>CATIWX010000021.1:0-109000 GCA_949699795.1 Spicauda simplicius | reverse complement strand
CTCACAGCATTTACAGTGGTCATATTAATCCCCCTTTCAGCGCTTGATATTTTATTTACCGACCTTTTGCCTTTAGTGCTTAAAACTTTTGGGGGTTTATTGGGCACTGTGCTAATTCCCGTCTCATCCATATTAAATATCCTGTGTGGTGGAAAGTTGTATTGGTCTCTCAGTGCTGTTAGATTAACATAAAACCTATCCACTTGTGCCTGGTTGAACCCCATTGCTCTGGCCACACTCGTAGCTGTTGGTTGCCTTAACGATATGTCAGGATGTCTCTTCATAAAACATCTTAACCATTCTTTTCCAGCTAATTTAGATTCTACATTAAATCTGTTTGGTATATTGCATACTTTGGCATATTCAAAAGCTAGCCCACGTAAACCCTTTGCTGTTAAACCAAAGTACATATTATCAATAATGTTTAAATGTTTCTTGAATTCTTTTTCAACCTCGCTTGAAAATGTCGTTTCATACCGGCCTAATTTAGTTGGAGGGTCCGATTTTTTCAATCGCTTCCTCAACGTAGACTCCACCATCCCAAAATGTTCAGCGACAGAACGCTTCGACTGACCTTTTTCTATTATTTTCGAGCTTCATCAAGAACCTCTGATGAAACATTTTGCCGCTGAGTGGTTCGTTTTCTGCGAGACATTCTGTAAAGAGTCGAGAATACACATGAATTCATAAAATTAAATTTGAATAATAAAAAATAGACTTTATTTTACACTCTACAATACAGAAAAATAAACGTCGTGTAAGAGTACGCGCGCATTCTTATACGCATACACCGTGCGCACTCTTATACACTTCGCACTTTCTAAACATATTTAACTACTGACGCCATCTATTGATATCTGTGCGAAGTTTTTCGGACGAATCGATTAGCCCAATAGGTACATTATTCTGACAATAAATAAACATTCTTGTTAACCTAGCAGTTTATGAACAGAAATCTGTGCAAAACGCAAGAAAATTAAATCATCAAAACGAGTAAAAAACAATTGACTTACGTGGTATCTTCGTTTTTCATTCAATTTCGATTTTTTTTCGGCTGTGTAATACTTCTCACTAACAAACCAAAACACAACTGAAGTTAGGCGCAGACCTCGCACAGAACCACTGTGAAGTGTAACGCGCACTCTTATCGACCGCGCACTCTTACACCACCTTACCCTACGAACACATATATGATAACAATTTCTTTTGAATAGACCAGTCTTCATTATGCCTTCAATGATTAGTTTTTTAGGCCCACGACGTCTGTTACTAAGTATAAATTTATCGCTGTGTTTTCTTACAAAATTGGCAACCTCATAAATATACATACAGGCTAGTGGTAATATCCGGAATTCCTTAAATAATGAACGGCATGATTCCCACGGAGGTGCACCAACTATAGCCGGCACACATCTTTTTTGTGCCAGAAATACACTATTAATATGTGACGAATTACCCCATATAACAAGGCCATATCTTAAAGTCGAGGCAACGTAGCCATGGTAAGCCATGAGCGTCATTTTGCGATCGCTTGTTTTGCTAAGTCGTCGAAGTACATAGACAAATCTATTGACTTTGGAGCAAACATTTTCAATGTGATTCTTCCAGTTACAATATTTATCTATTTCAATACCCAGAAACTTAGTTGAGCTTACGGAATCAATTGTTTCTTCTTTGTATTTTACATTTAAGTTATTGGTTTTTGCACCCTGGTTAGCAAACTGAATGAATTTTGTCTTAGTCACATTAACCGTGAGGTTGTTGAGTTTTAGCCATATTATTGTTTTTAAATTAAGGTTGACATCATCATTGTGATTATTTGCGATTTTACTAACAACATTTACACAGATGTCATCTGCAAATAAAACGCACTTATGTGTAATAGCTTTGGGCAAGTCGTTTATATATACTAGGAACAGTAAAGGTCCCAGAACACTTCCTTGTGGGACTCCACATCCATTGTGCCGGTATCGAGACTTATAAGAAGTTAAAATTGCTTTCCTGTTTAAGGAAGAGATATCGACACATTGATGGCGTTCTGATAAGTAGCACCTAATCCAGTCATGAGCTATTCCTCTTATACCGCATTTTTTTAGTTTGTTCAATAGTATTTTATGTGATACAAAGTCAAAGGCACGCGACATATCAAAAAACAAAGCTGTGTTTTGTAATTTGCTACTAACATTGTGCGTGATGTTAGTAACGAGATCGAACACGGCCGCTTCTGTGGACTTATGTTTTTGAAAGCCAAATTGCTCTTTAGCAATAACTTTGTGTTTATCGAAGAAGCCAATAAGTCGTCTATAAATAGCCTTTTCATAGACTTTTGACAAAATAGGTATTAAAGTTATAGGTCTGTAATTTTTAACTAAGTACCTATCACCTTTTTTAAACAATGGTATTATTACCGATAACTTCAAACGCGAAGGAAAGCATCCAGTTTCAAACGACATATTTATGAGTGTAGCTAGGATTGGAGCAATTTCCTTTACACAATTCTTCAGTACCTTCACGCAAACATTATCATACCCTACTGACGACGTGTTTTTTAAAGATTTAATAATATTACATATTTCGCTAGTGTCACAAGGTCTAAGGAAAATATATTTATTACGCGGTCTTCATAAATATTATTATCATTTTTATTGTTGCACAAATTCAAATTAGTCAGGTTTATGTAATAGTCATTAAATATTTCCGCAACTTCAATTGGATCGTCAATAATCTCGTTATTATGATTTATTATTATTGGGTGCTGTTTTTGTGCTTGGTCATACCTGTTTTGTATAATGTTCCAGGCTGCCTTACATTTATTTTTTGAATTAAAAATATACTTTTTATTTACATTTTTTTAGAAATTGCCACACATTTTTTTAATATAGATGCGTATCTTATATAGGTTTGTTTGTTCTCAAAGCAGGTGTTCTTTAAATATTTATATCGTAACTTTCTTTTAGTTCTAGAGCTTATTCTCAAACCCTTAGTTATCCAGCGTGGTCGCCTTCTATAGTAATTAATTTTAATTAAGATTTTCGGAAAACATAAATCATAAAGGAGAGTAAATATATCATGGAATTTATTAAAGGCCATATCCGTGTTATTTTCGTTAAGAACATCTGAAAAGGATAGGCTCTGTAAGTGTCTTTTGAATAATTTAGTATTATACATGCTATAATCTCTACAATATTTGTGCCAGACTAATGGGGGTTTGGTCGTATTTTGAACCGGAAATTGTAGCATTTGTGCCGTATTATGATCAGATATATCAAAATGTAACAGATCACATCTGGCATCGGTAATATTACTTATTATGTGATCTATACACGTATGTTTTCTTGTTGGTTCTTGAATGTGTAATTGTAAGTGAAAGTTACGTTTTATGTCTTGTAAAAGTTTGCTATATTTTGTGTTTACTAATGTGTTTATATTTAGATCCCCAGTTAGAATGATTTTTTTCTGCTTTTTTGTATTCGTAAGAGTATGTAAGATGTTTTCAAGAGCATTAAAGAATATATTAACATCTGCATCCGGTGTTCTATACATACACAAAATTATTACGCTCAAGTCCTTAATTTCAATACCACAGCATTCGAAGTGCTTTTCGGTGGCATATTCAGAAAAAGAGGTTAAAGGCATACATTTAACACGTTGCCTGCCAACCTACGAGTATACTCGTAGTACATGATCTGGGCTGCACCGCCAACTACGAGTATTTTCGTAGTTGATTGTATGCGATTTCTAAAGAATTTTAAACCAGTGGCCGTGTAAGGAGGTCGGGGTTAAATTCTTTGGCATTTGGAATAAAACATTACTTAAATCAGAAAATTAAGTTTAATAGAAAAAAAATTAGGTACGTCACTGTGAAGTCACAAAGGAGTGAAAAATTTTAAAACAATTTTCAACGCATAAGGCAGGTTTTTCAGGGCATACCGGACAATAGTAAACTGTTTCTTTGCGTTTTTTTTCTTTGGTGCAGACACGACACGGCTTCGTCGGTTTTTGTTTTTTTTGGGTAGGTGGTAAACGCTCTAAGTAATGTAATTCTACTTGCTTTTTCTGCTCATGATGACTGTGTTTTATGAATTTCTCGCCTAAAAGATATTTTACAACCTCATCTTTGAACGAAAGAGCATCTAATATCTTTTCTGGAGGAAGATTGGCTTGTTGGTTGTAGATCATGCATGCGTAGAACTAGGATCCACTGCCAACTACGAGTATACACGTACTTACCATTTTGTATGGTGGCAATAGCCACAATCCACCAATTCGCACTTGGCCAGCGCGGTGGACTATGGCCTAAACTCTCTGATACTGAGAGAAGACCCGTGCCCAGCAGTGGGACAATAATGGGTTGACGACAATAGCCATAAAAAAAAATACTACGAGTATACTCGTATGGCAGTTAACGTGTTAAATGAAATATCTTTTTTTGCCATTATACAGACACCACCCCTTCTGTGTTTTGCTCTACAGAAGGAAGCAACTAAATCGTAATTATTCAGACGTGAAAGGAACTCTTCTCCAGTCCTAATGAATGTTTCCGTTAGACAAATTACATCTATGCAAATATTTTCTTGTTTGAGATCACAGAGACAAATTTCTAAACTATCAGATTTGCTAAGAAAGCTTGCTACATTTTGATGCAACAACTTAAAATATCGTTTATTAACGAAAAAGCTGTCTTTTTTTGTCATTTCGAGGTGTTTTTTTAACTGCTTCGTCTAATGATCCATTAGCTTTATAAAAGTAATATGGAATGGTACCTGGTTTGTACGGGTTTAGAATATTGCTTTGCGTGACCTCTTTTATATTTTTGTCATTAATTTTGCGAAAATAATAGGGAATTGTTCCTTTTAAAGCTGGTTGTTGGACCTTTACATCTTTAATCGTTTTTGAGGAATTATTAAGTTTCGCAAGTTTTAATGAAAGGTAATTCGACTCATAATCCAGCATATCAATGGCAAAATTTAATGCGTTACATGTACTTTTGCGTAACAAAGACTGGTCTTTCATTCTAGCATCAATAAACTTACAATTTTTATAGTTGTTACAAATGTGTCGAATTTCGTAGTTCAATTTTTTGACATTAAGGTATGCATTATTGACTAGACCTAAAACAATAACCTTTGGCTCAGAGTTTAAATTCAGAAAATTAATTAAGGCTGTCATGATCTTAAAAGGGTTAGAGTCATGTTCGCCAATAGAAATAACAATTTTGTCCTGTCTCCCATATGTGTACAATTGAGTAGTTTTAATAATCTCTTCCGTAGATGCATATGGCTTCAAAAATGACGTGACGTTATTACTTGTGATACGGAGTTGAACGTCGTGTATCTATTAAGCGTTCTGCAAGACCAACACATTGGTCTCCACCAAAGATACAAATTGTCCTCTTTTCATTGTCTTGCTTTTCAGTTGGACTCGTGTCGGTGTACGGAGTGTTAAATTCAGGTGATATTCTATTTTGCAGTGGTGGGGACACATTTACCGAGAAACAAATTTTGTTTACGTCAGCTGAACTTTCTTTTTTTTGTTTATTGTAACTTTTTGTGTCTTGCATCATTTTTTTTTGTAATTTTTTAGTTGAAGTTTTATACGGGGTCAAGATATTCGACGTACTGTGTTCCATGACTAGTTTTTTCAGTAAGGTAATTTTCGCTTCTTTATCTTCGAGCATTTTTTTTTAAAGTGTTAATTTCTAAGTTTAAGTTACCTATTTCTTCATGTGCGCTTGCTAATTGAGTAGATAGCAGGCTAATATTATCTTTTAAGTGTGCTGTGTCCGCACACTCCGGGAATGCTGGCAGGCTGCTAGAGCTTTGGTTACATGGCATGGAGTTAGGACTATCGAATTCTTGTACAGTACTTGTGAGGTTTTCCAACGATAGGCTTTTATCTCTGATTTTATAGTGCGGAATAGTGATTTTGTCATTACTGTTACCTGCGTTGGATGAGTTTTCATGAAAAACATTTTTGTTATTCGTATTACAAAAGTTTTCTTTTTTATTGCCAGTCCGGTATCGTATGAGTGATCGCACGATTGGCATTTTAGGGACGCCCTTTTTTTAATGTCATTGCCACATATGTTGCATGTTATTATTTTCTTATTTGAAGACATGATTTGTTTCTATTGCCCTCTGTTATCAGTGCGTGTCATTAATCCTTAGTTCGATCGATTTACTCTTTACTCGTCCCACTAGATGGCGCTTCTCAGATGATACCAGAATGCAATTGCAATTGAATGAATGCAATGGAATTTGTATTTGCAATGGAGTAAGTATTCTACTTTAAATATCCACCAAAATTGTAAGGATTTTTTATTCTGCAATATTTTTTACAATTCAAATGTTTCACAGGGATACGAACCCAGACCGCCAGTACAACAGTAAGCTCTGTTCCGAAGTACAACAAAATAGACCACGCAATCTCTTAAACAACGTTGTGAAATTGAGAAATAGATATTTCAGTTCTTGAATATTTTATAAAAAGTTCGTTACATATGATTCATCCTTTAGGAATGTCTCAAGAATTTCTCAGTCTCTTTTAAAGAATGTTTTAGCACTGTTACACTATTTGAACACTTTTTCCTATAAAATTTTTTTTGATGTTATTGTTTGTATTGATTTGAAGTGCTGTTGTTGTCGCGATATAAATTGTAGAAAGGCACTATTTTTCTTTAATAACTTTTAATGTTCACGTATAACTCCAAAAAAGAATTTGTTCAATAAACTTTTATTTTCTTAATTGTCACTATATATAACACTAGCACTTCATAATTGAAAGTCAAGTGATAGTTTAAAGTCACTTTCAGAGTCAAATTGTTTATATTTATATTTTTAAATCTTTTTAAAGTACAGAGCTCACTTAGATAAATGTTAACTCGCAGGTGGCGCCACCTGTCCCTTTAGTAAAGTATCACAGTAAGATAAAATTTCTTTACATAGTGCAAATGGTTTTATAAATGAAAATACATTATACTGGTTACAATACTTCTTGCTGTTTTATAGAAAATTAAAAAGTCCCGATATTTGTTGATCGCCTAAAATAAAAATTGTCTTCTTTGAACTATTTGTAGTCATCGTGTTATTTGTATTATCAATACTATGTTTGTGACGTATCATCAATTTGTTTGTTTGTGGTGTAGGTTGCCTGTTGACCGGCGTAGGTAACGTGGAAGCTACTAAATCAATTGGTGTTGAAGCTTTGTTTTGATGAAGCGACAGATTTCCTGCGTTGGTTTTTATAGGGGTAACTGATTCGGCCAGGTTTACATTGTCGACATTTATTCTCACGGAGAGTTTTAATTTTTGTTCGTATTCAGTCATTTTATTTTTAATTTGCGTGTTTTGTAATTTTAAATTATCAATTTCCTGCGTAGCTATCTTTAGTAGTGTTTTTAATTCTGTTATTTCTTCTTTCATTTCATTCAATACCGACTGACTTACTGACTGAATATTTTCATTCGATGAAGCATTTTGAAAACTTGTGAAACTTAATTCTCTTGCAGATGTGTCTAGGTTATGCTCTTCTAAAATATCGTCAGATGAGCGATTAAAAAAATAGTCAGTAATTTGAGTAGTCTTTCTTCGTCTAATTGTTATGTTGTCATTAGCAGCCATTGTTTGTAGATTTTTTTTCCTGTCTTTATTTAACTAGTCTCTATTTTATTCCTTATCCATCTAGTTAAAAGAAAAACAAAAAAAAAAAAAACAAAGAAAAAGAATCACAATTTACGATAGGTTTGAACCTCGATTTCTGATTCAGTGTCTCTTGAAATTGCCAATACACCACACCTTCTTACGCTTAAATTGTTGAATTTTTATAATATACTCTTGCATACTAATCAGCTGACGACGGTTATTGACCTTTTCGTTCGAAGGGTAATTGTATCTACGTATTCGATTGTACCCGCTAATTGCACGTTTACTGTATTGCGATTAATACATTTGGCTATTTTTTATTTATTTACTTCTTTAAACACTTTATATAATATTATTAGGCACTGAATGATTTTGCATAGCACATAAGGTGTATTACAAGCTACCAACAGTTTGATTTTGAAATCACTACACTTTTCTCACACTAGTCATAATCTTCAAGCAGTTTTTTAATGTTTATTTGCACAAAATGACTTGGTTTTCGCGGATAACATTCATACTTCGTTCTTCAGAGTTAATGTACGTAATAAGACTGTTTTCATTGCGATTTAAAAGCTTCTTATATTTTTAATTGAAGAAATACGTAGATTCAATGTTAGTCAAACAGCGTCACCAGGCGGATTTAGTATATAACAAAGGTAGGAGTCTCCTTGATATAAGCAGGCCGCTAGCTAACTTTTACTATTTAAGGGTCTGATAATGTGCCTTGGAGACAAAATATGTAACTCCTCAACCAATAGAATTAATTGAGTTGTGTTTGAAGATATTTGGTGTAGGTTCCAATGATATTGCAAACCCAGTTCATCATTTACTATTTAAGGGTCTGATAATGTGGCTCGGAGGCAAAACGTGTAACTCCTCAACCAATAGAAATAACTGAGTTGTGTTTGAAGATATTTGGTGTAGGTTCTAATGAAATTGCAAAGCCAGTTCATCATTGACTATTTAAGGGTCTGATAATGTGATTCGGAGGCAAAACGTGTAACTCCACAACCAATAGGAATAATTGAGTTGTGTTTGAAGATATTTGGTGTAGGTTCCAATGAAATTGCAAAGCCAGTTCATCATTTACTATTTAAGGGTCTGATAATGTGGCTCGGAGACAAAACGTGTAACTCCTCAACCAATAGAAATAATTGAGTTGTGTTTGAAAACATTTAAGGGTCTGATAATGTGGCTCGAAGACAAAATATGTAGCTGCTCAACCTATGGGACTAATTGAGTTATTTTTGGAAATATTTGGTGTAGGTTATGATGAAATTGCAAAGCCAGTTCATCTTTGACTATTTGAGGGTCTGATAATGTGTCTCGGTGACAAAATATGTAACTCCTCAACTGATGGGAATAATTGAGATGCGTTTGAAGATATTTTATGTAGGTGCTAATGAAATTGAAGTACTTACTTACTAGCTATGATCAGAGGAACATACGTGCATATAAAAATGAAAAAAAAAAAAAACTTTTATATAAAAAGTTTAACCGACTGCATCTGTCAGCCTTTTATATAGGATGGGTTAGGTTAGGTTGGAACTTAAAAGAAAACATAAAACTAAACGAGTAGGGCGCGGTAGCGCCCTGCGAGCGGGTGCGCTCAGTTAATATGAATTTTACAAATATTGTTAATCCCATCAAAAACAGTTTCACTGTAAAAATAGCACAAGTTCAAAGTCATCAAATTGTTGAAAAACAATCAAAAAATTTACAAAAAGTTATGAAATACAAACACAAAAAACCCAAGTTATGATTTTTTGATAATCTAATATTGAAAAAGTTTTGTTGCAACCTTAAAACTTAACAAAAATCGAACTTGGCGTGCGTCCTTCAGTACCCAAAATTTGTTTGGATGTATTGCAAGTAATTTCTCAATACCGTTCTTATTCCTTTACTTTCTTTTTATCTTAGTGGGAAGTGTGAGATAATTTTCACCTGGGTCAGTAATTACGCTACATTCTTACAAGTAGATAATAATACTGAACACAGAAAAAAATCTTCCAACATATTTTCAGCAGGTGTGAGCAGGTAGGTACTAGTTCCTAAACAGTTACAGTGTATTTTACCTTACATTAAAGTAATATGAATGGATCCTAAAAAATTGAGATTCTCAAGGACGCACGCCAAGTTCGATTTTTGTTAAGTTTTAAGGTTGCAACAAAACTTTTTCAATATTAGATTATCAAAAAATCATAACTTGGGTTTTTTGTGTTTGTATTTCATAACTTTTTGTAAATTTTTTGATTGTTTTTCAACAATTTGATGACTTTGAACTTGTGCTATTTTTACAGTGAAACTGTTTTTGATGGGATCTTACATCTTTTTGTAAAGGTTTTTTAACTTGTTGCTAAGATAATTGAAAATTTTTGAAAGTCAGGAAGTTATTGGTTTTACTCCGTTTTACATAAATCGAGTTTCCAATCGAATTTCGATCTTTAGACGTCCGAGGAAGGTTCTCCTATGATTTGTTATGATGTTGTGTTTATGTCTGTATGTATTTATATATATAAATATGTAAAACCTCTCATAACTTTTGATCGGGTTTGCCCTATTTCATCGCGATTAGCGCTATTCGAGAGGGCTTGTCTGAACTTAGATTTAACATCTTAATATAAATAAATTACGTGTCACTTTATTTGTCCGCAATGAACTCTTAAACTCTGAACCGATTATAATCAAATTTACACAACGTGTGCATTTTGATCCAACTTGAAAGATAGGATAGTTTATATCTTGATTTATACAGGGTGTAAATGACAGCGTACCGAAAACTTAAATGCTAGATTTGTGACACTAAATGAACTAAAAATAACTCATCAATTTTCCTCGGAAATTATTGGTTCCCGAGTTGGTCATTTTTGAGCGCGCAATGTACATCGAACAACCCGCGTACCGATCGCCGATCGCTTATTGTATTATAAGTAGTTATTCCCCGCACGCATCTAACAACAAATCGCTTATTCTATTTTATTAACTTAATACCTACCTAGACTAAGACCCGTGCCGATTGCGCAATACTCGAGCTGCGGTGCGTGTACCTAAGCGCGGATTTAGACGCACGGCTTCCAAAACATTACCCACCACACGTGCTCTCAACATTCTTCCTGCTGCGGTACAATCGGCTGATTATCCAACACTCGTTGGTACGCCCGAGTAATCACACGACTGTCCGTTGGATGGCGAGCATAAGGGTACCTCTGGATGTACAGATGCAGAGCTTGCTGTGCATTCCCACGTGCTTCACCATAACACATTAGCATTTCCCCGTATTCACGAGCACTGAACTGCATTTTGCAAAAACTAAATAACAATAAAAACACAAAACTAAAGCAATAACAAGTAAATAATAAATAACAGTTCACACACGACACGACTAACACGAAACAGAAATTTGCAGAGCATCCGTCTTCCGCAAGCGAAAATCACGAACTGTGACAATTTTTCAAATTTTAAATAATATCCGAACTATCAAAGAAAACCGCCAATACGCCGCTCAGTGACGAGTTACTACTAAGCGAGTGCATTACACAGATTCAATTAAATTCAGATATGACACAACCTTTAACTTAAAACTGACAAATCAATTACTTTTACTTGTCCACTCGTTGTTTTGTAATTTTAATAAAATACCAAATTAGGTACATTATAAACATTATTCATGTTAGTTCAAATAAGACTGGTTTACTTCAAAATTCTAAATACTTTAAATACATAAAAGCAAATTAAAATTTCATAAAATAACAACATACAACATAAAAAAAACGAAAGTATAAGAAGCTATTATAATATCAATCAATCAAATCAATAATAATGATATTCTTATCACAGAAACTCTCATCTCGAGTACATGACCTACGGAGAACAAGTACTTTATTAGCCACATTGAGTTATCTTTTTATTGTTTATTCTGTGTGCGGCGTTAGGTAATCCCGCCTTTCGGCAAAGGACTGAAGAGCCGCACCGCGCTGTATGTGTGAGTGTACTGTGTATGTGGAATAGAATTTTGCATGATACTTATGTACCTACATCATTTCTTTAATGATGTTTCCCTTATGTTTGCTTCTGAAACAAATACGTTAAAATGTTAATCATTATTTGTGATTTATTTTTATTTGCCCTAAATAAATGAAGAAGTTTTCAATGATTAGGTACACAAAAATAAACTAAAGAATAGGTATTTAGTATTTTTCCGAATAATGTTTTCAGTTACTATTTGCGTTAAAATGTTTGAATTAGGTATTGAATGTTTTTTGGAAACTTGGTTCCTAAATTGGTGGAAGTCGGTGCGGCGGAGCGCAGGGCGGCCCGCTGCACGGCCTCAGCCGCGCGGCGTCATTGACCGGACGTCGAACAGCTGATAGCGCATTCATTATACATTGCTAGTTTTCGTGAAAAACACTATAATGAGTGTTTTTCTTTTAAATTCATGTTGCATTATGCAGTAGTATTGAAATACTACCAAAATTTGTAAAAAAAAGTGCATAAAAAAATGGAAAATCCGAGGAAAATCCGATGAAAAATTCCAACGCCATAAGCACCAGAATCGTGTCAGGAATCCATATTTTTAATATTCGGTACGCTGTCATTTACACCCTGTAGGTTTAATTGCAAATATTTTTTTAGCTTCAGCTGTTAACTTTGTATAATCCTAATAACAGATGGTGTAATGTTATCTGTTAACTTGATCAAGTAAGTAATGGCGCTTTGTTAAAATTACAACCGTTTCACATAAGCTACAATCTAATATCATGACCAAAAATAAGTATAAGTTACTACCTTCGATCGGTAATATTGGTGATCAAAGGTTACTAAAGTACCTATTACATAGCCATCTCAGTATATTCTGCGTTGATACGCCACCTTACCGCCAAATCGAAATAGTAATATGTTTGAGATATTAGATGGCGCTGTTTACGTTACGGTCATCTACATGAACTGAATGTATCGATAAATCAATACCCTTTCACTTAGTCAGTTTTTTTAGTTATAATTTCGTATTTCCATAAACTAAAATTAAAAACAAGGTGTTGCTAGGAGTAGTGTACTGTCCTCCATCCATTGACTATTTTACTGAACTGGAAAGCATTTTTGATTCATTTGCATCCGCATACGCCCATCACATAATAATGGGTGACTTCAACACCGACTTACTCAAGAATTCGTCTCGCAATCAAAAGTTTAAAGCCATAGTGGATTCAGCCAATCTTTCTATACTACCACTGTCAGCAACTCATCATAATGTTGACGCTGATTCTACCTGGATTGACTTTATTTTAACTGCTTCACCTGATTACGTTATAAAGCACGGACAGCTCTCTGCTCCAGGTTTCTCACGCCATGACCTCATTTACATGTCGTACAAATGTAAACCCCCTAAATCTGAGCCCAGATTTTTACATCTACGTAACTTAAGGAGAATAGACACTAGGGAGCTGCTGAGTGACGCTTCTGTTATCGATCTGCGTTCTGTGGTTGAAGCGTCTACAATTGATAATAAAGTCTCATCATTTAATAACGCTATTATTAAATTGTATGACGCCCATGCTCCTGTTCACCGCGTAAGAATAAAGCGTGCTCCGACTCCCTGGATGTCCAGGGGAATTCAAATGGCGATGAGGAAGCGGAACAGGGCTTTCCGTGCTTTCAAAAGAGACCGATCGGACTTAAATTGGACAACCTTTAAAAAAGCGAGAAATCGATGCAATCAGATGGTACGAACAGCTAAACGCCGCTATATTGGGTGGGTGGGTAGCATGGGTGTTGCATGAATATGCGTGCATATGTGTGTGTGGCGTGTGTTTAGGCGTGTGCATAGGTGTATGTGTGCGTGTAAGCATGTATAAGTGTGAGTATGTGTGTGTGTAAGTGTGTGTGTAAAAGTATTAGATGAGTGATTGAGATACGTGATTGTGGTTATGACATTATGACTGCCTACAACGTACATTGTGTACATGTGCAGGTATGTATATACATGTAAATCACTAAGCTCAGCTAACTGTTACTTTTTTATTGTTAAATATTGATATTACTTTCATAAGCACGCTATAGAATATAAACCTCATTAATATTTCATTATCATATAAGTATTGTACTTAGATCAGTAAGTAGTAGTACATTGTTTTTGTTATGTTGTACTATCCACGAGAGCTGCTGCCGACAAACTGTTGCACAGTTTGGCAGACTGTAATACTGTAAAACTATGTACTTTTTTTTGGTAATAAATAAAAATAAAAAAATAAAAATTCAAGAAAACATTATTAATTCTTCTCCCGCTGATGTGTGGAAATTTCTTCGCTCTCTTGGTTTTTGTAAACCACTTAACTATGGTTGCGGTCCTTCACTCTCTCTTGATAGTATTAATGAATATTTTGTCACTACTTCCTTACTGGACCCTGCAACCAGATGTAATACTCAAACTTCAATTGCTGCTATGCAATCACCCTGCATTCCCAAATTTCAATTCTCTCACGTGACACAGGAGGAAGTTATAAAAGCTATTACATCAATAAAATCAAGGGCCGTTGGGTGTGATGACATTAGTAGGTCTATGATATTTCCGATAGCGAAGTGTTTATTATCAACTATTACTCATATTATTAATTATTCCTTGCTATCGGGCCAATATCCTTCTCTTTGGAAAAAAGCATTTGTGCGACCTCTTCCTAAAGTGTCAAATCCTTCCCTTGCAAACCATTTTCGGCCAATTTGTATACTTCCATTCCTTTCTAAAGTTTTGGAAGCCTGTGTTCATAAGCAAGTCTCCACTTTTGTATGTCAACATAACCTACTGAGCGTGTATCAGTCTGGGTTCCGTCCTCGTCATAGTACTACTACTGCATTGATTAAAGTTACTGATGATTTAAGGAAGGCTATGGATGACAGAAAGGTTACAGTAGTGGTGCTAATTGACTTTTCTAACGCTTTTAACACAGTCGACCATGAAATTCTCCTATCCGTTCTTTCAAATCTGAATTTTACCCCAACTGCCCTTCAGTGGTTTTCATCATATCTTCGCGACCGTCAGCAGGCAGTCCGCCTAGAGTTGAAAAGCTCTAAGTGGGCTGACCTTAATGCTGGGGTTCCGCAAGGCGGAATACTTTCTCCTTTATTATTTTCGTTGTTTATCAACTCAATCACTTCACTTATTAATTGTTCGTATCATCTGTATGCCGATGATCTGCAACTATATGTACATTGTAGCATCAATAATGTTAATAATGCTATTCACAACATCAATGAAAACCTGGATGCTATAAAAGTCTGGTCTAGTCAATATGGTGTTTCTGTTAATCCGTTAAAATGTCAGGGGATAATAGTGGGAAGTTCGAGACTGTTGTCAAGATTGGATGTTGCGAATCTACCCTTAATTACCTATGGCAATACTACAATTCCACTTTGCAACACTGTGAAGAACCTCGGTCTCTTCATTGATAGTAGTTTGACCTGGCGTGTTCAAATAACTGAGACAAGCCGCAGGGTAAATGGCACGTTACAGTCTCTTTATCGTCTCAAAAATTTTCTTTCTTGGAAGACTAAAGTTACGTTGATACACAGTCTCGTTCTACCCATTATTGATTATGCTGATGTATGCTATCCAGACTTAACGGATGAACTTCTTGATAAACTAGAACGCCTTCATAATAATTGTATCCGATTTATTTTCAACCTTCGTAAATATGACCATATTTCTAATTATAGACGTCAGCTTAAATGGCTAACTATTCGTCAAAGGCGTAATTCTAGAATTCTCTTGGTTCTGTATTCTATTTTGCACGATCCAGCTTCTCCGTTCTATTTAAAGGAAAATTTTCAGTTCCACTGTTCATCTCATGATAGTGGGCTTCGTTCTTCCAGAATTTTGAAAGTCAATTTTCCACAGCATAACAGTAGCTTTTTCCGGTATTCTTTCACTGTACAGTCGATACTACTCTGGAACGCCTTACCCGAAAACATCAGAAAAACCACAGGAGCACATTCAAGACGCTTTTACGGGAACATTATCTGCAACTGTCATGAGTCTATCAACATTTCAATCCTTATTTTATTTACTGTATTATATGTATATTATATATTGTTATAATTATATGTTACTTATCATAAAATTATTTGTTTATATAAGTATATATTAATATTTTGTGTATATATTTAATTTAAGCAATATTTATTATTTCAATTATTGTTAATTTGTTTACTTTTATATACCTACCACAGATTATCGCTGTCGCCCAGGGTTGACTGGCAGAGAATGCCATTAGGCATTAAGTTCACCCTTGTAACCCTTAGATTAAGGTGTTTCAAAACTTTAAATAAATAAATAAATAAATAAAATTGAAAAGTAATTTTAAAAGCAATTTAAGAGATAGAGGAAAAATATTTTATTAATTAAGTGCCCCCGTAGGCCTATACAAAATAAAGACGTTTCATTTCATTTCATTACCTACCAGCAGTATAGAAAGAAATCATTTAAATTAAATTTACACAAACAAATATCACACAAAAATTATTAGTAATTATAGGCATATAGCTACATGAACTACTACCTAAAGATTTTTAAACAACATACTGATTGTACATTGTGACAAATGGGCCAAAACGTTGGAGTCCATAGATCGTTCTAAGTTAATTTGACAGATGTTAGTTTAAAAAAGTAAAACGTATAAAATTGGTTTATTTTAATTTTAAGTTTCTAATAATGTACTGTATTTATGATAATATTATATAAAGTAAATTAAAAAAAAAAAAACGTACAAAATTGTAATACATTGTTTTCAATGAGCGGCGCAACTGACGTAGACAAATGTAAACATTGTTATCGAAGAGATGAAAAATAAGGTAAACATTGTCGTCAACCCATTATTGTCCCACTGCTGGACACGGGTCTTCTCTCAGAATGAGAGAGTTTAGGCCATAGTCCACCGCGCTGGCCAAGTGCGAATTGGTGGACAAGTGGACAAGTGAGAAAGGTAAACATTAAATAATACATAATAAACTACCGCGCTTACAATACAAATAAAGAAATACAACTTAAAGATTCTTTGACTGGACAGGAACTGAAAATAATAGCACTATATGACATAAAAATGACAAAGGATACAAGTGATAAAGTCTGAGGAAAAAATAATGTAATATTTATGAGACAGAAGACGCAGAAGGAACTCACATAACAGCCAAATCACTTATTTTTTTGGAGACGTTTAGTGTGAGTAACTTCTTTTCCATCGTGGGCTTTACTAGAGTTTGGAGCTGTCTGTAACGAAGAGACAGGTACCGGCGCACTAGGGATAGCATCAAGCTTCGCCAAGTTTTGCACCTGGTAGTGCGAGCCTTCCAGTGTTAACACATTGATGACCCCATCTCGGTCCTACACTTGGTGACTGCAAACAACTGTCTAGCTCGCATGAAAACACTGTGGCGGCTCTTCGTCAGAAACTCTGATTGTGTGACACCTTAACCTTTTAAATATGATAATATTTCATTAAATATTTCAGTACCTAAGAGATGGATATTTGTCACACATTTTTTTTTTTGCTAATAAGAAGAGGAACTGGCAACAAATATTTAATGGGTCACCCCATGGTATGCACTAATTGTACCAGACCAATGAATTTTACATCTACTGCAATATTTCCGGTAATTTTTAATTTGAATCGCCAGCTTTAGTATTTATAGTATTTTTTAAAATAACTATTAAAGTAAAAAACGAGCTTAAAGTCCAGTGGTAAGTGGCCACTGCCTCTAATGGACAACGGCTATTAATCTCTCATAAAAATGTTTTAGGTTATAAGAACCAAGTATGTTTGCCATTCCTGCTGGGTGAGGTCTGGTCGACAGTTATGTCAACATACTTAGAATTTGGTCGACATTTAGAGAACGTGCAGCATAAAGAAAATGTACAGAATGATGACAACATACAGTATGAACACACAATTTTACTAAGTGTGCCAGATATTCCTAACTCTGCATGCAGCCCTTGCCCCACAATTATAAAAGAAATAGTGTTACCAAATCAAAGCGAATTCCATATGAACTATATGGATTCTCATTGCATATTTACCAGATGTAATAATAGTTAATTTATTTGACGACAGTATGGAGATGGGTGTGTGTGGTGAAAGTCTTATGGTGTGTGCAGGAAAAGGTAAAAGTCAATGACGCACAAGTCCACTTGAAATAAGAGTTTATTGCGCGGTCACAATAATACCTTAGGGTCCATAGCATGCACTAACACTAATTAAAACTAAACAATTGTCCACACTTAAATCTACCATATTTAATAAGAAGGAGTAAGAGAAACGATAAAGCGTCCTAGGCACTAAACTTAAACACTAATAATAGTCTTTACACACTAGGCACACAAGCGATAGTCTATATAGTTCGGAAGCACAAAATAGCAGTTCTAGGCACTAAAGCAAACACTACGCGGAGATCGTAGTGGTTAGCCGGGCGTAACGAGCGACACAGGTACAACACGGGACGAGGGTTAGCCGACTGCCGAGCGGGCGCGACCGGAGCGGTCAAGCCGCGAGCCGTTGAGGTATGAGACGGCGGGGGGCGACCGCTGGCGCGATGCGCGCGCGCAGAAAATGGCGGCCGCGGCCGGCCGCTCGGCAGCACTCCAACACACACCTTGTGTCCCGGGTTTGAGTCCGGGGTGTGATGTTGAAGTGTTTGTGTCCGTGTATTAATGTGTCACTGTGCTTGTTGTGTATGTCATGTATGTGTATGTATATGTATGTCGAATGTATATAAATATAATTACATAAACATTACATGTATGTGTTACTGTATGTGTACAGTGTAGTGTAAATAAATAAATGCATACACGTAAATTATGATATGTGGGTGAAGTGCCCACAACAGTATTAACATACTTTGTAGCAGTGTGTGAATTGAATCTTGATTCAAATGAGTGGGATTTATTAGCCCATAAAATAAATGTATCCTTTTACAGATTTCAATTGAATTAATCACATACTGCTGTTTTATTTTTACAGGTGAAATAAGTGTAAGAATAACTTCGCTACTTAAAACAAGGATACTTTATTATGTTTAATTTTGTATTTTGGATTGAAGATTGATGTTAAGAACAAATAGTATCCTCGAATAGATAGTTATATTGGATTGTATCAAATATTCTAAATGATGGGTTTATAACTGCAATAAGACTATTAGATCCATTAATTAAAGAGTGAAATGCAAAGACGAAAGTAGAAATAAAAATAAGCTTGACAATTTTGTATTAATTTTAAATCTGATTGATCACTCTCTGGCGAAACGCAGTTTGCCAGACAGCTAGTAGATAATCTATATTTTCATATAATAACATATTATGTAAATTAAGAATTGATTGTTTGATAACTCCGCTGGATGAGGTCTTATTGACAATACGTTCATCTCCGTTAGGTTAACCTTCCGTGAGAACATGTACTATGAAAATAATATACAGCATAAATGCCTACAATATACCTACAGCACGAAGACAACCATAGAAGAAGCATGAACTCGCAATTTTACTAATAACAACTTGGGAGTACAACGCAAATAATAATCTTTTTCAGAATAATTGCATATTGAATAAAAATATTCTTGAATGGCTTTCATTTGGAAATTCCCTTCATTTAGAGAAATTGCGAATTAGTTTAAATTTAATCTTTCGACCGCCCGGCCTAATATTAGTGGTCATGCTTCTAGCGCCCGGCATAATGAATCAAAAAATAAATACTGCAACAAAGAGGGATAAGCAATGAATTTGTCTAAAAGATTGGATATTTTTTTATGATAGGTACCTTTTTTTTTTTTTTTTTTGTTTTCGAGGGGGAAACCTTCAAAAGGTACCCGACGCCGTGGGAGCGACGAAGGGTTATGTGGGATTTTTACCGCACTAAAACCCCCCCGGTGGCCATCCTCGGCGCTAGAAAGAGGACTCAGGGATCTCCAACAAACACCACCGGAATCCTCTAAGCGTATTGCCCCATCGGGCTCCTCCCAGATGGGCGGCTGGGCCCACCGCTCCGTCTAATCTATACGACGATATGCGACCACACATACCGCCGTCCTTCCCGGGATCGCCTGGCTGGACGGTTCAAGCTCCCACTCTAGCCGCCCGCAACCCCGGAAGCCCCTTTTAGTCGCCTCTTACGACAGGCAGAGGATACCGTAGCCCTATTCTGATCCCGGAACTACAGGGACGTTATGATAGGTACCTACATATGATATTTGTTTGTGGGGTTAAATAACTACTAAATTATCTATTTAGTAGTTAATTAACCGTCTACAGTGTACGCTACTTCAAACCACTTCGCTCAAAATAAAATCAGTGTTAAAATATTTAAACGTTGCAATTTTTATTTTTAGTAGTCCAGACTATTTTTATTATTATGTCTACTTGCAACAATAAACGTAAAATTGTACTATCTTTCATAATTCTAAAATGATGACAAAATAACTGAAGAGAAATAAAATATGCATAGCGATAAACACCTTTATAAAGAAAGCAAGAGAAAGCTCATTCTTATCAATCTCTTAGGTACACAATTTGCATAGACTACAAAAGCAAAACAGTAGTTTATGAGCAAGCACTAACGAAATGCGCGCACATTTTTATCGCAAATCACGCTTTCGCTTCGTCTCATCTTATACTTCCCTACATAGGCATCTATCATACTACGCGTTCAATTAAAATAACACGATGTAGGTACTTAATAAAAAAGTACCTACATATTCCATTCAAGTTCCTGCGCACATCTCTTCCTTTGATACGAGTATAAATTCTTATTATTCATCACCATTTGAATTAACATAATTCTTAACTTCATTACGGTTATTATTTTATTTAATGTATGAAATGTATGTAATGTATTTAATCTATGAAAAAATCTTTTTGGTAGTATAAATATAATCGTTTGAGATTCACTGAATGTCAAGCGATGTGTAAGCAAGTTTGACGTCTACTGGATGTCAGGTTTTCATCGAGCGAAAGCGAAAAGTCTAAGAATTGGGGGCACTATGGTTTGTGCTATCGAATTTTATTAATTTCAAATGTATTTCATTATATAGTTGATTGTAATTAATTGATTTGAGATATATGAATTATAATCTACTATTATAAATTATTATTTGAGGATAATACGTTGTGTGTAAGTAATAAAATTTCATAACCTACAAATAACCGCTCCTATCACAGTAAAGACATACTCGGGTCGTTTGATGTTGAACTTGTCAAACGCTACCGAGTTTGTGAATTATGGCTTAGGTTAATTAATGGTGAATTAATGTGAGTGACACATGTGGTTTCGTCGTGATCCAGCGAAATATGTTGAGCGCTGACTTCGGAACTACTACTAAGTACCTATTGTGTATGTTCTAAACCAACCTGTATTTAGATTATTTATTACTTTTTTGTTGCATGGAAGTCGGTTATATTTTTTGTTTAAAAATTTTTTTTCACCCTTTTTAGTGATGATAAACTCACTTTTTAACCGACTTCCAAAAAGGAGGAGGTTATCAATTCGTCTGTATTTTTTTTTTTTTTTTTTTTTTTTTATATTTGTTACCTCATTTCTCCGGACTGGGTGAACCGATTTAGATGATTTTTTTTTATTTGAAAGGTAGTGCGTGTCATAGGGTCCCATTTTTTTTTAGTATTTTTTTGACTAGGGCATCCATAAGAAAAACGCATAAGTCTTAAATTTGCATTTTCAATGTACGCGATAAATGTATGAATAACTCAATATCCCGCCAACCGATTTTGATGATTCTTTTTTTATTAGAAAGGATGTACTCCAGGGGTAGTCTGATAAGAGTTTGATAAGGTTCTAATCATAGGATCTTCAACTTTTTGGAGCAAAATAATAAAATTAGTGATAGTCGGCCGAACCTTAGCTGGAGAAGTCCAATTGAGTAAAATGTAGAATAAAATTACTATGTAGGTATTTACTATGAAAAATTTGACCTTCAACTCTTCAATCCTGATGATGCAGGGGTACTGCTAGCCTGAACTATAAAAGTTGGTCGTTTGATGTTTGCGAATATATAATGAAATTGTTAAGCAAATTCATGGGACAAAAATTTGACCTTCAACTCCTCAATCCTGATGATGCAGGGGTACTTAAAGCCAAAACCATAGGAATAAGCCATTTGGTGCTTACGTATATGTTATACGATTATTGAGCAAAAACATAAGATGAAAAATTTGACCTTCAACTCCTCAACCCTGATGATGGAGGGGTACTTCAATCCTAAACCATAGAAGTTGGCAATTTGGTGCTTACGGTTATGTAAAGAAAATACTAAGCAAAAATATAAAATCAAAAATTTGACCTTCAACTCCTCAACCCTGATGATGAAGGGGTACTTCAATCCTAAACCATAGGAGTTGGCAATTTGGTGCTTACGGTTATGTAAAAATAATACTAAGCAGAGGCACAAAATTAAAATTTTGACCTTCAACTCCTCGACCCTGATGATGAAGGGGTACTTCAATTCTAAACCATAGGAGTTGGCAATTTGGTGCTTACGGGTATGTAAAAATAATACCAAACAGAGGCACAAAATTAAAATTTTGACCTTCAACTCCTAAACCCTGATGATGCAGGGTACTGCAAGCCTGAGCCATAGAAGTTAGCCACCTGGTACTAACGTATATGTTATAAGATTACTAAGCAACAATATAAGATGAAAAATTTGACCTTCAACTCCTCAACCCTGATGATGGAGGGGTACTTCCAGAGGGGGCGCCCTGTTTGTATGAATTGTAAAAGTGTTTTGTAATGTAGATGCACAAAGCAAACTTAGAGGCTTTATTTAAATACAAACATAAAAATATAGTCACTAAAAAGTGTAAAATAAAAACTTTTTAACAAAAAATATCTACCGACTTCCATGTCACAAAAAAGTAAAAAATAATTTAAATATATTTTGGTCTAGAACATACTCAGTACTTAGTACATAGTTCTGAAGTCGGTGCTCATATAGGACGTAGTTACCGTCGTCCAGCGAAATATGTCGAGCACCGACTTCAGGACTATGTACTAAGTACTGAGTATGTTCTAGACCAAAATATATTTAAATTATTTTTTACTTTTTTGTGACATGGAAGTCGGTAGATATTTTTTGTTAAAAAGTTTTTATACTAGTACCGCAATAATATCAATGAGTTAACATGGTGCATACATAAATGGAAACATTAATTCAATCTCAACCTTATATGTCAAATTGAACATAAACCTAGGCCATAACTAACAATATTTTTAAAATTCATATTAACTCCGCGCCCTGCTCGCTTAGTTTTGTTTTCTTTCTTTCTAACCTAACCTAGGATGGGTTACATCCTATATAAAAGGGCTGATAGGTGAAGTCGGTTAAACTTTTTATACAAAAGTTTTTTTTTTCATTTTTATATGTACGTATGTTCCTCTGATCATAGCTAGTAAGTAAGTACTTCAATTTCATTAGAACCTACACCAAATATCGTCAAACACAATTCAATTATTCTCATCCGTTGAGGAGTTACATGTTTTGTCTCCTAGCCACATTATCAAGACCCTTAAATAGTCAATGATGAACGGGTCTTGCAATTTCATTACAACCTACACCAAATATTTTGAAACACAACTCAATTATTCCCATCGGTTGAGGAGTTACATATTTTGTCACCGAGCCACATTATCAGACCCTTAAATAGTCAATGATAAATTGCAACTTCCATGCAACAAAAAAGTAAAAACTAATCTAAATACATGTTGGTTTGGAACATACACGGTAGGTACTTAGTACATAGTTCCGAAGTCGGTTGTATTTTTTGTTTAAAATTGTTTTTTTAGTTTATTTTTTCAAATGTATCTGGTAGGTGTTATACCTAACTGATCTTCGTATTGTTTCTAGTATTATTTTGGTATTGTAATTATTTAGTTTTATTTTGTTTTTATTGTTTTTGTTAATTGTAATTAGTTGTAATTGTAGTAAATGAATTATTGTTTTATAATTTTATGATATGTCAGCAACTAGTAATGACAGTTTACTGTATGTATCATTTTCTTCAACTTCCGATGGATTAAGCGGTGATAATAGTTATCAAAGCATTTCTCCCCTACATACAACACTTGAAACTCACGTTAGTAATTTGCAGAAGAATTTCAATATTTGTCACATTAATGCTCAGAGTATTCCATCACATTATCCCGATCTCGTTAGTTCTTTTGATAGCAAAAATATACATGCGGTGCTGGTTTCAGAGACATGGTTGAAACCAAGACTCCCGTCTACATCCTTCTCGCTTCTAGGATTCCACGTAATTCGCAATGATCGCACTGGCCAGGGTGGGGGCGGTGTTGCTATTTATTTACGCTCACACATCCCCTTTTCCATTTTACAAACGTCTTTTTCAATTCAACCTGGAACTGAAGCGGAGTATCTCTTTGTCGAAGTTTTATTCCCCAATGAAAAATTACTCTATTCTATTCTATTCTATTCTACTCTTAGGTGTTTTTTATACTCCTTCTTTAAATGTGGACTACTTCTCCACCGTGGAAATATTACTAGAAGACTTCTGTCCTATTTATTCTTATTCCATACTTGTGGGAGATTTTAACACGTGCCTTCAAAAAATGACATTAGGGCTATTCGACTGAAATCTTTAGCTGACGCAGCCAACCTACACATTCTTCCCCTCTCTGCGACTCATTTGTTTCCTAATTCTATCCCATCACTTCTTGACTTGATATTCGTATTCTCTACTGATCATGTTTCTAAGCATGGTCAATGTGCTGCTGGTGCTTTCTCTTATCACGATCTCCTTTACCTATCTTATAAATTAAAACCCCCTAAAGCTAAAGCAAGGATACTGTAGTATATGACCTTTTTTATTTATTTTTTTTTCAAAGGGGAAACCTTCAAAAGGTACCCGACGCCATGGGAGCGACGCAGGGTTATGTGGGATTTTTACCGCACTAAAACCCCCCCGGTGGCCGTCCTCGGCGCCATGAAGAGGACTCCGGGACCTCCAAAGGACTGCAGCCGGAATCCTCTGAGCGCGTTGCGACAACGGGCTCCTCTCAGATGGGCGGCTAGGCCCACCGCTCCGTCTAGTCTTTACGACGATATGCGACCACATATACCGCCGTCTTTCCCGGGATCGCCTGGCTGGACGGTTCAAGCTCCCACTCTAGCCGCCCGCAACCCCGGAAGCCCCTTTTAGTCGCCTCTTACGACAGGCAGGGGATACCGTAGCCCTATTCTGAACCCGGAACTATAGTGACGATATTTATTAGACCTAAAAAGGGAATTTACATAATAACACAGTGTTAAACCAACTGACGTGTGTTTCACTACATGGTGGCAGCGGTGTGTCCTATAATTACTAATTATACCGTTAAAACTTTCTATAACACTTTATATAAAGTATTAACGGTAAAAGTACCTCTGGTGCTGTCAGAAGTATTATTACGTGCCCACAATGGAACATGCGCGTCCTCCGGCGGAATTATCACTCGAAGGTGGTCCGGCCGCGCGGTCAGAATAATGGCGGCAATGGCGTAATCTGTTCGAGGTGTTTTTAAAGGCGTCCGGAGTGAGCAAAGAGCCTAAGGAAATAGCCTGTAGTTTGTTGGTTAACCTCATTGGACCGGCCGGATACGAAGTTTATTCCACATTCACGTTCGGGGAGAATGAAAGCGAAGATGACATTAAGTGCTACAAAAGTTTGAGAAATATTTTGGTGCTAAGTCGAACATCACAGTGAGACGGTTACAAATTCTTTACGCGTAAACAGGAAGATCAAGAAAATATCGACCAATACGTTACCGCTTTGGGAATATTGAGTCAACAGTGCGAGTTCGGTGATTTACACGAGAGCTTGTTGCGCGATAAGATCGTATGCGGCATCGTTAACAACACCGTCAGGGATCGCCTGCTTCGCACGGACGAGTTGATAGGGCCAACTCCGTCCGTCCGAAGGCGATTCAAATATGTCAAGCAGCGGAAATAACCAAAGAAGAGAGTCTTTGCATCGACGGTGGCTCGGGAGAAGTGCAGGTGAATGCAGTGTCGAGGTCAAGCCGGCCCAGCCTGTTCCTACTGCGGGAGCGCGCGCTGCTTCTCTGGGAACCGGTGTCCCGCTCGTGATGCGGTGTGTTTTGTGTGTGACAATATCGGACATTTTTCCCGAGTGTGTAAGCGAAAGGAGTCAATGCACAAGGTACGGAATCTAAGTGTAGATCCGGCGGAATGTGATAGTGACGAAGTGTTTTACGTTAACACCATAGCCGAGGATGAACGTTTGGGTGAGTCGTTAAGAGAATTGTACTTAAGATAGATACAGGTTCCATGATTAAAACTGTCAAAATGTGTTTAGAGGAATGTATTAAAATGGGACTTGTAAATCGCATAGATGGAATAAATATTGATAAATATTCGTGTTTGTTTCAAGAGTTGGGAACACTACCGGGTAAATATAACATTGTAGTAGATAAAAGTGTACAATCGGTCATGTCTCCCACTAAAAAGATACCACTGGGCCTTAAGGATAAATTATTAATCGAGTTAAATAAAGTGGAGGAGCTCGGGTAGTAAACAAAATTACGCATCCTACCGATTGGGTTAATGCTATATTTAGCGCCCGAAGCCAAAATATTAAAAAAAAATTACTTTCCTACAAAAAAATAAATTTATTTAACAAAAATACTGACATTTTTTAACTAATTTCAACAATAATCAATTTACAAATATTAAGCGATAATTTAACCACACCATTATCGTTCACAACAATAAAAACGCAATGACGTACACTGAACGAGAACCTATCGCTTCGAAAGCCAACGAGTAAATGACCCAGGTACAGGTTTCGCATTTCTTATATAGACCCTTACCCAGTGATGTCACGTATTGTTTAATAATTTTCTATGACGGTCCTAATACGGCCTATCCTGACTGTGCACCGTCCCGGGGCACCGATTCGTCCTCGACGCTGGAGTCTTCGCATAGCACGTTCGCAGCGGCAGCTGATGAGTCCAGTCCAGCTTCCGCATCGTCACTTGTCAAGTTTGCCGAACGTTTTCATCTGCATGAAGGCCCAACCTCTACGTTGTCTACCTCGGTTTCGGAATCAGTATCTGGCGAATTCACAAATAAAAATGAATACCAGGAAGCATTACCCAATTTGCCTATCTTTCTTCCTTCACACATTCAAGCTAACTAACTCTCACATTTTTGCATTTCATCATCATCATCTTTGTCATACATGATCTCAGTCATAAACAGCTAAGTACATATGACGGTTGGCTCGCGATTTTCAACCGTCACTTTACACACCACACGAAGTGTTTCTCGCATACATGGTAAAGCCCCTGTCTTTACCATGCATCTGAAGGCCAACCCAGACCACGATAAAGCACCTGTCTTTAATCGTGTCTGTAGTACCACTGTCCCATCGGACAGCGTCCAATGCCTGCCGGATCGCGTCCGACGCCTGTCAGACCGCGTCTGAAGCCTGCCAGACCGCGTCTGAAGCCTGCCAGACCGCGTCTGGAGCCTGCCAGACCATGTCTGAAGTCTGCTGACTCGTCTCAGTTCGAATCAGCAACATCCAACTCTGCACAGAAACAAAATCATTATATAAAAGCTCGTTACTCGTTATTACATAAAAATCATTATATCAAAAAATGCCACGCGACTCTCGGGACACCACTTTCCCTTCCAGGGTACCATGTATTGTGTCACTGCCTATGTGGTTTTATCACGGGTTCCGCAACTTTAATTCATATCGGTTACTCGCAAAGTACCTTCGTAACTCGATACGGGCCTCTCATCCCCCAGTCAAGCTTGCCAATCTAACGTACTGGCGCTCATTATGAAAAACACGCAATTAACTCAAGCGGTAACCTTTGGGAATATAACATAATAGTTGAATACAGGAGAAAAGCGATAAAAGAGAATGTTGTTTTGACAATGTTGTTTTGTAGGATCTAATTGACCGTCCGACAACTCTTGCAACAGAGCCTGGGCACCGGTGGCAGAGGCCTTCTGTACCAAGCAGGCTTTTCTATGCTGTTTACCCGCGCTGCTGGTGGATTTCAACCCAAGCAATCGGCACGTGACATCATTACTCCTTTTCGGCATTCTATTTTAAAGTTAAAGTCCTGTAAGTAAATCTACCAGCGCAATCTACCAACACGAAGAAGCAGATCCCTCTCACGCCCAGCAGCCCTCAGAGCATTGCACTCAGTAAACAAAGTAAAATTAACATCAATTAGTTAATGTCCGAAGTGCTGCAATGCCCTGACGACCGCAAGCGTCTCTAGTTCGTAAGAATGATACCTGCTTTCTGCGTCTAGTGTCATCTTACTGAAGTAGCCAACAACGCGCTTATTACCGTCACAATGTTTTTTTTATTAACACCACGCCATATCCTACCGTACTCGCATCTGCGTGCAACTCGATTAGTTGCGGATTGAAAATTGCAAATATAAGCTCATTAGATAAACAGTTAATGATGTATTGCCTTCTTTGCTCTTGCTTAAGTTTCCCCCACTCAAATTTAACACCTTTCCTTAAAAGTTCGAAAAGCTTGCAGTTGTCGTAGCGGATTACGCCAGAAATAGTCAGCCAAGCCCAGAAATTGCCGGACTTGCCCAACATTCCCCGATGCAGGCGCGCCAACCAAGGCCTCGATCCCTTAAGGGCTCGGCCCAACCTGACCGTGACATATAGTGACCCTTGTAGGTTCACTGAAAACAACGTATCCGTTTGCTTCTGCAACACATCTCTCAACAGCCTAATGCCTTTCTCTACAATCATACCCAGCAAAAGTACATCACCCATATAGACAAGAACGTTTCTGGCATCAATAAACTTCTTAAGGGTTCCGCCGATGATGCGCTGATACGCAGCCGGAACATCACACAACCCAAATGGCATCTTAAGGAACTCACAATGCCTTTCAGGCACCACAAATCTCGCCAAGTGCACAGAGTCCTCATCAATCGGAACCCGACAGAATCCAGACACCATGTCCACACTGGAAAAGAATTCATACCCACCCAGACGGTCCATGTGAGTCTCAATGAGCGGCAGCGAGCATTGGTCTCCAATGGCAATCCGATTAAATGCTCTGAAATAGACGCATATCCTGTCTGAGCCGCTCCCCTCCTGACCATGACAACGGGACCGGCTCACTCCGATTCCGACTCTCTAACCATGTCACTATCCAACAAATCCATAACAATATCGCGAACCCTCAACCCTTCTAAATGAGATAAACGATACGGATGATATGCCACCGGCACTGAACTAGACAACCCAATATTCATACCTCCCGTCTTAACAGTTGTAGTCGCTGCACCAACCATCAATAATGGGCGAAAGGAAGAGATAACAGACATCAAAGAATCCAATTCGGTACCCTGAATGGGTATACTGACACCAGTAGGCCCGTCCACCCCTCGCACAGCGCCAACATGTAGCCTACGAGCAATACATTGACTCTCTTTAGTCTGAACAAACACAACACTGTCTCCATTTAACACGTCGGTACCGATAACAATCGGCGCATTCATGTATGGAGATGGGTGTGTGTGTGGTGAGAAAGTCTTATGGTGTGTGCAGGAAAAGGTGAAAAGTCAATGACGCACAAGTCCACTTGAAACAAGAGTTTATTGCGCGATCACAATAATACCTTAGGGTCCATAGCATGCACTAACACTAGTTAAAACTAAACAATTGTCCACACTTAAATCTACCATAATTAACAAAGAAGGAGTGAGAGAAACGATAAAGCGTCCTAGGCACTAAACTTAAACACTAATAATAGTCTTTACACACTAGGCACACAAGCGATAGTTTATATAGTTCAAAGCACAGAAAAACAGTCTTAAGCACTAAAGCGAATACTACGCGGATATCGTAGTGTTTAGCCGGGCGTAACAAGCGACACAGTTACAGCGCGGGACGAGGGTTAGCCCACTGCCGAGCGGGCGCGGCTGGAGCGGTCAAGCCGCGGGCCGGTGAGGTATGAGACGGCGGGGGGCGACCGCTGGCGCGATGCGCGCGCGCAGACAATGGCGGCCGCGGTCGGCCGCTCGGCAGTACTCCAACACACGCCTTGTGTCCCGGGTTTGAGTCCGGGGTGTGGTGTTGAAGTGTAGGTGTATTAATGTGTCGCTGTACTTGTTGTATATGTCATGTATGTGTATGTGTGTATGTATATTAATATAATTACATAAAATTATATATATGGTGTGTTAGTGTATAATATGTACAGTGTAATGAAATAAATAAATACATACACGTAAATTATGATATGTGGGTGAAGTGCCCACACATGCAATATGTAGGTACGACCATAAAATCTGCCTCTAAAGCTATATTAGGAATTTCAAATAGGAATTTCAATCTTTTCACGTTTAGTATGAGAAGCAATCGAGATCAAAAACATCCTAAGAACTTTTATAGAGAAGACCGTTTATGTTAGCGCAAACGTGGTTAATTTATGTCAATCACATAGAGTTCAAAGTTCGGTGCGTAAGGATATAGTTAGTGTTGTACCTCGTGATATGGAACCTTAAAAAAAACCGACTAGACGTAGGGTAGATAGGTTAATCTTCGGTGGAGCGGACGTCCGGATAGGCAGGTACATGAAGTACCTCGGCCTAACACTGGACGGCCGCTGGTGCTTCGATGAGCACTTCGACCGTCTCGTCCCCCGGATTCTAAAGGTGGCGGGTGCAATGCACCGTCTGTTGCTGGATCTAGGGGGACCAAGGGAAGAAGTCCGCCGCCTCTATGCGGGGGTGGTGCACTCGATTGCGCTCTACGGGGCGCCGGTGTGGTCGGACAAGGTGTCTGGCAGCCGGCGCCGCGCGCGGAAGTTAAACTCCGCGCAACGTATGATCGCAATTCGGGTCGCCCGCGGTTATCGTACCATTTCGTACGATGCGGCGTTTGTCCTGGGGCGGCTTCCGCCTTTGGACATCCTGGCGGATATGGACGCACGGGTCTTCTTTAAGATCCGCGTCCTCCGTCAGGGGCCTGAACCCTTCGACGTAGGGACGGTCGAAGTGCTTCGGAGGAGAGCCAAATGGCGCGCTTTGAGGTGCTGGCGTGAGCGACTCGAGGAGCCACACAGCATACGCCAACGGGTGGTCGACGCTATCCTGCCGAACTTCCGCGCATGGATGAGAAGCAGCGGTCGAGTGAGCTACCGCCTGACTCAGATACTCACCGGACATGGCTGTTTCGGACCGACAATAAACTCCGACATCACCCGTTTTGACACAGGAACACCATTCAGTGTTTGCTCTGTAAGTCTGCATTCCGTTCCCACCCGTCTCGACTAGTCCACGACTATCAGGCCTGACGTTGAATTCAGGTTCAATACAATTAGCCAAAAACGAAACCAAACTGTCGACCGTTAAACTTAAGTCCGAAGCCACTGCTTTGATTTGTGCGTCTGTCATTCCGCGAACAACCATCCGAACCATGAGCTCCTCGCTAAGCCCATTCAACTATACGAAGGCGTTATAACGATCGACGAGTATACCCAGCATACGACAGAAATCTATCAGTACACGTGTTCACAACCTCAAAAAGAATACTAGTGTAGTCAATTTTACGCGGGCAAAGGGATTTAAGGGAATATTTCATAAAAGATGTGTACGTAATCAAAAATTACTTGTGCAAAGTAATGTGTGTGAAGATTGTCGGAATAACAGCAGCTCTGAAGAACAAAGTCCTGCGCTTGTTTCAATGGCTTCTGCTGCAGAAAATAAAAACATAGAAGTAATCGTTTCTGAGATTAATGCTAAAATGGATATTATTTACAAAATGGAAAAAAAGATGGAAGAGATGGCCAATGCTATAGACTTATATGCAGAAAGATACCAGAAAATGTTGGAATTCAAAGATAATATTGAAAAGAAAGTTAAAAGTTTAGAAAATAAAAACATATACTTAGAGAAATGTAACCGAGTTCTGCAGGAACAAGTTGAGGTGTTGGAGCTAAAAGACAAACAGAATAATGTGGAAATAATTGGCCTAGATGAGACCCAAAACGAAAATATTAAAGAATCGATAAGTAAGATCGCAACTAAGTTAAAATTGGAAGAATCGTCCATAAAAGAAGTACGGAGGGTAGGTTCACAAAAGTTAGCGGAAGCAAAACAAAGGCCCCGTCCAGTAATAGTTACTTTACACTCCAGAGAAGATAGAAAAATATGGTTGAGTCAGAAAAAACACAAGATAACAAACAATGATATATTTGAGAATAACAATAACGCAATGATATATATAAATGAAGATCTTACGCCTTCCCTTCGACATTTATTTTGGCTAACCAAAAGCCAATTGAAGTCACAGTTTAAGTTTATTTGGATCCAAAACTCGAAAATTCTTATCAAAAAAGTGAGGTAGAAAACAAGATCTATAATATCAGGTCGGAGGTAGATATCGAAGAATGTCGCAAGCGATAACAGAGTGACCATAGGCATGGTACACACTATTGAAGGCAACAGAAATGATATAACAAAAGAAAATTGTCTAATCAAATTTGATAATATAAACGCATGGGCGCAGCATGTGTGTAACAATAATAACCATTTTAGCTTAGTTCATTTAAATATACGTTCATTGAGAAAAAATTTTGCGGAGTTTACGTTATTACTAACAGAGTGTAAGAGTAATATAAAAATTGCAATTTTAACAGAAATAAATATAAAGGAAGTTGAGGTACCTATGTATAGAGTTGAAGGATATAAATTATATAATTACACCAGAGAAAATCAAAAAGGAGGAGGAATACTTATGTATGCTAAGGATAGTTTGGATATAGAAGTTGAGAAAATACCGCTTTTGCATATGGAGATGTTGTACGCGAAAATATGTATGGGAAGCCACACATCACATATTCTAGCCATTTACAGACCCCCAAATACCAATACGCTAAAATTTATTGAAGAACTCATAATAACCATAGAAAGAATATCAGCACGAGGGGATGTAATAGTAATTGGAGACATGAATATAAACATTTGTGGAAAAGATTTCAGTAAGAGTACAAATCAATATATAAATACAATGTGTGAGCTGGGCTTTACGTGCATGATAAATGCCGTTACGCGCGAGGAGGTGGTGAGCGGGCGGGCGGTGTCGTCGTGCATCGATCATCTGTGGGTGCGCAGCGGCCGGCCGGCGCACGCGCATTTGCTTTCTTGTAAAATTTCAGACCACTATTTAATAGGCTACATAGAAACGTATGTTAAACAGTATAGTGATGAGGCGGCAAGGGTTAAGTGTGTTATAAGTAACAAACGCGTGAAAGACCAGTTAGAGTTGATAGACTGGAGTGTATTTAGAAGTTTTGATTGCCCAAATGAACTATATTTAAAAATATTTAATGTGTTTTGTAATGTATACAAAAAATCAAAAATAACTATAAACATTAACAGGAGTTCCTGTCATCCTTGGATGACCGATAAAATTAGAAATATGATAAATAGAAAAAATGAATTGTTTCGTAGATGGAAATCTGCACCGAAAAATATGAATTATAGATTACAGTATACGCGTTATAGGAATAAAACTAGTAAATACATAAATAAAATAAAAAATGTTAATAAACGTAGTGAGATAGAAAATTGTAATGGCGATATTAGAAAAGTTTGGCAAAAAATTAATGAATGGCTTGGACGTGAAACAAATAGCATCGATGACGTCATTATGAAGCACTTAGGTAAATGCATTGACTTGCAGACGGTCTGCAATGACTTTGGAAGTATGTTTACAAAAGAGATAAGATCCATTAGGCATGAGTGCGATATAAAATTATTAGACAGAACAAAGTATGTAACAGAAAGTAACTCATCGATTCGTTTTATAAAGGTAAAAGCGGACGACGTAGAAAAAATAATAAATAAGCTTAGTGTACATAAATCACCGGGATGTGACGAAATCAGGCCTCAGGAACTTAAATATTTGAAAAAACAATTAAGTCCGATATTAGCAAACTTTATCAATTTATGTATACAAAAATGCACATATCCGTCATTATTAAAAACAGCCCTAATACGGCCAATATATAAGCAGGGAAGTCATCTAGACTATACAAATTACCGTCCAATTGCTATATTATCAATAATAAATATCATAACTGAAAAAGTTTTAGTGTCACAAATTAAGTAGGTTTCTCGAAAAAAATTGCACAATTACAGATGTGCAACATGGCTTTCGACCTAACAGGAGTACCACAACCGCCTTGGCAGGCTTTTCAGACTATATTAACTCTAGTCTGGACAATAGAATGCATGTTGTTGTGCTATTCATAGATTTTAAAAAAGCTTTTGAAACACTAGACCATTCTATTTTGTTACAAGCGATGCGGGAATGTGGGATTAGAGGACCGCTTAATGATTTTTTTCACACCTACCTATCAAATAGACAGTTAAAGGTATCAGTTGCGGGCGCGACGGGTTCACTAGAAAATGTAATGTACGGTGTTCCGACCGGATCTGTGTTTGGGCCGACAGGGTATATTATGCATGTAAACAGCTTATGTAATGTTGTTAAAACGTGTCGTATGTATATGTATGCTGACGATACATGCCTTATGTACGCGGACAGAGACCTAAATAATGCCGTATTTAACGTACAGCAGGACTTTAACAATATTAGCAAATGGGCTCATGACAATGGAATCATAATAAATCTTAATAAGACAAAATGCATGCATATACATTCACCATATCGCACACCTAGATCTAAAGGGAGCTAACTCAAAAATCTGTGTATTTGAGTTATGGTCACCATTTAATTTCCTGAACGGATACCTATCTAGCAATAGAACAGATTTAAAAATAAGTGCAAAGCTAGGCTAGGTGCCTTTGCACTTATTTTTAAATCTGTTCTATTGCTAGATAGGTATCCGTTCAGGAAATTAAATGGTGACCATAACTCAAATACACAGATTTTTGAGTTAGCTCCCTTTAGATCTAGGTGTGCGATATATGAAAGTTCCGGGGGTGATAATTAGTATACTGGGCCATAATTTTGAGTGCCTCCACCAAAATTTTAAGCAATGTTCATGTCAAGAAATAGATTGTGTTACAAATTATAAATATCTCGGTCTAACGATTGATAGACACATGTCCTGGAAGCGTCACATTTCGGAGGTATGTTCTAAGTTAAGGTCTGTCCTGAGTCAATTCTATCACCTACGACGTGTAATAAGCAGAGGAAATATGTACTGTGTATACTATGCACTTGTAGACTCCATTATAAGTTACGGTTTGAGCAGCTATGGGTGCACATTTAAGACGTACATAGATAAAATAAAATTATTACAAGTACGATTCTTAAAGCAATTAACAAGTATCAATATCAAAAAGAAATATAAAGATAATTATGTACAACTTTTTAAAGTATGTAAAATACTACCAATAGACCATAAAGTAAAATTACACATTATTAAGGAAAATTTCAATAAAAGTCAGCATTTGCTTAAGATCACCCATAGCAGGTCAAACCGTAAAACTAAACGGAATAAATATTTTAAACCTAGGACAACAAATTACTTTGGTAAACGTAGCCTTAAATATATTGTACCGGATATATGGAATAACCTTCCCATTCTATCAGGAGCTACTAGTTTTCGTCAAATTAAAAACAAAGTAAAAGATTTTTATTTAGAATCCATAACTTAATAGGTATATGTATGTATGTGTATGTGTATGTATGGATACGTCCATTTATATAATATGTACGTGTACGTGTGTATGTAGTTAAAATTATATATGCAGGTATTTCATGTTTGTATTATGGCGATTAGTTAATTAGATACAGGATAGTTTTAAGATAGTTATAAGAATGCAGAAAAATGAGAGCTTTCTCCGCCTACAAACTACACTTGTAGTTTGGCGGACAATATGATTATGTATGTTTTGATCACTGTAAGGTAATTAAATAAATTAAAAAAAAAAAAAAAAAAAAAAAATTGGGTTGGGGAGTTGGGGAGTTTCTCCACAATGAGTGGAGGGAATCGGCCTCGGGGCGGCTGACCGCCGGGAATCTGTTGGGAACTCGTACCTGCGGTTCCCTGGACGCTGGTACTGGGCAGCGGTAGGTGTGCAGCTGGTGCTGTGGCTCCTCTTGACTGCGTCAGTGCGGCTGCTGATGCTGGCGCGGCCACTTGTGCCGGCGCGGCTGCTGGTCGGGGTTGGGGCGGCGACCGACGGCCGCGCACTCGAAGCGGGCTTCAGTGTCGGCGGCGTCGGTGCTCGCGCAGGCTGCGGGCGCGGGGGGGGGGGTAAACGAGTACGGCGGCGGGAGCGGCGTTAAAGGTGCTTCCGGGTGTTCGGGCGGGCCGGGATCTGAATAGACCCTCTGGAGCCCGCGTTCCTGGCTTCTTATGCGGAGGCGGGGGTCGCGGATGACGCGACGCTTTGCGTCTCTGTCCTCCTCCCCCACCTCCGGACTCCTCGGCCTTCTGGCTAGGTTCTCCCGCTCTTTGCCCAACCAGAGATCGGCGAGCTCGTTTTGTTCGGGCGTCGCCTGGCGGGCAAGGTAGCAGTCGAAGGTAGACCAGAAGGCGTCCTGGATTTCTTCCTCGGTTACGTCTCCGGGGAGCAGCTGCGACTCCACCATCTGGTTGAACTTCGCCCTACTTTCGGGCGAGTATTGGTCCATCCAGTGGGAGCCGACTGGTCTCTGAGGGGTCGCAGCTGCAAAGTCGATCCTGGGCGGCGGGAACGCCGAGCCCGTCGTGCGTGCCCCCTCTGCAGGTTGCGGTAGAGGCGGTGCAGACGGCTCAGGCGATCTCGGCGAGTCCGCGAGGCGCTGTCCAGTAGGACGCGGCGACCTGGCCTCACGCGACCCGGATGGGTGCGGTGGCCCGCTTGCTCGCGCCACGGACGGGCGCCCCGTGGGGGTGTCGGTGGGTCTTTGAGGACCCGCGGATGGAGGCACAGGTTGGGGAGTCTGCTGCACATCAGTGAGCGACTCACCCAGTGTGCTTCCGTGGCGGGGTTGGGGGCTTCTCTCTTGAGTGGCGTCCTCCTCGCCGTCAGAGTCGCGCGCAATGCGCGTGATAGCCGCACTTCGAGTACGGCGACTTTATAAACAAATTATTGTATTGTTATATAGATCGTAGCTATGTGGCTAGATATGGATCAATGTTTGAGTAGTAAGATTTGTAAAATAAAAGAGTCCTGTACTGACAGCCTCTGGGCTAAGACGTAGTTTTATTCACCGAATCTCCCATACTTCTAACATCGGAAGTGGGATTGATTCGATTAGTTCGATAGTTAACTCACGCCGCAATAAGTTAATTTTCAATATGTGAAAATTGTGAATTAAGACAATTAAAAAATAAAGTTAACCTGAACAAACTGTTACGAAGATTACTAATAGACAATGGTGAAAAACTTTAAAAGTTGTAATATGTATATTAAACAAGTTAAAATGAAAATTACTAAAAGACAATAGTGAAAAACCATTAAACTAAAGTTAATGTGAACAAACTGGTACAAAAATTACTAATAGACAATGGTGAAAAACTTTAAAAGTTGTGATATGTATATTAAACAAGTTAAAATGAAAATTACTAAAAGATAATAGTGAAAAACCTGAAAACCTGTGACCGAAAGTCATAAATATTAAAAAAGTTGTTACAAAAATTACAAATAGATAATTGTGAAAAACTAGAAAAGCTGTGACCAAAAGATGTATGAAAAACTTGAATAGTTGTGACCAAAATTGTTACGAAAATTATAAAACGAAATTGTGAATAACTGGAAACCTAAGAGCCAGAGTTATTATATACCTAATATACAGAATAATCATATCGTGGAAATTAAAAGAGAATCAAGTATTATAAGGAAAGGAAATACCAGTACAAGAAGGCTGATAGATAAAGAAAATTAAAATAAGAAGAAAATTAAAGTGACGATAATTATAAACCTCAACAAATAATTAATCTGTGAGCTACGTTTTGATACTTTTACTGCAATGACCTGCGAGCTACATCCTGATAACTTTACTGTATTATATCAGTAGGTAAAGAAACGATAGTAATAGATGAATTCGTTTTTAAAGTATAAAAATCAAGAATAGAGTGCTGAAGTGTATATTACAACAGCTAAATAGAATAAAATAAATACATCTTCATTTTGTGAAAATTCGTCAACAACAAACCAATAACAATAAAAGCCTGAAAACGTATTTAATGAAGATTTAATAATGTGATTGCTTAATGCAAGTATTTTGTATGGATATACCACAATTAAAAACGACATCGTGTATCAATAAAAAATACATTTAGATTTAATCTCAGAAAAAAAAACTCAAGAATTTTATATGAAAATATAACCATAAAATCACTATGTTTAGATTTCGGGTAAACCGAAAGAAACTATTGAGATTACTATGAGATTACTATTGAGAAACTATGAAGATTTATTTATCTCAGTGATTAACTCAAGATTTTGAAATGGAAATACTTGTATTACTATTGAAAGCTATGTGAAGATTTATAGATATGTACCAGTGAATAACCCGAATAATTGAGGTAAAAATATTACCACTGAAACAGTTCCTGTCCTGTGAAACAGTTATGTGCAAATTTCGTGTTAACCGATGAAAACTAATGGAAGAATTAATAATCCTAATAATAATTTTGCGACTTTTATATGAAAGTTAAGCACCTGTCTAAAAACCGTGAAGATTTCATAATAACGTTATATATGGAAGTGTATGAGAAGCTGAAAATTGGAACCAACTTGACCTGTGGCAAATAAAGATGTGTCTCCATATATAAAATAAATACATCAAAGATAAACAGAATTTACAACAAGTTAGACTGCAATACAAAAAATGGCATATTGATTGATATTAACAATTGTGTTAATCTATTTATATTGCTTGACTTTTTACCAGTAAAACCTATGAAAACTACGAACAAAAGCAACGAATTAATATCTTTATTACGCGAATAGTAAAGAGACATCAGATAATAAGTAGATATAATTATTTACAGCAAATATCTACCTTTGAAGATTGACAAAACCAAACATTTTTGAGTTATTGCGTTTAACTTATACAAGAAAATTTGAATGCAACATATTTTGGTGTAAAGCAATAGATATGGCTACAGTGCAAGCTATATAGAAAAATGACTATAATTGGAGTGATTATACTATAAATTATACAAAAGTAGAGGCCATAATGAAGATTCATTACAGCAATATATAATGTTGTACAATATAATTGAATATAATAAAGTACACAAATTCGGCGAAGGAAATAATTGAAATGAAATAAACGATTGAAAGGAAATATGAGAATTCTCTAGAAGTCTAGAGTGACTTCAAAAGTATAAAAGTGTGTAAAATGTATAAACATACACTTGGCCAGCGTGGTGCAGTATGGCCTGTTTCTTTGTTTCAGGAAGGAAATCCATGCCTTGATAATGACAGACAGACAATGTTAGATAAAAAAGATCGATGGTAATATGGTAAAGTTGCAATAATAATTGATCATAATGCAATAAAAAGTTATTGGATGATCATATCGTTTTACACTTTTGTAGTACACAAATTGTTATTAATATTGTGGATAAAAAGTCTTTGGCATTGCCTAAAATTTACAAATTATTAACAGAAAGAATGATGCGAATATATAAAAATTGTCCACCAATTCGCACTTGGCCAGCGCGGTGGACTATGGCCCAAACTCTCTCATTCTGAGAGAAGACCCGTGCCCAGCAGTGGGACAATAATGGGTTGACGAGTATAAAAATAATTTTGAAAAAAATGTTTTCGCAAGTCAAATAATTTAACGACTGCATTGTGTTTAATCTATCTATGCTGTCAGGCCGTACAGGTTGGCGATGTGTAAACTTCGCCCCTGGGCACCCCCACTGACGTATAGTCTCCGGCCTCAATTCCTGGACACAGTTGTCACGGCTTTGTTTCCGCGGATGGAGGAACATGAGTGTCCTCCTATGATGCCTCCAACTGCCGAAGCACCCGGATCGGATGTCGTGCCGTCAGTAACTTCGGGAGAGTTTGGGGCCGCGGTGTTACGGCTTAGTGCCAAAAACACCGCTCCCGGACCTGACGGCGTACCCGGCCGGGTGGTGGTCTTGGCTATGGAAGCCCTTGAGCCTCGTCTGAGGAGACTGTTTGACGCCTGTCTTTGTCAATCCAGGATTCCACAGCGGTGGAAGACAGGTCGTCTGATCCTCCTCAACCAAAAACAGGGCGTCCAGCGGAATCCCCATCTGCATACCGCCCCATCGTGATGCTGGATGAAGATGCGAAGCTTTTTGAGAGGGTGGTGGCGTCTCGTATTGTTGGGCATCTCGAAGGCTTCGGTCCGAATTTGGCGGACAATCAGTATGGGTTCCGTAGAGGGAGATCTACTGTAGACGCGATACAGAAAGTGAAGTCCCTGATAAAGGATGCGGTTAGCCAGGGTGAGGTCGTGTTGGCGGTGTCTCTTGATATCGCCAATGCATTTAACTCCCTCCCCTGGTGTTGCATTAAGGAGGCACTCCGTTACCACGGACTGCCCCTCTACCTGCAACGGATTGTCGGGGACTACTTGTCTGAGCGTGCAGTGGAATACCCCGGCCAAGACCGGTGGTGTCGGCGGGAAATGTCGTGCGGAGTCCCACAGGGATCAGTGTTAGGTCCCCTCCTGTGGAACATCGGCTACGACTGGGTGCTGCGAGGAGCTCCCCTTGCAGGTGTCAGCGTTGTATGTTACGCGGATGACACCCTGGTGACTGCCCGTGGCAGGAACCATAGGGAGGCTTTCCTCCGCGCCACCGCCGGCACGGCATTCGTGGTGGGCCGCATACGGCGATTGGGTTTGCGGGTAGCGCTCGAGAAATCCGAGGCAGTGATGTTTCACGGTCTTCGGAAAGCGCCGCCGCGGGATGCCCATATCGTTGTTTCCGGAGTTCGGATCGACGTGAGGCCGTCGATGAGGTATCTGGGTCTTGTCCTAGATAGCCGGTGGAACTTCGGTCCCCACTTCGAATGCCTGGTGCCTCGGCTTCTGAGGACGGCAGCGGCCTTGGGAAGACTGCTGCCGAACCTCGGTGGGCCAGAGACGTCGTGTCGACGTCTCTACACGGGCATCGTGAGATCGATGGCTCTGTACGGAGCCCCTGTGTGGTCCGATGTCCTGAATCGTCGAAATGTCACGCTGCTGATGCGTGTTCAGCGAGTGATGGCGATCAGGATTATACGGGGCTATCGCACGATCTCGTGTGAGGCAGCCTGTGTGTTGGCGGGTTCTTTGCCATGGGATTTGGAAGCAAGAGCCCTTGCGTTGCTACGTCAGTGGCGCGAGGAGGTGCACCGATCCCGGGGCCATCCGCCGACACAGCAGGAACTGGAGGGGCACAGAGCTGAGCTGCGTCAATGGGCTACCGAAATGTGGACGTCCAGGCTGGCACATCCTAGTGCTGGCCTGTTGACCATCGAGGCAATCCGTCCGATATTTCAGCAGTGGTTAGGTAGGCGATTCGGCGTCCTGTCATTCCGTCTGACTCAGGTGCTCTCGGGACATGGTTGTTTCGGGAGCTACCTGTGTCGGATCGGGCGGAGGCCGACGGCCAGGTGCCGTCACTGCGACGATTGCCTCGACGAGACGGTCCAGCATACGCTGGAGGTATGCCCTGCGTGGAATGCGGAGCGCAGCGCGCTCAGCTCTGTATTGAGAGCCGACCTTTCGCTCCCGACCGTGGTTCATGCCATGGTGGGAAGTGACAGGTCGTGGCAGGCGGTGCGAACCTTCTGCGAAGCGGTAATGCTCGCGAAGGAGGCGGCGGAGAGACTCAGGGAGGAGGTTACGTCTCCTCAGGTACTCCGTCGCAGGCGCACAAGACGCCGGAGGGAGGCTGTCGCTGAAGGTCTCCCTTTCCCCGTCCCATGAGCCTGCGGAGGCGGATTCGGGGGAATCCAACTCCGGTCTTAAGGCTCGAGATGTCGTGTGTGCGTTCTGCACGCACATGTCATAAGAGACGTCAATGAGAGGGGCCCCTCCCTCTCGAGACGTGGCTGGCGTTTACAGCAGCGCCGGCCGACGTTGCCGGGTCGCGAATGTAATGCTAACGCTTCTCGAGACCCGGCATGGAACGTCTAGAAGAACGCCGCGGAGTTTTAGTCGGTAAGAGTCCGACATACCCCTTTTGCTCCCCCGGGTGAGAGGGGATCCATGAGGATTTCTCCGCGTTAAAAAAAAAAAAAAATCTATGCTGTAGTCTAAAGTTATAAAATGGATAATACTTAATAATCCTATTCAAATGAATTAAATATAATTGCCATATTACTAATATGTTACAAATATTTCAAAATAAGTTAATAATAGGGCAAAAATAATTACGTCATTGTTAATACCGTAATCATAGCTTGGACTGTACAGCGGTAGACTCAAACAAAATATTGTTTATAACTTATCAGGAACGGGATTCGATAACAAACGAAATCTGTCCCTGAAATATGAATTCGTTTATACTATTACTACATACATAATGACTGGGTCTGTTTAATAGAAGAACAAAGACCAGGACATAATACGATATTTGTTAAACAATGTTTAAGGTCTAATTGTTACGATTGAAAAATAAGAGATGTTAAAAAGGCCGACATTCAATAACTTTAAACAATGAATTAATTTTATTGATAGTAACTAAAACTTAACTAATACGAGTTTTTATTTAAAGACAACACAAAAGTTTCATCAAAATGTATACAAATTCTAGAAGTTGAAAAAATAAATTTATTCTTATATTGATGACATAGAGCAATGTAATATTCAGAAAGTAAACGGAATAATTTCTGCAAATGAATAATTGTGTGATAACGTTAGAGCCTAATTATCACTCACAGAATATCAAAAATAAAAAAAATACTTGATAATTTTATTAATAAAACTAATTTATTTCAAAGTTCGATTCGTATAATTAGCAAATTACAGCCAGTTAATATAGTGAATAGACATAGTGCTATATCAAACAAATTTATTTCAAAGTTCGATTCTTATAATTAGCAAATTACAGCCAGTTAATATAATAAATAGACACAATGCTATATCAAGTAGTAGTGTTTATGAAATATTCTGAATGGAAAATCCGAGCATATTTGTAAAGCACTCAGAAAAGAATTTTAATAACCAAAAATAAATCAATAAATGAGACTACGTAAACAAAATAATACGATGATGAGCTAATATGTATTAATGTGTACTTTAACATAAATTGAAATCATAATTTACGTATAAAAAACTGAATAACAGGATTTAAAAGTGGTTATTGAATAGAAAATTATTAAAATGGCAATAAAACAAAACCGCACAAATTGACATTTGAAGTGACAAAGCTGTGTAATAAAATAACAACCGTTTTACTAACATATGTTTGAAATGTTGAATTTAGCTGAGAATGACAATTTAATAGCGTATTTATTGTGATATAATTATTATAATACAAAAATAACTGTGTTAAACTATATCATTTTAAATTTACATTACCTTTAAAAGCGTAAGTTCCAAAAAAAAAATGTCATAATACATGACAATTTATAATGCAGCTCTTACTTGGTTATTCAAAATTAAGGCAATAGTGAATATTATATTGATCGTATAATTAAATAAAGAGTGCTAAGCTTTTGCTCTAAATTGTCTAAATATGATTTAATAATATATTGAGCAGAACATCAATTAGTGACTCATCATTGACTAATAGATTGCTCACAATAATAAATTATAAAAAAATATATATGAATTTAAAAAAATATATGAATTTTAAAAAAATACCATTTGAAATGAAAATAGCTATTAATAACTAATTAATGAAATGAAATATTGTTAAATGATATTATTTTCTGTTATCATAAAACAGAAAGCTTGTAGAAAATAAAATGTATCAGTACATATAAATGGAGAAAATTGTAAAATTATGTCGTGTATTGGTTAAACATTGTATAAAAAAATGAGTGTTATGTCAGAATGGACAAGCGGAATAAAAGTTATTCATGAAATACTATGATAAAATTGCAGCTATATATTTGTTAAAAATACAATCCTTTCTATGTAGTGTCAAAGACTATTTATTTATTGTAATGCTCGAACACTATAATTTAGTAATCATATTTTTAAAGAATTCTTAAGGTTGTGTACATAAAACTAACCGTGATAGCCGAAAATATTACTAAAGATAGAAATACTGTCAAATACTGTCATGGAGCAAATAGTATAAGTATGAAATTAGAAATACTGTCATGAAGGAAAAGTGTAAGTATGAAATAATAAGTTTTGGCGCGAGCAGCATACTAAAAGTAAGTGTGCTAAGACCGCCAGGAAAATAAATCAAGTTTTGGTGCGAGCAGCTTACTAAAAGTAAGTGTGCTAGGACCACCAGGTAAATAAATAAGTTTTGGTGCGAGCAGCTTACTAAAAGTAAGTGTGCTAGGACCACCAGGTAAATAAATAAGTTTTGGTGCGAGCAGCTTACTAAAAGTAAGTGTGCTAGGACCACCAGGTAATTAAATATGTTTTGGTGCGAGCAGCTTACTAAAAGTAAGTGTGCTAGGACCACCAGGTAAATAAATAAGTTTTGGTGCGAGCAGCTTACTAAAAGTAAGTGTGCTAGGACCACCAGGTAAATAAATCAAGTTTTGGTGGGAGCAGCTTGCTAAAAGTAAGTGTGCTAAGACCACCAGGGAAATAAGTTTTGGCGCGAGCGGCTTGCTAAAAGTAAGTGTGCTAAGACCGCCAGGAAAATAAATAATAATAAGTTTTGGAGAAAGCCATTTGCTAAAAAGCGAGTGTGCTAGGACCACTGAAAAAAAAAACAATTTTGGCGCGAGCTTTTTATGAAAGTAAATGAGCAAGGACCGCCCATGTCATGATGACAACAATAATTGCCGAATATCTACTTCTATTCAATTTCAGGTAAACTGCAAGTAACTAATAATAAACTACAAATAAACATTGCTTCGAGAGCGAAGCAAGGGCAGGAAGGCCGTGATAGCCGCACTTCGAGTACGGCGACTTTATAAACAAATTATTGTATTGTTATATAGATCGTAGCTATGTGGCTAGATATGGATCAATGTTTGAGTAGTAAGATTTGTAAAATAAAAGAGTCCTGTACTGACAGCCTCTGGGCTAAGACGTAGTTTTATTCACCGAATCTCCCATACTTCTAACACGCGCGATCCTGCGGGCGCCGGAGCGACCGCTGCCGCGCTGCTTGGCGCGCTGCGTCTGGGTTGGTGCGGGTTTCCCGCGAGAGTCGTCGGAATAGGGCATCTCGCCCTCGCTGCGACGGCACCGCGTGCCCGGGGGCCCGCGGCGCGGCTGTCCTTGTGTCCGGGAGTCTTCCGGGCAGGACAATTCCGGGGTAGGCAGAGAAAAACAATGTGCGCACGGGCGTGGATACTTGGGCGAGATGCGGCCAGTCCTTGACTATGACCCAGGTACAGGTTTCGCATTTCTTATATAGACCCTTGCCCAGTGACGTCACGTATTGTTTAATAATTTTCTAAGACGGTCCTAATACTATAGTATAGTTAATGTTAATAGCTAAAAAGGACAGCAGCATTCGCCTATGTTTGGATCCTAGGCCTCTGAATAAGGTGGTGCGGCGCGCGCAGTTCGCGCTGCCCACGGTGAGTGAGCTGGCGTCGCGGCTGCGCGGCGCGAGCGTCTTTAGCGTGCTGGACGCGCGCTGCAGCTTCTGGATGGTGCAGATCGATGACGCCAGCGCCGATTTGTGCACCTTCGGTACGCCTTTTGAAAGGTATCAATTCTTGCGCTTACCGTACGGTATAAGTTGTGCACCGGAAATATTTCATGCCAAGCTTCGGCAACACTTGGAGGATTTGGAAGGAGTCGAATCGTTTATTGATGACGTCATAGTGTGAGGCAACAATAAGGAGGAACACTATAGTAGACTTAAGTCCTTATTGCAACGAGCGCAACAAATAGGTAGTCGTTTTAATCGGGACAAGTGGAAGTTCGGTGTCTCGGAAATAGTATATTTGGGACATAAATTTGACTCGAACGGGATGAGAGCTGATGATTCTAACATTAGGGCCATACCAGACATGCCATATCCGACGGATAGGAAGTCATTGGAACGATTTCTAGGCATGATCAATTATTTATCATTATTCAAAATTATTTGGAGTGTGTTAACGTTCTTAGGACATTGCTTAAAAAAGGACGTCGAGTGGGTGTGGGATAACCTTCATTCTGAAGCGGTCGATACACTTAAACGTAAAGTGGCGGGCGCCCCGGTCCTGGCGTTGTATTCGGCGGACGCGCCTGTGGTGGTGTTCGTGGACGCCAGCAATGTCGCGCTCGGTACTGTGTTGCTGCAGAATGACCGTCCGGTTGAATTTGCATCGCTCATTCTCACAGAAACGCAAAAGAGATACGCTCAAATAGAAAAAGAGATGTTAGCCATAGTTTTTGCTGTAGAGCGTTTCAGGCAATACATTTATGGCAGATCTGACGTCATCGTTCACACTGATCATAAGCCATTGGAAGCTCTGTTCGATAAATCTTTAGTTGCTGTGCCGGCCCGCTTGCAGCGCATGATGATGCGAGTGCAAGGTTTCGACGTCAAGGTGAAGTACGTGCCCGGCAAGTACATGTATATCGCAGACACGCTGTAGCTAGCCCCTTTGGAAGACCTAATGCACGATCGGGTGTCCGATGACGTAGGTGTGCAAGCGTGTTTCATTATAGAGAATGTACCATTCAGTGAAGAAAAACTGAAATTAATTAAAAATGAGACAATGGTGGTGATATATAGAAAAGATATGACATGAAAAATTTGACCTTCAACTCCTCAACCCTGATAATGCTGGGGTCCTTCAAGCTGAAACCATAGGCGTTTGCCATATGGTGCTTACGTATATGTATTGAGATTACTAAACAAGGATATAACATGATAATTTTGACCTTCAACTCTTCGGCCCTGATGATGCAGGGGTACTTCAGGCTTAAACCATAGGCGTTGGCCATTTGATACTTATGGATATGTAATATATTTACAAAGCAAAGACGTATGATAAAAATAATTGACCTTCAACTCCTCAACCGTGATGATGCAGGGTACTGCAAGTTTAAACCATAAGCATCGGCCATATGACGCTTACGTATATTTAATGAGATTACTAAGCAAAGATATGACACGATAAATTTGACCTTCAACTCCTCAACCCTGATAATGCTGGGGTCCTTATAGTTTAAACCGTAGGCATCGGCCATATTGTGCTTACGTATACATAATGTTGTTGTTCACAATACCAACAATGAGTTTCGGAGAGGATATAATTATGATCAAAGATTCCACTTTGAATACAATTACCTGGAAGATGCAAGAGTACTACCAACCTTTTTAAATCGGATGGGTTAGGTTAGGTTGGAACTTAAAAGAAAACATAAAAACTAAGCGAGCAGGGCGCGGCAGCGCCCTGCGAGCGGTTGCGCTCAGTTCATACGCATTGTAACAGTAATGTAAGATATCGCTTAGGCTTTTGTTTGACTTGTCATAGAAGGTTGAGTTTAAATTAACGTTTCCATTTATGCTTGCAATATGCAGTCTTATTGATACTATGTATTACACGGTCTCGTATAAGTGAATTTAGCGTCACTAAAAAGCGTGAAAAAAAAATTTTAAACAAAAAAATTCCGAAGTCGGCGCTCATATAAGACACATATAGTTTCGTCGAGATCCAGCGAAATATGGTGAGCGCCGACTTCGGGGCTATGTACTAAGTACTGTGTTTGCTCTAAACCAACATGTAATTATATTATTTTTTACTTTTATGTGGCATGGAAGTCGGTTGTATTTTTTTGTTTAAAATTTTTCTACTATTAAAATGGCCTAAAATAAATTAGGTCCTTACACTTTTTTACAAATAAACCACAAATTAGTATTGAAAAGACCTAACCATTTCGACAGTTTGTAATATTTAACATTAAATAATATATATAATAAAAAAATATAATATTTACTTCTTTTACCTAAAACTTTATTTCATATATCATTAAAAAAAAACAAAATTTGAACTGTATAATCAATATATTGTGTCTTTTTAACCGACTTCCCAAAGGAAAGAGGTTGTCTATTCGTCACGTATATTTTTTTTTTTTTTTTTTATGTATGTTCGGGCGAAATGGCTAGAAATCTAGGCTAGAATCGTCGACCTACCGACACGATTCATACGACATTGTATGCGGCTAGTTTCACAGGCAGTCCCGTATTGAGGAAAATGAAAACCTTCCGGCGGTTTTCCCGGAAAATTGGAAAATGTCAGTTTCTTAAAATCTTGAATAACTTGGGTGTTTCTAAACCGATTTCCATTTTCTTTCTTTCATATGATAGGAAATTTTGTCACGCAACTTTTTCTCTTGAACATGGGTATGCTGTGATGCTTAACTCTTTGAGTTATGGGGTGGAAACCACCACCACTCCTCAAGTTTTTTAGATAATTTGAGATAACTCGGCTTCTGCCGAATCGATTCTTATGAAACTTAGAATATGTATTATATATCTATGCTTTTATAGGTTGACGAAAAATTTGACCTTCAACTTCTCGATCCTGATGATGCAGGGTTACAGTTATCCTAAACTATAACATTAGCTATTTGGTGCTTACATGTATGTAATAAGACTACTAAGCAAAGACATGTGATGAAAAATTTGACCTTCAACTCCTCAATCCTGATGATGCAGGGGTGCCTCAAGCCTAAACCATAGGGGTTGACCATTTGGTGCTTATGGGTATGTAATAACAATACTAAGCAAAGACATATTATTAAAAAAATTGACCTTCAACTCCTCAACCCTGATGATGCAGGGTGCTGTAAGCCCAAACCGTAGAAGATGGCCATTTGGTACTTACGGATACATAATAAGATATCAAAGCAAAGATGTATGATGACAAATTTGACCTTCAACTCTTCAACCCTGATGATGCAGGGGTACTGCAGGCCTAAACCATAAACGTTAAACATTTGTTGCTCACGGATTTTTAATAACATTGCTAAGCAAAGGTATACGACGAAAAATTGGACCTTCAACTCCTCGATCCTGATGATGCAGGGGTATTGAATGCCTAAGTCATAAAACTTAGCTATTTCATGCTTACGCATTTAAAATGAGATTAAACAGATTAAAGGTAGAACATTAGACTAATGGTTGTATACAGTGGAAAATTGGACCTTCAACTCTTCAACTCTGATGATGCTGGGGTGCTTCAAGCTTAAACTATAGGCGTTGGCCACATGGTATTTAGGTATATCTGATAAGATTACTAAGCAAAGATAAAAGATGAAAAATTTGACCTTCAACTCCTCAACTCTGATGATGCAGAGGTACTTCAAGCTTAAACTATAGGTATTGGCCATTTGATGCTTATGGGTATGTAATATATTTACAAAGTAAAGACGTATGATATAAAAATTTACCTTCAACTCCTCAACCCTGATGATGCAGGGTACTGCAAGCCCAAGCCATAGAAGTTGGCCATCTGTTGCTTACGTGTATGTAATGAAAATACTAAGAAAAGATATGGCATGAAAAATTTGACCTTCAACTCCTCAACCCTGATAATGCTGGGGTCCTTCAAGGTTAAACCATAGGCGTTGGTCATTTGGTGCTTACGTATATGTAATGAGATTCCTAGGCAAAGATATAACATGATAGTTTTGACCTTCAACTCTTCAGCCCTGATGATGCACGGGTACTTCAGGCGTACTTCAGGCATAGGCGTTGGCCATTTGATACTTATGGAAATGTAATATATTAACAAAGCAAAGACGTATGATAAGAAAATTGACCTTCAACTCCTCGACCCTTATGATGCAGGGTACTGTAAGCCCAAGCCATAGAAATTGGCTATTTAGTGCTTAAGGATTTATTGAAGAAATGCTAAGAAGAGATGACTTATGAAAACCGTTATCTTTATCTGGGCTTTTATTCAGTGGTACTGCCTATCTAACCAGGTGACAGTAATATGGCCAGGTACACAGGTGATAGTAATATGGCCTTTACGAATATATTAGGAGTTACATAAACAGAGGCAACGATTAATAAACTTACCTTCAACCCTTTAACCCTAATAATATAGGTATACAGCCTGCATAAAGTATGTGTTTGGTAATTATTGTTCGCAATACAAACAATGAGTTCCGGATAGGACATAATTATGATCACAAATTCCACTTTGAATACAATTACCTGGACGATGCAGGAGTACTGCCAACCTTTTTACATAGGATGGGTTAGGTTAGGTTGGAACTTAAAAGAAAATATAGAAACTAAGCGAGCACGGCAGCGCCCTGCGAGCGGTTGCGCTCACATTCGTCAGAGCAAGACGCGTCAGATGCACGCGCGCGTCACCTCCCACCGCTGCGCTCACCTCTGACACATCCAGCCGCGCCGGCTGAGGAGTATATATAGAATAGAAGAACCGGGCTAGCTCATTTGCACATTCCTGATTTGAGAGAGTACGCCCGTCTCTCATTACTTGACATCTCTCGAAAGTACCCCTTTTTGATCTTAAGAAACCCCAAAATGTTTTGGGGTCCGAAGCGAGATTGTTCTGGACTTGTACCTGATAGAGTTCATGAGCGCGCGAAATCTCTGCCTTTACCTTCGCCCTATAATGAGAACATTCCTCATAGTCGCGGCGACTCTTAGAAGTTTTATATTTTTTGTGAACCTGGTATTTTATCTTTATATACTTAATAATTTCTGAGGTATACCAAACTGGATAAATAAATCTAGAATTATTCTGTTTGCGAAGCTTCAAAGGTACACAGTTATCAAAAACGTCGTTTAGTTTGTTATAAAACAAGCTTAATGCTGACTCAGAATCATTGGTCATATATACCTCCGTCCAGTCAATTTTTAAGATATCGTTATATAATTCGTAAAAGTCCGCTTTGTTAAAGTTCCCTTGCTTTAAAGGTTGTTGGCCTGAGTCCAGGTAGCTATCGGCGCGGGGGGCGGCGCGGGTGGCGGCAGCGGCGGTGACAACGATGGCGAGTGGCGGATGGTATGCGTCCACCGGCTGCAGAGCCTCGTCGGCCGCCGCCACCGTCACCCGCGCACCGCCGCGCGGGCTCAGCACCAGATCCAGTTGTCTGTCTTTACAATTCGAAACAGTATTACACTGAACGAGTTCACAGAAGGACATAAAATATTCATAATAACTAAGCACACTGTTATAATTACACGAATTCAAATTGAAATCACCCAAAACAACTATATTATTTTTGTGTCTGACACAAATTTGTTCAATCAAACCGAGCATTACTAGATAATCATTTTCCCCAGTTCGCGGTGGGATATAAACAATACAGCATATAGACATGACATAGTTAAGACTAGTCCTTTTGTTATTTCGTTCACAGATATTACTTAAATCTTATCCTCTAGGAAGGAACTGATTAAATTATTACTGATTTAATTATCTACTTTATTAACCATAGAAAACATTTATTTAAAATAAACATTTTTTTTACCCTAAATTCTGGCATTTTTTTACATAAACCTACTATAACTGCACCCTCAGTCCGCTCAAACGGTGTTTTATCCCATAACAACGTTGAAAAACATGCATGTGGTTGCATTATTACTAAAAGTACTTAGAAAGTTTCATGATGATTATTTAAACTCGAGTGATAAATAATTTTTCAAATAAATAATCATTGATTTTAAGAAATAGTTTCTACAAAAGCTTGTACTTCAAAACCGATGTAAATGTATACTCTTTACGTTATTTAAAGCCGAAACTTGAAACAAAAAAATATCTCAAAAATCTGCACGGAGGAAAGCCCCGTATTATATGATCTACGTACAAATATAGTAAATACTAGCTGTACCCGCGGCTTTGCCCGCGTGCAAAACAGCGTGTCACAAAGTTTTTCCCGCGCAAATCTCGACACCGTGGGAATTCGATGATAAAAAGTAGTAACATTAAAATCGGTTTGGCCGCTCAAGGATTACCTGGTCAAACACAGAGTGAACAAACGAATTTAAAGTGTGTATTTGTGGGTAGGAACGTATTGTTATGTATTTTTTTTTTAATTAGATGAATTCTAAAATTGTAAACCGTTTTTTTGAACCAATTTACATTCTTAGTGGTCTAATTCACAATATCGGGATACTTTTTTTCAATCAACTCGTCCACATTTGAACCAAAACGTATCGATTATAAAGATCGATTTGAACTTTTCCGAATTGGAAAATATCAAAATACTATTTGACGTAATTTTGGCGGATTCAAATTTCTAAGTAAGATTATAGGTAAATCTACTTTTAATATTAATTTGTGTTTAGGAGTTCCGGAAGGCATTAAGGAATTCAAAAATTCAGTTGGATAATGTACTGCTTCTTCCATCTCAATGACTGTGTCTACCGAATAGTAGATCTATAACGCTGCTTTAAATTTTGAAAAAAAAATCATTTGTTTTATCGACACGTTCATTGGTGGGTGGGTATATAGCCGTCTTTTGGAACCAATTTATAGTGTTATTGGTTGTATTAACAATATTGGGATATACTTTTTCAACCAACTCCTCCACATTTAAACGAAGACGTATCGATATAAAGATTGATTTTAACTTTTCTGGATAACAAAGCACTATTATATACTTGAAGTAAATCATTACAAAATTGGAATATCACTAAACAGCGACATATATTCTAAGTTCATAATTTGTTTCATGTGGCCAAAGATAAGATCTTTTAAGAGGTGCATCGGGCTATTTGTGTGCGTAAATCCCGCATTGTTCTTTGTAAAGCAGAAAACATAATCAAAACACTTTTACAATTCATACGAACAGGGCGCACCCGCTCGCAGGGCGCTGCCGTACCCTGCTCGCTTATTTTTTATGTTTTCTTTTATGTTCCAACCTAACCTAACCCATCCTGTTTATAAAGCTACAGCTAAATCCAACTCTTAACAATAACATGACAATACTCCTGCATTTTCAGGATTTAGGTATTCAAAGTGACACTTTTCATCATAATGTTCTTTCAGGAACGGGTTGTAATGTATTGTAATCAATAAGTACCAAACTCATACGGCTTAAGTAGGTGTGTACTTAGATTATCAGGGTTGATGAATTGAAGTTTAATTTATTAATCACATTCCAGTTTAATGAGCTGTCATTAAACTTATAATATATACTAAAAACAACCGTAAGCATTATGTGACTACCTTTTATAATTTAGACTTGCACTATCCCGCATCATCAGGGAGGAGTTGAAGGTAAAAAAATATCCCGTGTCTTTGCTTAGTATTCTTATACGTAAGCACTTGCGAGCCAACTTCTATAGCTTGTGCTTGCAGTACCCTGCATCATCAGGGCTGAGGAGCTTAAGGTTGAAATTGTCATCATGTGTCTTTGCTTAGTAATTATATTAAATACCCGAAAGCATTAAATGGCCCATTCCTATGGCTTAGGCTTGCAGTACCCTGCATCATCAGGCTTGAGGAGTTGAAGATCGAAATTTTCATCTTGTGTCTTTGCTTAGTAATTATATTACATATCCGAAAGCGCTAAATAGCTAACTTCTATGCCTTAGGCTTGAAGTACCCCTGCATCATTAGGGTTGAGGAGTTAAAGGTCAAAATTTTCATCATGTGTCTTTGCTTAGTAATTATATTACCTACCTGAAAGCACTAAATAGCTAACTTCTATGGCTTAGGCTTGAAGTACCCCTGCATCATCAGGGTTGAGGAGTTAATGGTCAAAATTTTCATCATGTGTCTTTGCTTAGTAATTATATTACCTACCTGAAAGCACTAAATAGCTAACTTCTATGGCTTAGGCTTGAAGTACCCCTGCATCATCAGGGTTGAGGAGTTAATGGTCAAAATTTTCATCATGTGTCTTTGCTTAGTAATTGTATTAAATACCTGAAAGCACCAAATGCCCATCTCGTATAGTTTAGGCTAGCAGTATCCTGCATCATCAGGGGTGAAGAGTTGAAGGTCAAAATTTTCATTTTGTGTCTTTGCTTAGTAATCATATTACATACCCGAAAGCACCAAATGGCCATCTCCCATGGCTTAGGCTTGAAGTAACCCTGCATCATCAGGGTTGAGGAGTTGAAGGTCAAAATTTTTGTCCCATGAATTTGCTTAACAATCTTATTCTATATCCATAAAAACAAATTGACTTACTTCTATGGTTCAGGCTAGCAGTACCCCTGCATCATCAGGATTGAAGAGTTGAAGGTCAATTTTTTTAGGAAATATCTGCTTAGTAATCTCATTCTACATTCAACCCAATTAGACTCCTACAGCTTAGGTTTGGCCGAGTATCGCTAATTTCATTAATTTGCTTCAAAGAAATGGATCCTGTGATCAGAACGAAGTACATTCTTTCAAATAAAAGAAAAATCATCAAAATCGGTTGGCGGGAAATTGAGTAATTCATCTATTTATCGCGCACATCGTTAATGCAAATATCAGACTTATGCGCTTTTCTTATGGATGCCAGATGGGGGGGGGGGGATCAGAAAATTCATTCATAACCCCTAGTAAAAATCATATTCGTATCTTTAGCAGTTTAGGCTCTACGATGTTTATTCAATAGGTGAGAGCATCTTTTCGTTTTTATATAAGTATATATAGATATGTATAGTATCAAATAACGTAGGTACACACATAACCAATAAAAATACATAACAAAGGAATACATTTTACAGACCATAACATGTTTAGTTTCAACCAATTCAACTACGAAGTTACTTATCTTAATAACACTTATCGAACACAGAATAAATACTGCGTAGTTTTAAACTGACATAACTTTTTTATTTATAAACCGATTTACATAAAATAAACACTAAATGTTAAGTGAAGTTTCCCACAACACATAGGTAAAAATTATATTCAAATTGGATAAGTCGTTTCTGAGATTAGCGTTTTCAAACACACAGACAAACAGACAAACAGACAAACAGACAAACAGACAAACAGAAAAGATTTCTAAAAACCATTATTTTGGGTTCTATATCGTATTAAAGACCTCTAGAAATGGTTTTCACATAAATTTATTCCATGTACAGACAGCGACCTCTTACAGATTTATTATAGTATAGATGACTGGCATATACACTAACTATACCATACAATCTTTTTAATGACATAAATAACGCCAGGGACTACAGGGGAATAAGACTAAAAATAAACTATAATAATGTTATAAAGGTAAAACTACTATTTTGTATGTTTCCTCTAATTTCTTTAACTAATAAGCTAATCCCTTTCTTTAAATTCTTTTAATGTCACAGTTTCGTTCACAAATACGAACTATAAACTTTATTTAAGACAATGTATAATACAAAGTAAAATAAGTTATAGGTAGGTACATTGCATATTAGGTTTAGGCCATCATGCTGGAAAAGACTCGGATAGTATAATATAATTAAAACTTAAAACGCTTTCTACACTCATAGCCCCACATTAAGATTTACTCCTGTGCCGTGAGTGGCATGGACACACTCAAAGAGGAATGCACAAACATCCAAACCCAGAACAAGAATCTAAACTCATCATTCAGACGCCCGTCTGGCCGGGAATCGAACCCGGAACCTAATGCGCGTCAGACCGGCATGGAAACCGTACCGCCACGCCAGTCGTCAATAATATAAGTCATAATATATGTGGAAGCGCTTAAGTTAGTGATCATAGCTCCAATTTCAAATAACTATTTTTTGTTTGTTCTCGTAACGACGTGATGGAAGACTAGAGATGAAGGTCCACATCCTATTCACTTGTTATTTTACTTATTATCTGTTGTATTATATTACTCTTGGTAGTAAAGTAAATAACGGTTTAACATATCTGGATGGAGTAATTTTATAAACAAACTGCCCGTAATAACGCTTCTATTAATAAAACCGTACTTAAGAATCTGTTTGTATTGGCGTCTAAGAAAAAATATAATTTTATTTCTCTTTCACGCGTACACTGCTTATCTATTTGATTTAAGTTAGACTTATACAGTTTATGATCATAATTGACACAAAAGACACAATTGTGGTAAACGAGATCTATACTATACAGACGGGGCTGGTAAAAGCTAGTTAATCAATATATAGGTATAGGGGATGAAAGTAAAACCGCGAGATTTAGTGCAAAAGAGCGCGTTCGAGGGCCGTTCCGCTAACTGCCGACATACGTGGACGACTGATCTCCCCGATTGTGTTGCCATAGTTATAACATGCCATCGGGCGCACTCTTGTTTATACGTATAACGTATTATATTTATAAAAAATACATAAATAATTGAATGCTTAGTGCGTCGCCTACAATATCTGCCTCCTTAGTGCTAGCTATAATAATAATAATAATAATATAGCCCTTTATTCAGATCTTACATTTCAAAACTTATTAATTATAATTAAATCTACTTCTAGTCTAACTTAGGATTTCTTTTTTTTAATTCTTTGCAGATCTGTTTGCCAGTCGGCAAAGGCCTCCTCCAACCTTTTCCATTCCATCCTATCTTGGGCCACTCTGTTCCAGGACACTCCCGCCACTTGCTTGATGTCATCGTCCCACCTTGCTAGTGGTCTGCCTCTTTTTCTTTTGCCTTCTCTAGGGTACCAATTGGTCACTATTTTGCTCCATTTGTCACGCCCCCTTATAACATGTCCTGCCCGTCTCCATTTCAATCTTCTTATTTTTTGTGTATTTTTTTTGGTTTTGGTTTTGCTTCTGATGACATCGTTTTTAATTTTATCTGACTTTTTTACATTTAGCATACTTCTTTCCATTGCTCGTTGGCAGACTGCAAGCTTGTTTGTTGTATCCTGAGTCAATGTCCATGATTGGCAGCCATAAGTGAGAACGGGTAGTATGCAGGTGTTAAATAGTTTGCTCTTTGTGCTTATGTGTAGATCTTTGTCTTTTATAACTTCTTTTATACTCCAGTATCTTTCCACTTCACTGCGCATTGGTTCTTGTTTAGTTATGAGCTGTCCTAAATAGATGTAATCATCTGTGTAATCTATCCCTATTTCTCCTAATTGAATTTTATTTTTAGTGCCATTTGTCATTACTCTCGTTTTATCAGGGTTGAGTTTTAATCCAACCTTCTGGCTTTCTATATCTAGCTCTTTTATCATTATACTTAAGTCATCTGATGTTTTAGCGAACAGCACAATGTCATCTGCAAATCTAAGATGCGTCAAAGGAGCGCCATCTACGTTAATCCCTAGATGATCCCAATTGAGTCTTTTGAATATTGACTCCAGTACGACTGAGAATAATTTTGGGGACAGGGGGTCACCTTGTCTAACGCCTTTTTCCACTCTCAGTGGGGCACTTGTCTGTTCTAGTTGGATTGTCGCTGTTACTATGGCTATAGATGTTTTTAATGAGTCGGATGTATTTGTGTTCTATTCCTTGTTCCTTCAGCGCTTCCCATATTTTTCCATGTAGCAAAGAATCAAACGCTTTACTATAATCTATAAATGCGATATAATATGTGAGCTGGTAAGCATTGTACTTCTCAAGAATTTGGCGTACTACATGGATATGGTCAATCACCGAGTAATTTTTCCGGAACCCTGCTTGTTCGATGGGCTGGTTTTCGTCGAGCTTTCTTTCTATCCATTTTAATATTATTTTAGCGAAAATCTTATATACGTTTGACATTAGACTTATGGGACGATAGTTCCCAATGTTGTGTTTATCTCCTTTTTTGTATAGCAGTATAATGTTTGACTGTGTCCATTGTTGTGGAATAATCCCAGTGTTCATAATTTCATTGAATATATCCCTGAAGATAGGTACCAGTACTCCTTTGCTATGTCTTAATATTTCGTTATTGATGCCGTCTGGGACTAGTGCTTTGTCTTCCTTTTGAGTAACTATAGCTCTCCTCATTTCAGCAGAAAGGATGCTAGGTATGCTCGAGTTTTCATTTAACTCAACTTTCTCTTGTATAGTGGTGTCTTTATACAGTGTCTTATAATAAGATACTGCCGACTTTAGTATGTCTTGTCTGCGATATTTCCACTGCCGGCTAGCATCTTCGATTTTTACAACTCAGTCTTTAGACTTTTCCAGTTCCTTGTACGCTTTTTTGATACCACCTGTTTTGATTATGCATTTTTCTATAATTCCCATTATTTTTGTTGTCCTATCTTTTCTTAAGCTGTATTTGATTTTTTTGCTAATTTTTGTTAACTGCTTTCTTCTATCTTGTGTGTCTTTTGCGCCTATTAACTCGTTTCTTTTTTCCAGTAATTTAATAGTGTTTGTAGATAATATTTTTTCTTTATTATTTGTCTTTATACTTGAATAGTATTTTCTATGTAGCTATATTTCTCTTGCGTTGGAAGCTCCTTTGTTTTAGCGTTGAAGTCTGAAAAAAATTCTGTTAATTTTGTTGTTATTTGTTCTATTTGCTGATTTCCTAGCTTTGTTTTTTCGAGGCCTTGTCTTGGTCTCAGTTTTTTTGGTTATTTTACCTTCAGTTCAGCTCTTATTAGTCTATGATTGGTGTTAAAATTAAATTTTTTGATGACTGTAAAATTAGTGAAGTAGTTGATTCTATTACTTAGTATGAAATCGATTTCATTTTTTGTTTTTACATCAGGCGAGATCCACGTCCACATGTTTTTCTTATTTTTCTTGTACATAGTATTTAGGATGGCTAGACAGTTTTCTTGTGCAAAATTGGTGATCTTTTCCCCGTTTCTACTTCTTGGTTTTTTGCTGTATAAATATCGTCCAATTATTATGTCTTCTCCTAGGCGTTTTCCTCCAATTTGCCCATTATAATCTCCCATAACTACTAAATTTTTGTGTGCGTACTCTTGGATAGCTTTGTTCAGAAGACAGTAGAAGGAAGGAAAGGAAGGAATTGTTTCTATGCTCGACAGCTCTGTAGGAGAATAAATTTGCACAAAAGACCAACTATATTTGTAACCTGGAAGTTTTAAGTTCATTATCACAATTCGTTCTGAAATTCCAATGAATTCTTCCACATATTGTGTCATATACTTTTTAATAATGAATCCAACTATCAGCTGTGGGTTAGATAGGCAGTACCACTGAATAAAAGCCCAGTTATATCGGTTTTCATAAGTCATCTCTTCTTAGCATTTCTTCAATAAATCCTTAAGCACTAAATAGCCAACTTCTATGGCTTGGGCTTACAAGTACCCTGCATCATAAGGGTCGAGGAGATGAAGGTCAATTTTCTTATCATACGTCTTTGCTTTGTTAATATATTACATTTCCATAAGTATCAAATGGCCAACGCCTATGCTTTAAGCCTGAAATACCCGTGCATCATCAGGGCTGAAGAGTTGAAGGTCAAAACTATCATGTTATATCTTTGCCTAGTAATCTCATTACATATACGTAAGCACCATATGGCCAACGCCTATGGTTTAAGCTTGAAGGACCCGAGCATTATCAGGGTTGAGGAGTTGAAGGTCAAATTTCTCATGTCATATCTTTTCTTAGTAATCTCATTACATACACGTAAGTAACAGATGGCCAACTTCTATGGCTTGGGGTTGCAGTACCCCTGCATCAGAGTTGAGGAGTTGAAGGTCCAATTTTCCACTGTATACAACCATTAGTCTAATGTTCTACCTTTAATCTGTTTAATCTCATTTTAAATGCGTAAGCATGAAATAGCTAAGTTTTATGACTTAGGCATTCAATACCCCTGCATCATCAGGATCGAGGAGTTGAAGGTCCAATTTTTCGTCGTATACCTTTGCTTAGCAATGTTATTAAAAATCCGTGAGCAACAAATGTTTAACGTTTATGGTTTAGGCCTGCAGTACCCCTGCATCATCAGGGTTGAAGAGTTGAAGGTCAAATTTGTCATCATACATCTTTGCTTTGATATCTTATTATGTATCCGTAAGTACCAAATGGCCATCTTCTACGGTTTGGGCTTACAGCACCCTGCATCATCAGGGTTGAGGAGTTGAAGGTCAATTTTTTTAATAATATGTCTTTGCTTAGTATTGTTATTACATACCCATAAGCACCAAATGGTCAACCCCTATGGTTTAGGCTTGAGGCACCCCTGCATCATCAGGATTGAGGAGTTGAAGGTCAAATTTTTCATCACATGTCTTTGCTTAGTAGTCTTATTACATACATGTAAGCACCAAATAGCTAATGTTATAGTTTAGGATAACTGTAACCCTGCATCATCAGGATCGAGAAGTTGAAGGTCAAATTTTTCGTCAACCTATAAAAGCATAGATATATAATACATATTCTAAGTTTCATAAGAATCGATTCGGCAGAAGCCGAGTTATCTCAAATTATCTAAAAAACTTGAGGAGTGGTGGTGGTTTCCACCCCATAACTCAAAGAGTTAAGCATCACAGCATACCCATGTTCAAGAGAAAAAGTTGCGTGACAAAATTTCCTATCATATGAAAGAAAGAAAATGGAAATCGGTTTAGAAACACCCAAGTTATTCAAGATTTTAAGAAACCGACATTTTCCAATTTTCCGGGAAAACCGCCGGAAGGTTTTCATTTTCCTCAATATGGGACTGCCTGTGAAACTAGTCGCATACAATGTCGTATGAATCGTGTCGGTAGGTCGACGATTTCTAGCCATTTCGCCCGAACATACATAAAAAAAAAAAAAAAAAATATACGTGACGAATAGATAACCTCTTTCCTTAACGGGAAGTCGGTTAACAATCGTCCATGTAATGATTATTTATAATTACATCGACCGCTTCTGGATACAAATCCTGGAATTTTTGAGCATTTTTATTTTTAATATATTGTGCTATGAAAGGCGAGCACGTAGCTCCAAATAATAAATTCTGCATAACATATTTTTTGACGGGTCCATCTAAACTATCTTGCCACAGAAAACGAAATACATGTTGGTCTTCATCGCGAATTTTTATTTGGTTAAAAAAAATTTTAATATCACCTGTGATCACAATTTTATGTTCCCGAAAACGTAACATAATTCCCAACAAAGAATTATATAAATCAGGACCAGTGAGAAGGAAATCGTTCAAACAAATCCCTTTCACCTTTCCCGCACAATCAAATACTAACCTTAATTTTTCAGGTTTATGGCAGTTCTGAAGCCGAAAGTTCAGAGTCATCTAGTTCTCGAGCGTAGCCGTGGTCGAAGAGTTTCCGAATTTCCTTCCGGTACCTTTCCGCGTAACTGCTATCTGTCTGAATTTTTTTCATAATACCTGTTAGTCTGGAACAGGCATAATCATAGGTGTCCGGCATGCAGAACTCGTCCTTGACAAAGGGCAAACCGACCTCCCATTGTTTACCTATCTGACGTGCAGTGTCATCTAGTATACGTACCGCTCTCAAATGTGCCGTATTTTCACGGCGTAAGGAAGATACTCCAATGGAATCTAATTCAAAGGATTTTTTAATTAACTCATTAACTTCATTCATAATTTTTATATGTTCGGGCGCCTCAGAGTGAGCGAGATGGAATGTGAGTGCGTTCACAGAAGAGTGAGTGAGACCATAGTAACCATGAATACACCATCCTAAGCGGCATCTCGTAGCATATGGTTCTTGCTTATTGCCGTGTCGAATTTGTAACGGCGCGATTAGGTAATAATTATCTTCACCTATTAGCAAGCGAGGCACTACGCATTCTTTACAAACAATATCTTTTATTGCTAACAAACGATTACATTTTAAATCATTAATAGATGAAAAATCGTGTTGAGGTAAATTTAATTTTTCAACTTGTCGCAAAGTTACATCATAATATTGATTCTCATAAAAACCACTGATTTTTGTACATATTTTAGGAGCATCAGATTGAAATATTTGTTAGCAAATTAGTATTTTCAGAAAATAATTCGGAAATTACGCTATCAAATTTAGTCAAAATATGTACCATATAACTTTTAATATAACACCATTATATTTAATTTCATAAATTAGAACATAATTGTTGTACTACCTTCAAAAGTCTATAATAAATATTGTAATCGAGAAAAGCAAACGGTACCGACTCGATGTCCGACGGCCGGGAGTAGCGGCGGTCATTCGAGCACGGACGGCGATAGTGAACGGACGCATACGGGTCATACACAAAAATGAGAAAAAATTTGTTCCCATCTATTAAATCCTGTTTAGTACAAATTTCAGTGTTTTAATTATTTTATTAAATTGAACTATTTCCACGTGTAGTACTCTACATAAATAAACAAGCATTTTTGCAAAAGTTTAATTGTTAAATAAAAATATTTTGACTAAAATGTCTCTTTCTGTAGACTGTTATAACAATGGGTATTGAACTTAGAGAGGACATTAAAAATATTAACCGATATATGCATACCTTAACTTCAATGCAATAAAATTCTACAATTACACGGCTATACATTTTAGTTTGATATTAAAATATATTTCAATTTATTCATTAGATATAATCAATAAACAATTGTTCCCAATTCTTAGGTCTCTGTCTGTAGACGCTCAAAATGGAAAATAAATGTACTTTAAATTAAACGCATCCTATATTAGTGTTTCACTGTTTGTAGCATTGGTGTCCGTGTCACTCGCCGGTTGCAATTGTGAGAAGTACACGTAAAAAATGTTATCAAATATTTTTTAAAGTGAATACACAAGTTTTTCTAATACTTCGTTGTTCTTTCCTGCATGGCAAGTTAAAAAGTAAGTACAACAAATAAAAATATAATATAGTGATGTTCATGTATATTTCGCCTATAAGTATCAGTGCATAATATTAGCGTGCTCATATTGAGCAAAGTACACACATGCACATTTTATTGTCATCTATGGCTATAGCTAAATAAATTAACTTAATTATCACTTAATTTCACCGTTGTTACCACTTGACTTCTCTATAGATGTAGTAAACTCAATAATATTATCACTTCTGTAGATATCATCTTTTCTGTAAACACCACATCTACAGCAATGATGTCTACATGAGGGACATCAGCATATTAAATGTAAGGTGGTGATTAATATTTTGAGGTTAGAATTCAAACAATAAAGCATTTGCATTGCGCTCCCCGAAATATACATGAACATCACTATATTATATTTTTATTTGTTGTACTTACTTTTTAACTTGCCATGCAGGAAAGAACAACGAAGTATTAGAAAAACTTGTGTATTCACTTTAAAAAATATTTGATAACATTTTTTACGTGTACTTCTCACAATTGCAACCGGCGAGTGACACGGACACCAATGCTACAAACAGTGAAACACTAATATAGGATGCGTTTAATTTAAAGTACATTTATTTTCCATTTTGAGCGTCTACAGACAGAGACCTAAGAATTGGGAACAATTGTTTATTGATTATATCTAATGAATAAATTGAAATATATTTTAATATCAAACTAAAATGTATAGCCGTGTAATTGTAGAATTTTATTGCATTGAAGTTAAGGTATGCATATATCGGTTAATATTTTTAATGTCCTCTCTAAGTTCAATACCCATTGTTATAACAGTCTACAGAAAGAGACATTTTAGTCAAAATATTTTTATTTAACAATTAAACTTTTGCAAAAATGCTTGTTTATTTATGTAGAGTACTACACGTGGAAATAGTTCAATTTAATAAAATAATTAAAACACTGAAATTTGTACTAAACAGGATTTAATAGATGGGAACAAATTTTTTCTCATTTTTGTGTATGACCCGTATGCGTCCGTTCACTATCGCCGTCCGTGCTCGAATGACCGCCGCTACTCCCGGCCGTCGGACATCGAGTCGGTACCGTTTGCTTTTCTCGATTACAATATTTATTATAGACTTTTGAAGGTAGTACAACAATTATGTTCTAATTTATGAAATTAAATATAATGGTGTTATATTAAAAGTTATATGGTACATATTTTGACTAAATTTGATAGCGTAATTTCCGAATTATTTTCTGAAAATACTAATTTGCTAACAAATATTTCAATCTGATGCTCCTAAAATATGTACAAAAATCAGTGGTTTTTATGAGAATCAATATTATGATGTAACTTTGCGACAAGTTGAAAAATTAAATTTACCTCAACACGATTTTTCATCTATTAATGATTTAAAATGTAATCGTTTGTTAGCAATAAAAGATATTGTTTGTAAAGAATGCGTAGTGCCTCGCTTGCTAATAGGTGAAGATAATTATTACCTAATCGCGCCGTTACAAATTCGACACGGCAATAAGCAAGAACCATATGCTACGAGATGCCGCTTAGGATGGTGTATTCATGGTTACTATGGTCTCACTCACTCTTCTGTGAACGCACTCACATTCCATCTCGCTCACTCTGAGGCGCCCGAACATATAAAAATTATGAATGAAGTTAACGAGTTAATTAAAAAATCCTTTGAATTAGATTCCATTGGAGTATCTTCCTTACGCCGTGAAAATACGGCACATTTGAGAGCGGTACGTATACTAGATGACACTGCACGTCAGATAGGTAAACAATGGGAGGTCGGTTTGCCCTTTGTCAAGGACGAGTTCTGCATGCCGGACACCTATGATTATGCCTGTTCCAGACTAACAGGTATTATGAAAAAAATTCAGACAGATAGCAGTTACGCGGAAAGGTACCGGAAGGAAATTCGGAAACTCTTCGACCACGGCTACGCTCGAGAACTAGATGACTCTGAACTTTCGGCTTCAGAACTGCCATAAACCTGAAAAATTAAGGTTAGTATTTGATTGTGCGGGAAAGGTGAAAGGGATTTGTTTGAACGATTTCCTTCTCACTGGTCCTGATTTATATAATTCTTTGTTGGGAATTATGTTACGTTTTCGGGAACATAAAATTGTGATCACAGGTGATATTAAATTTTTTTTTAACCAAATAAAAATTCGCGATGAAGACCAACATGTATTTCGTTTTCTGTGGCAAGATAGTTTAGATGGACCCGTCAAAAAATATGTTATGCAGAATTTATTATTTGGAGCTACGTGCTCGCCTTTCATAGCACAATATATTAAAAATAAAAATGCTCAAAAATTCCAGGATTTGTATCCAGAAGCGGTCGATGTAATTATAAATAATCATTACATGGACGATTGTTAACCGACTTCCCGTTAAGGAAAGAGGTTATCTATTCGTCACGTATATTTTTTTTTTTTTTTTTATGTATGTTCGGGCGAAATGGCTAGAAATCTAGGCTAGAATCGTCGACCTACCGACACGATTCATACGACATTGTATGCGGCTAGTTTCACAGGCTAAGCACATTTAAGATGCAATACAAATTTCTTTAATGCCTTATAATTACTCTTTACAAACTGGCAGATATACTAAAAGAAATAGTGGAATTTTTCGTTTTATACAGTTGAAATTTTCGGGTAATACCAATTAGAATCATAAACACATAATTATTATACACCGTATACCAAAAAAAGTATACTTTACCTTCGCCCTATAATGAGAAAATTCCGCATAGTCGCGGCGACTCTTAGAAGTTTTATATTTTTTGTGTACCTGGTATTTTATCTTTATATACTTAATAATTTCTGAGGTATACCAAACTGGATAAATAAATCTAGAATTATTCTGTTTGCGAAGCTTCAAAGGTACACAGTTATCAAAAACGTCGTTTAGTTTGTTATAAAACAAGCTTAACGCTGACTCAGAATCGTTGGTCATATATACCTCCGTCCAGTCAATTTTTAAGATAGCGTTATATAATTCGTAAAAGTCCGCTTTGTTAAAGTTCCATTGCTTTAACGTTTGTTGGCCTGAATCCAGGTAGCTATCGCCGCGGGGGGCGGCGCGGGTGGCGGCAGCGGTGGTGACAACGATGGCGAGTGGCGGATGGTACGCGTCCACCGGCTGCAGAGCCTCGTCGGCCGCCGCCACCGTCACCCGCGCGCCGCCGCACGCGCTCAGCACCAGATCCAGTTGTCTGTCTTTACAATTTGAAACAGTATTACACTGAACGAGTTCACAGAAGGACATAAAATATTCATAATAACTAAGCACACTGTTATAATTACACGAATTCAAATTGAAATCACCCTAAACAACTACATTATTTTTGTGTCTGACACAAATTTGTTCAATCAAACCGAGCATTACCAGATAATCATTTTCCCCAGTTCGCGGTGGGATATAAACAATACAGCAGGCAAACAAGAATCGATCACAAACATAAACCGAAGCACATAACAATTCAAAATTATAATTGTCTATATTAATATCGTCAGGAACGGGTACTTGCCGTAACTCGAACCGAGGCGCGGCCACCAGCAGCACACCTCCCTGCTTGCGGCCGTCCGCACGGTCGCAGCGCATCACGGAGTAGCCGGGAGGGACGATTTCCGCATTCTGAATAGCTTCGTTGCAACCAGTCTCGGTGACCGCGAACAAGTCGGAGCCCGAAGATTCGACTAAACATGAAAATTGTGAAGTCTTTGTTCGGTAACATTCTGATATAGAATATTAACTATTCTATTATTTCGCGACTTGTTGTCGGGCGTGTTTTGGGGCTCGAAAAAACACCCATTCGCTGTATTCGGTGTCTTTCGGCCACACGCTGGGATTGTACAATTTCTCAAAATTATCTTCGGTTACACCAATTTTAAACGAAGAGTATCCTCTCTCCGTTTTATGTTGTATTTTGCTGACTGTTACGAAGCTGTTTTCACCCAATATTTCTGTAACATACTCTATTATGTCTTTCTCCGTAGTATCTTTAAGAAGCCTCCAGACATGTTCTTACGTTCAACCGCCTTTATTTTAAGACCTGCCGTATTTAATCCTTTGTTGATCGGAGCTATCTTCTGATTCTTGTTTAAGTTAAAACTCCCTTTTAAGTTGGCTTCCGACCCTTCCGCAGGTATAAGTTGTTCCTCCACTGCCCCCTTACTTTTACTTTGTGTATGTTTGAAATGTCAGCGGATGGGGCATATAGCTGAACATTGTAAACGCGATTCGATGCCAGATAGAAATGCCGTGGATTCTAATAATAGTTACAAGGAAGTTCAACAAATTACTGCTCAAGGTAGGGTCCTGGATATATATCATAAAACTATAAAAGTAAATGAAATTAAATGTACGGCTTTTATAGATTTTGGAAGTCAGTGCACGATTATTACTAAAAGTACTGCAGATAAATTAAATGTTGAGGTACATAATGATAACTTGCCGGTTATGAAAGGGTTTGCTTTTGGCGCCATTAATCCAATAGGTTATGTAATGATAGATGTTAATATAGATTTTGTGAAGTCAGAAATTAAAGCTTTTATAGTGCCTGATGAATATCTTAATACCGATATTTTAATTGGGCAAAATCTGACTGAACTTTCTGATGTCATTGTACACAAAACTAATAAAAACTTGGTATTATACTCGGAAAAATCGGATATAGGCAAAGTTAAAATATACTCAAGCACTTCTTCAGAATTGATGGGGATTCAATCTTTATCCATACATTCAGAAAACACTGAAACAGGGTATATTTACATACCAGGTAGTACATCTTTGAAAGCAAACGATGAGCATATAATTTTACAAGGGGTATATCATCTTAATCAGGGCTTTGGGACAATAATAGCGATTAATATATCCGGTGGCAAAGTTTTTATAGACAAAAATAAACTCTTGGCCCGGGCCCATTTCTTACCTGTGTCTGGAAGTTTAAAACCTTATAGACCTCATGAATTTGAAATTAATCGTGTGCAGCTTAATAATTATAAAGAAGCCCCGAGTAAAGTTGTTATTACCGCTGCTATGATCAATGTAGGGCCAGATGTTAGTGAGAATCAGATTCAATGCCTGCTTACCCTTCTGAATACATATAGGGACTGTTTTGCCCTAGATACCAGTGAGTTAGGTGTAACTAATATCTCAGAAATGCATATTAAATTAAACGATGAAAGTCCTGTTTCTTATAAGCCGTATCGCTTATCTTATAAAGAACGCGAGATTGTTAGGGGACTGGTGAATGAGTTGCTTGAAAATAAAATCATCCAAGAATCAAACTCATCATACGCGAGCCCTGTGGTTTTAGTGAGGAAGAAAAATAATGACTATCGCTTATGCATAGATTACCGATCGTTAAATAAGAAGACTGTGAAAGACTCTTATCCAATGCCGGTAATCGATGACTAACTAGACCGTCTAAGTGGCAAACGATATTTTACCAGCCTGGACTTAAAATCAGGATATTATCAGATCCCGATGGCTGAGGACTCTAGACACCTTACGGCATTCATAACACCTGATGGGCATTACGAATATACACGGATGCCGTTTGGTCTTGTAAATGCCCCGGCTGTCTTCCAACATATGATAAATAAAGCGTTAGGCAAGGATAGATATGAACTCGCAATGCCATATATGGACGATGTTTTATCGCCGGCAACAACAATAGAAGACTGTCTTAATAAGTTTACAAGAATTCTTAACGCATTACGGCAAGCTGGTTTGACGCTAAACTTACAAAAGTGTTATTTCTTTGAAAATACATTGGAATATCTAGGATTTGAGGTTTCTAGGGAAGGTTTGAGGCCAGGTCAGAAAAAGACAGAAGCAGTGACTTCATTCCCTACTCCAACCTCGGTACATCAGGTGAGACAGTTCGTTGGTCTGGCAAGCTTTTTCCGGAGATTCATTCCAAAATTCGCTAGCATTGCTAAGCCATTGACTATGTTAACCAAATCTAACTCACCCTGGAAATGGAGCGAAGCTGAGGAAGGTGCTTTCCAACAGATTAAAACTGATTTAGCGCGAGGTCCATTACTGGCTTTATATGACCCAAAATATTTAACTGAGGTCCATTGTGACGCAAGTAAATTAGGCTTCGGTGGGATATTACTACAACGAGCTGAAGAAAAATTGCCGCCAAGACCAGTCGCTTATTTCAGCAAGCAAACGACAAAAGATGAGGAATTCTTTCACTCCTACGAGCTTGAGACTCTTGCTGTAGTATGCTCACTAAAACGTTTTCGTGCTTATTTGATAGGTATCCATTGCAAGATTGCAAGAGAATTGCAAGATGGTGGTTGTTACTTCAAGAATACGATTTCAGCATAGAATATCGTCCCGGAGATCATATGAAACACGCTGATGCACTTAGTAGGAATGCAATAATTGAAGAAGAGGCAAAAGACTTATCGGAGTATCGAGAATTCGAAACCATGAATGTAGAGATAAATGATTGGTTACATACGGTGCAAATGACGGATCCCGAGTTAAAAAGAATGAAACTGATTTTAGAATGCGATGAGAATAACGTTAAGGATATTGTGACAAATTTCATGGTTAGAGACAACAAAATTTATAGGCGAGTGGGTGACCAGCTTAAATGGGTTGTTCCTAAGGGAGCTCGTTGGCGTATATTGCCAGTTGAACCATGATGAAAGTGGACATTTTGCTTACGATAAAACTTTAGACAAAATTAAACAAGATTATTGGTTTCCGAAGATGAACAAATTCAACCGCAAGTATGTTTCATCATGTTTGAACTGTGCATATAATAAGGGCTCTACAGCTGAAATAACTGGTTATTTGCATCCAATCCCCAAAGGGGATACCCCTTTTCAGACCCTACATATGGACCACCTGGGCCCCTTTATTAGAAGTAAAAAGGGGAATTCATATATCTTAGGGGTAATAGATGGCTTTAGCACATTCATTTTTATAAAACCTGTCCGGAATCTTAAATCAAAGACTACCATTAATGTACTGCAGGATATATTCGATACAATTGGAGTGCCAAAGGTAATAATTTCGGACCGTGGAACAAGCTTCACTTCTGCTAGTTTCAAGAAATTTATTGCTGGTATAGGCGTGAAGCATGTTCTGAATGCAGTTGCAACACCTCGTGCCAATGGGCAAATAGAGAGGTACAACCGCACTATACTAGAATCACTGGCAGCGACTAACCATGGGATGGACGAGCGTACATGGGACGAAAATATAGGACGAGTACAGTGGAGCTTGGACAACACAAAAAATAAAAGTACGGGTAAAAGTCCAGCTGAAGTAATTTTTGGTTTCCGTACCGTCAACGTTAGCGAAGGTCCTATCATAAATGCATTGAATGAACGTCAAGCGCATTGTAATGAAAACGGCGAGCATACTCGACAAGATGTTAGAGAAGAAGCTCAGGAGAACACTAAAAGGAGTCAGGAATATATGAAAAAATATTTTGATAATACCAGAGCCCCAACTAAACTCTACGAAATCGGTGATTTAGTAATGATCCCAAACCATCACAATCCTGCCGATGGCAAAAGCAAGAAATTGCGTCCCAAATTTCGCGGCCCCTTTAGAGTAACTGCCGTTTTGGCTAATGACAGATACGAAATTTGCAGCATAGACGGACACTCTAAAAGAAAGTATAAAAGTATATATCCAGCAGACCAACTAAAAAGGTGGATAACGTTTAGTCTACAAAATGACTCTGATAAAGATGATGAAATGTCCTGTGAAGAAAGTCAAAACGTAAACTAAGTAAACCTTTTGTTTTGCTATAATTATGCTAAACGCGGTTTATCGTTGATCTATAATTAATATGCTAAGATAGCACAGATATATTATTATTATTGTATACACATATTTGATTAGTATACACATACTTATAAATTACATAGTATGTGCATAATAGGCATTATATTCCATTTTAAAGAATAGTACAGTGCCGCTGTGTATATAGGCAATCATAAATTTCCCTTTCCCTCCTATCCTTTCCATCACGTTTTCATGCTACAGAGGCAGGATAAAAATAAAATGACCTGATGACTACAATATATGGTGATTATATAGTGGAATTAACTTTAAACAATTATGAAAGTGAAGGATGCCGAAGTACAAGCGGTACGCACCACTAATGGTCACAGGACAGTGAAGGATGCCGATGTTTAAGCGGTGCTCACTGACTGATGCCGGTGTAGGATGCCGAAGTACAAGCGGTACTCACTAATAATGCCATGGTAAAAGCGGTACTTGCAGTGGTTGCAAAGGATGCCGGAATTAACCTGGTTTTGTATAATATGTTATATCCTATATATATATGGTATATCCTATAAAAAGTATTAATTGATATTGAAGAATTATTAATAATATACGCATTCTCATATAGATGAGTTATAAAAATAGTTAAAAAAAGTGATATTATTGTGAATATTACCAATATAGATCATACCAATAGCACTGTTATATGAAGACGAATTAACGTCACTGTTTATTATCTTAATATATATAAATTACGTGTCACTTTATTTGTCCGCAATGGACTCTTAAACCTCTGAACCGATTATAATCAAATTTACTCAACGTGTGCATTTTGATCCAACTTGAAAGATAGGATAGTTTATATCTTAATTTATAGGTTTAATTGCAAATGTTTATGTAACATTTCTTTAACCACAGCAACGCGTGGCCGGGTATGCTAGTATACTATAAGGATGTGGACATGTTGGGTGAAAGGCGGAAGTCATCGGGCACCAACGCTAGAAAATTTACAAGGGAACTCTACTGTATCAGAGAGAGAGAAAGAGATCATTCATGGTGCATTTCTCCGGTCCCAACATTATAAAAGAATATTAGGGATGAAATCACGAAATAATTATAACATAATGATTAGTTTAGTATATGAATCAATTACGAATGTTAAATGATGATGAACAATAAACAGATTATTAATTTTTAAATTTGGAGAATATTAAAGGAAATATTAATTAAGTTTATTATTTCAGAGCAAATGTTTTATTTCATTTTAAGTTTTTATTACTATATGTGTCAATATTAATATTTGGCCTAACCTTTTATTTTTCTTTTAGAATATGTATAAATAGCGATATTAAAATAAAATCATTTTGTTTCTTAATTGTCTTGTAGACGTGCTGTCGTAATATACATGATTCAGACAAAAATTGTTAAACTAGTAAATAAATTGCATGTATAGTGAAACAAGCAAAACCATGTACTAGTATTTATTCCAAGCGAAAAATGCTTGTTGGAGTAAACAGTTAAATATCAAGACTGAAATATTGTACTTTATAATGTAATGTTATGTCATATTATTAATAAGATACCATATTAAATACATAGTTCAAAGATTGTAAGTGTGTAAAGTACTCTTTGTATTCTTGCTACATTTATTTATTTATCAAATGAGTATCTGAAAACTAGTTCTATATTGTATTTTTTATAACAATCTTATGTTATCGAATGGCCGGACTCGGCATAGGGGCATTCCGTTATCAGGATGGCCGACTGTTAGCAAATTAGTATTTTCAGAAAATAATTCGGAAATTACGCTATCAAATTTAGTCAAAATATGTACCATATAACTTTTAATATAACACCATTATAATTCATAAATTTCATAAATTAGAACATAATTGTTGTACTACCTTCAAAAGTCTATAATAAATATTGTAATCGAGAAAAGCAAACGGTACCGACTCGATGTCGGACGGCCGGGAGTAGCGGCGATCATTCGAGCATGGACGACGATAGTGAACGGACGCATACCGAGTGTGATACAGAGTGTAATACAGTGTTTAAAAGTGTAACAGTTTATTATTTTAAAAGACCCCTTCTGACTAATTCTAACATATTTCTAAACCGAAAGCATCAATTAATTTAATAGAACTACATTGGGATGACGTAAGACCTAACTCGTACACTAAATTTTTATCAATCATAGAAAAAGAAGCACCATCGTCTAATAAAGCATAAGTAGTGACAATACCTTTAGGTCCACTTAAATTCACTTTAACCACTTTAAGGAATACTGTACTTTGCGTGGCGGGAGCGCGGGCGCGGGACGTGTCCAGGGACGGCGAGTTCCGGCGCCGCAGCGCCGCGCTCGTGGCGAGGGAGTGTGGCACGGTCTCGCGGCATGATGACGATGAATCCCCTGGTTGACCATGTCGTGACGGTTCCAAATCCTCCTCGCGCTGCTCAGCTGATGTTTACGTGACGTTCGGTTTATTATAGTGTAATAACCGATGATGAGCAAGTCCACAGGTATCAATATTGCATATAGGAGCAGGACAACTATTTCGATTATGTCTTTCTTGTAAACAACAGTAACATAAATTATTTGTTTTGACATATCTCCATCTATCTTTCCTCATAGCTCTTTTAAAAGGACGACAATCCGATAATAAATGAACTGATTTGTTACAAAAATTGCAGATTTTACTATTCTCCGTGGCTCGCACAGCAGTAGCATATACAGGTCTATTGTAACCACTCTGGCGAGGTCTGTCTTCATACCTCTTACTAGGTTGCACCATTTCGGGCTTCTTGTATTCTCGCACATTAGGGGTTACACCAACGACAGCAACCATCTCAGCCTCTCTTTTTAGAAAAGCAGCGAGGAGTTGAAGTTTAGGAATATCTAATGTCATCCTAGTGTATGCGTATTCGGTCCATTTATTAAACAAAATACTAGGTAGCTTAGACGTGATAGCTGCTGACAAATCTGGACTACGAAGATAATCTTGTTTATTTAACGATTGTAATGTTGCGACACAATTACTTATTTTTTATAGAAAACGATATAATGTTATGTTGATAATTATTTGTTAGAGGTGCTAGTTTCTTAATTTGGGATATAAGGTGCTGAATAATAATGTCAGCATTCCCATACCTTAATTGTAACGCTTGCTTTACTATATCTGGTGAAGTGTTCCGATTAGTAAATCTGTAACTGTCTCTTTAGCCTCCCCTCTGAGGGTTTTTCTCAAACGCCACAAATTTTCCGTCTCACTAAAATGGCATAGACGATTGGATTCCTCATATGAACTCTTAAAGTGCAACCATTCTATATAGTCTCCAGCAAAGCTAGGCAATTCACGTGGTGTTGACAATCGTGTGAGTAAGCGTTCCTCCTGCTGAGTGGACGAAGTCACCATAATATCCTTCAGTGTATGTGCGAGCTGCAGAATGCTGTCACCAGGAGGGCCCTGGGCCTGTACATGAATCGGATCTACGGTAGGTATCCGTGCTGCCTCCATCGTCGTCGTCGGTGCTACATCTAGCACAGGCGACTGATGTACCTCGTTCTGTTCCATCCACTCGTTCACCATCGATTTACTATTATGACCTTGGCTAGCATTTGAAGGACAATTTGACGCCCTTTTACTGCGTGGCGTGTGAATTTCCGTCTCGTAATCATCCACAGCTAAATCATATTCGAGTTTTCTCTCAATTAACTCTAATTGAATCTTCGCCTTGGCTTCGGCGGCAGCCAGCTCGAGCTTCTTGCGCCTGACGTGGGAAGATGACGTCGACATAGATGGCGCTGACTGTGAGGCAAGATTTTCGTATTTAACGTCTAAGTTAGCTTCCATTGGCACTTCAGGAACTGATAATGTATGTTGCAAAGGGATTTGCGAGTCTATCACTGCACTGGCACAAACACTTTGTTCGTTTTTATCGTTCACCGCGGTGAGCACATGCTCAGACGCACTTTCTAACCGTTCACTAAGTTCCTCTCGGGCTTTACGCGGCATCAGTATATTACGAGGTGGAGTAGTAAACATAGTCTAGTAAGATTTGGCGCGAAGGATCAGAATTATAGGGGATGAAAGTAAAACCGCGAGATTTAGTGCAAAAGAGCGCGTTCGAGGGCCGTTCCGCTAACTACTGACGTACGTGGACGACTGATCTCCCCGATTGTGTTGCCATAGTTATACATGCCATCGGGCGCACTCTTGTTTATTAGTAGAAAAAACAAACATTTTAATACGCACATACATATAACGTATTATATTTATAAAAAAATACATAAATAATTTAATGCTTAGTGCGTCGCCTACAATAGGTAAATAACACCATAATAATAATAATAATAATAATAATAATAACAATAATAATAATAATCTTTATTTGCTAAATAAGTTACAATATGGTATTACATTAATATATTATATGTCCGCTTACTTTACCTATAGGCGTGCAAATTGTAATATAGTGATTTTAAATTAATTATTAGATTCAATGCAAAAAATATGTCATATTATATTCAAAATGTCAAAGTAATATTTATTCATTCCAATAAAGTTATATAATCCTAATATTCATTTATATGTCCAAGACTAAACCTGTTTGCCTAAAAAATCATTGACCGAATAGAAGTATTTTGTTGCAAGCCACTTCTTTAACTCTTCCTTAAATTTATAAAAGAACATTTCTTTTATATCTTTTGGCAAAGCATTATAGATGTTAATACACATTGCTTAACAATTTTTTGTATAAAAAGTAGATTTCGGTGTTTTTGGGTATCCTAATCTATTCGCATGCCTTACTGATTTTATATTGTATATAAAGAAAATAGGTTTTCTTTAATTATTTAGTTCTTTTTTTAATTTGACATGTCTGTCTAATTTTAAAACTTCAGAATATATTTTGTGAAGAAAGATAGATTTGGTGGAATAATAAACTTGAAATGTCGTTTCTTATTTTCAAAAGCAACACATTTGTTTATTTTCCAAGGACTGGGAGGACTGGAGGACTGGGAACGTGACGTTACGCTCGCGTTGTTCTGTGACGATGTTATAAAATCATGTATTACCTATGTAACCATAAACATATAAATTGCCTTGTGTATTCATAATAAAGGACAGTCTAATTACCGAGCTCAGCCGTTTCATTTGTCTCTCCAACTACCGACCTTATATGGCGACCCTGCCATCGGAGATGAAACACGCGCAAGTTTGCTGAGTAGAGAGTTTAGGCGCGCATAGCAACTATCTGTTTGAACAACAGAAGGCTTAAATATTTTTTTGCGATGGAAAGTTTAATTAACGCGGAGTCAGTGCAAACGTGTAGTACGGGGCGCGCGATTCAAAATGGGGGGCTCTCAAACTAAAGAAGAGACGGTGATAGCCCAAACCGGTGGCGTTAACTCGGCATCTGTGGAGCAGGTGCAACAGCACTTTACTACCAATGTGCTGCTGACCATGATATGTATGACTGTGGCCATACTGGCGGGAGCATATCGTTCGGCTAAGAAGTGCCAAGCTAAGCACATCGAGCGAAGGCTGGACGCTCGGACCCTGCAGCGCTACTCCAGCTTACTGCGTCGGCACCAGGTGAAACCAGAGGTGATAGTGTGACGTCACATAATATGTGAGTGTTAAAGTGCGCGGCGTTTTTGTGCAAGTATTACCTATAGTTAACCGCAATATATAACTACTTCCTTAGGTTTTATGGGAGATAGCGTAATTATACTTGTAGTATGCGGTTCATATATTACCGCTCTTATTTTTTAAGTACACTTTTAGTATAAGAACTATCTAAAGGCAATTTAATTTTTACTCCTTATTTTCTCTGTTGCAATTATAAATGTGCAATACTTATACTATATTTGTAATAATAATGTCTTGCAATGTACAAGTTTTTTTTTTAACTTTTATACATTTTATACAATTTACTAAATAGCTATATTTTTTTTCTCTACTATACATGTTTTTCTAATATTATCGTGACATTATAATGTCTGTGTATCATTATTATATGTTATGGCAGAAGAATTAATTTTATTTGTAAATGAGCTAAAAAAGATACGGACGTATTTAGTAAAAATAGGCTCTGGTCGTAGGAAAGGTGAAATTCTAAAAGTAAAAAGAGAGGAAGCAAATAAAATTTTAATTGAATATAAGAAATGTATAGACATTTATAAATTAAAATCGGATGAATTTACGCGGGATCAAATTTCGCTAGTGCACAGAATTCGCAGCGAATTTGATCGTTTGTTCTCAGAAGTACTTTCTTTGTGTTCTGAGCAATCAAGTAAGGAACCTTCTTCGGAAGCCATGGCGGGCGATACGTTTGACTTGAGGACGGCTCTGAGTCTGCTTTCTGTCATGACTGATAATAATGATAACACGCAACAATTGATCGAAAATATAGAATATTATTATAGTTCAGTTTTATCAGGCGAAGATTGTAAAAATAAATTGATCCAATTTGTCTTAAAAAGTAGATTATCACAGCAGGCAAAACTTAAGCTGGCATCTGAATATAAGACTGTCGATGAGCTCGTAAAGGACATGCGACGATTACTTTTACCACGGAAAAGTCAAACCGCGTTACAGACAAAACTACAACATTGTCGGCAAAACAATAAATCCGTACCCGATTTTGGTAGGGAAATTTCGGAACTTTTTACAGACTTGACGATCTCTCAGGCGGATGGAAACTCGGAAAATTATAGTGTTTTGCGACCTTTAAATAAAAAATTAGCAATCAAGAGGTTCGCCGATGGACTGAGAGATCGTCGATTAAGTACGATAATTGCTGCTCGTAATTTTAATTCCTTGACAGAGGCCATTCAAGCAGCTCAAGATGAAGAAATACAATCGACATCACCTGAGGTTATAGGTACGTACAGACAATATAACCGATTTTACTCAGGGAGGAGGCCGCAGCGACGACCGCACAGGGGTAGGCATAGCAATGCTGGCTATGCAGTGCGCGCGCCGTACGCTCAGGGCTCGCGAGGGAGCGCGCCAACCCGGCAGCGGTCCCAGGTACGTAGCAGGTGCAACAGCACTTTACTACCAATGTGCTGCTGACCATGATATGTACCATACTGGCTGATAATATCTATCGTGGAAATAATTCTTATACTAGGAGCAACTTTGTTAGGAATCGTAGGAATAACAACGCTGGACATAATAATATGAATGTTATGTTATCATCGGAAACTTCAGCTACGGATAATATTTCTAACCCTAATTCGGATTCCCTGAATCATTTTTTTCGTGAATGAGTTTATTTTGTCATGTAATAGTTTAAACAAAGTGTCATTTAAAATCTGTAAAACCGTACATGATTTTTTAATTGACACCGGAGCTTCGGTTTCTGCTATCAAATATGAAGCGCTCGCAAGTTTGCAAATACCTTTCCATAAAGAGAAAATTAGTGTCAGCGGTGTAGGTGGAGACGTGATCTCAGAAGGATATGTTTATTTAAAGCTTCAATATAATAATAGGTTCACGTTTAAGCATACATTTTGGATATTTAAAAACTTACCTTGCAAAACAGACGGAATTTTAGGTCAAGATTTTCTCAAATATTATAATGCTGTTTTAAATTTCGAAATTAGACCTTAGACTTAACTACTGAAAACTACGAAAAAGTAACAATACAATTTGAATATTTGTCATCAACGTCCAATTCTTACTTAGTAATACCCGCCCGTTGTGAGTTCCTACATTATATAAAAACCGAAGTGAAAGAGGATTGCGTGATAGCGTCCCAGCAGTTGTGCGAGGGTGTATTTGTGGCAAACTCAGTTTCTCGACCAGTTAACGGATGTATCCCGATTTGCATTTTAAATACACGAGATATAAACGTTACCTTAAATTTTTTTCAGGTTAATATTAGTAAATTAAGCGAATATTTTATTAGTCAATTTGATCAACCTATTATTAATTCTAACCGAGTAAAAACGCTGTTTTCATCATTAAACTTAAAACATCTGAATGAGGAGGAACAAAAGTCAGTTGAAAAAATTTGTGCAAAATTTCCTGACATATTTTATCTTCCAGGGGATAAATTGACCACTACTTCTATTTATGAACAGGCTATTCAGTTAAAACCTAGTAGTAGCCCAATTTATACCAAACCTTGTCGATTACCACACGCACAAAAAGCAGAATTAGATAGACAAATCGAAAATATGTTGAATGATGGTATAATAGAGGAGGCCAGGAGCGCATGGTCTAGCCCTCTTCTACTTGTACCCAAAAAATCTAGTTCAAGTGAAGATAAAAAATGGCGCGTCGTAATAGATTACCGTAAATTAAATAACCAGATACAGGATGACAAGTTCCCCCTACCCAATATTACAGACATATTAGATTCATTGTCAGGGGCTGTCTACTTCACCCATTTAGATTTATATCAAGGATTTTACCAAGTTCAATTACATAAAGATAGCAGACCATATACGGCATTTCAAACTGGGAAAAACCAATACCAAATGACGAGATTGCCAATGGGGTTGAAAAGTAGTCCTAATAGTTTCAGTAGAATAATGACAATAGCCATGTCGGGACTTAATTACGAAAAGTGCCTAGTCTATCAAGACGATCTTATTGTTTTCGGACGAAATTTGAGTTCTCATAATCAAAATTTAATGGATGTTTTCAGTAGATTACGTAAAGTAAATTTAAAATTAAACCCATGCAAATGTCAATTTTTATCGAAAGAAATTCTTTATTTGGGCCACACAATATCTGAAAATGGAATCCAACCAGATATAAATAAAATTAAAGTTTTACAAAATTATCCAAGGCCACAGAGCGCGGACGAAGTGAAGCGCTTCGTAGCCTTTGCTAATTATTATCGGAAATTTATTAAAAATTTTGCTGAAATAGCCTACCCCTTGAATAAAATGTGTCGGAAATACGAATCGTATGTATGGTCGGATGAGTGCGAGAGTTCATTTCAGTACTTAAAATCAGCACTAACAAAATCACCGGTCTTACAATACCCGGACTTTTCGGAAAATAATGAATTTATCTTACAAACAGATGCGTCTGGTAAAGCTATAGGATCAGTATTGTGTAACAGAGATGGTCGACCTGTAGCTTATGCCAGTCGAAGTCTAAACAAGGCAGAAACTAACTACCCCACTATTGAAAAAGAACTTTTATCAATAGTGTGGGCTGTTAAATATTTTCGGCCTTATTTATACGGTCGGCGGTTCAAGATACAGACCGACCACAGGCCGCTTGTTTATTTGTTTGGCATGCGTGATCCATCTAGCCGATTATTAAAATTTAGATTACTGCTAGAGGAATATGATTTTACTATAGAATACATAAAAGGAACGCAGAACGCGGCTGCTGACGCTCTGTCACGAATAGTTATTGCATCTGAAGATTTAAAAAATATTAATGTGCAGAGTACGTTTGTGATGACTAGATCTAAGTATCGTAAGAAACAGATTCAAGATAGCGGAAATAGCAGTAGTAATAACTCGGTTGATAATATTGACACGAACTCAGGGCCTGCGCAACCCAGGGTTGTGGATATCATTAGAAAGCCGAATTATTTCACTGAAATTTCTTTAATTGACAAGAAACATGTTAGAACATTAGTGGAAAACGGTATTTTTATACACATTTGTGGAAGTTTGATGTACGTGCCTAGTAAATGTATGATATATGTGCAGACAACGCCTCGATGGTCAATAACGCGAGACGGATTGGCGAGAGACTTGTCGCAATTATGTAGGAAGTTTAAAATCGATGAAGTATGCATACTTAGAAATGACGTGAATAAAGAGTTTATTGCAGGTCTTATCGATAAAATAAAAAGTTATACTGAGTGGTCCGGACCACGCTTATGTGTTGTTAATAAGGTTCAACGAATAAATAATTTAGATGATAGACGCGTAATATTAAATGACCACTAGTGGCCACGCGGGCATTAGGAGAATGCTAAATAATATAAAAAAATATTACTTCTGGCCTAGTATGCAGAAGGATATCAATGAATACGTCTCAAAATGTGAACACTGTCAAAAACAAAAATATTCTAGAAATACTAAGCAACCAATGATTATAACAAGTACGGCTAATTCGGCGTTCGACAAAGTTTATTTGGACATAGTCGGACCGCTGCCGAAAGACGCGCAGGATTACAGTTATATACTTACGCTGCAATGCGAATTAACAAAGTTTACTGAGGCATATCCATTGCACAATAAAGACACGGTAAGTGTAGCTCGAGCTTTTGTAGATAACTTTATTTTAAGATTCGGCATACCTCGGGAGATTGCTACCGACAGAGGTACAGAATTTCTTTCCGGTACGATTAAGGAGATATGTCGACTCTTAAAAATTAACCATCTTACTTCTACAGCTTACCATCACGAGAGCATCGGGGCATTGGAAAACTCACATAAAACGATGGGTGCGTATTTACGAATTAATTGTAATAATAGAAAAAACTTCTGGAGCAGTTGGGTACCATATTGGTGTTTTTCTTACAACAATACGGTACACACTGAAACTAAGTACACACCACACGAATTAGTTTTTGGCAAAAAATGTGTTATACAAAGTACATTTGACGGTAGTGTAGTAGAGCCTTTATATGCTCATGATAATTACGCATCGGAGTTTAAATATCGCCTTCAATTAGCACAAAAAGATGCCCGTGATAATCTACTTAAAAGTAAATATAAAAGAAAAAATAAATACGACATGGGTATCAACCCTGTGTATTATAAAAAGGGTGATTATTTATTAGTAAGAAATCCATCTGATAATAAAATGGATCGAATATATTTAGGACCCTATATTGTAATAGAGGATTTGGACTGTAATGTAAAAATTTTGAAGAATGGCAAGGAGGATATTGTTCATAAAAATCGAACAAAATTGTATAACGTGCCTAACTAAATTACCTGCTTAGTTTCTCTTTTTAACCGACTTCCCAAAGGAAAGAGGTTATCTATTCGTCACGTATATTTTTTTTTTTTTTTTTTTTTTTTTATGTATGTTCGGGCGAAATGGCTAGAAATCGTCGACCTACCGACACGATTCATACGACATTGTATGCGGCTAGTTTCACAGGCAGTCCCATATTGAGGAAAATGAAAACCTTCCGGCGGTTTTCCCGGAAAATTGGAAAATGTCGGTTTCTTAAAATCTTGAATAACTTGGGTGTTTCTAAACCGATTTCCATTTTCTTTCTTTCATTTGATAGGAAATTTTGTCACGCAACTTTTTCTCTTGGACATGGGTATGCTGTGATGCTTAACTCTTTGAGTTATTGGGTGGAAACCACCACCACTCCTCAAGTTTTTTAGATAATTTGAGATAACTCGGCTTCTGCCGAATCGATTCTTATGAAACTTGGAATATGTATTATATTTCTATGCTTTTATAGGTTGACAAAAAATTTGACCTTCAACTCTTCGATCCTGATGATGCAGGGTTACAGCTATCCTAAACTATAACATTAGCTATTTGGTGCTTACATATGTGTAACAAGACTACTAAGCAAAGACATGTGATGAAAAATTTGACCTTCAACTCCTCAATCCTGATGATGCAGGGGTGCCTCAAGCCTAAACCATAGGGGTTGACCATTTGGTGCTTATGGATGTGTAATAACAATACTAAGCATAGACATATGACAAAAAAATTGACCTTCAACTCCTCAACCCTGATGATGCAAGGTGCTGTAAGCCCAAGCCGTAGGTGATGGCCATTTGGTGCTTACAGATATATAATAAGATAGCAAGGCAAAGATGTACGATAACAAATTTGACCTTCAACTCCTCAACCCTGATGATGCAGGGGTACTGCAGGCTTAAACCATAAACGTTAGACATTTGTTGCTCACGGATTTGTAATAACATTGCTAAGCAAAGGTATACGACGAAAAATTGGACCTTCAACTTCTCAATCCTGATGATGCAGGGGTATTGAATGCCTAAGCCATAAAACTTAGCTATTTCATCCTTACGCATTCAAAATGATATTTAAAAAATGTAAGGTAGAACATTAGAAAAATGGTTGTATACGGTGGAAAATTGGACCTTCAACTCCTCAATCCTTATGATGCTGGGGTGCTTCAAGCTTAAACTATAGGCGTTAGCTACATGATCGCTACGTATATCTGATAAGATTACTAAGCAAAGATAAAAGATGAAAAATTTGACCTTCAACTCCTCAACTCTGATGATGCAGGGGTACTTCAAGCTTAAACCATAGGTATTGGCCATTTGATGCTTATGGGTATGTAATATATTTACAAAGTAAAGACGTATAATATTAAAATCGACCTTCAACTCCTCAACCCTCATGATGCAGGGTACTGCAAGCCCAAGCCATAGAAGTTGGCCATCTGTTACTTACGTGTATGTAATGAGATTACTACGAAAAGATATGGCATGAAAAATTTGACCTTCAACTCCTCAATCCTGATAATGCTGGGGTCCTTCAAGCCTAAACCATAGGCGTTGGCCATATGGTGCTTACGTATATGTAATGAGATTACTAGGCAAAGATATAACATGATAGTTTTGACCTTCAACTCTTCAGCCTTGATGATGCACGGGTACTTCAGGCTTAAAGCATAGGCGTTGGCCATTTGATACTTATGGAATTGTAATATATTAACAAAGCAAAGACGTATGATAAGAAAATTAACCTTTAACTCCTCGACCCTTATGATGCAGGGTACTGTAAGTGTTCAATGTTTACTTTATATTTAGTTTTTTGTAACCATCAATAGATGGCAGTGTACCAGGGTTACTGTGATAGATATCTAGTTTAATGTGCAGTTCAGTCAACTTCTACTAGATGTCGCTGTACTGAAGACTGAAACACGCGGATGAAATTTTGTGTAACGTGTACATATACCCTGGAGAATTAAATATTAACGCTCACTCGCTTGAAAACCTTGTTTCATTGCGTTTGCCCCCTTGGACCCCTCGACATAATTTTGGTCCGTTACGAGTCGGATAAATACGACTTTGGTGCCAGTGGTCGATGCCGGTCCAGTTTTTGTTTATTACGGCACGGAAACCAGTGGCGGATCGTCACTGAAGTGCCCCAGTGCTGCGCAAACAGCGGAGCACCTAGCGGAGGCGGAAGCCGCCGCCGGAGGAACGAGGCAGCGGTCCGGCAGAGGGCGCCACTACGAGGCAGCGGTCAAGGAGGCAGCACAGTAAGGTGTGGAGTGGAAGCAGGTGACGTGATCAGCTTGTAAAGAAACAAGTGCAGTGAAGTAAAGTGTGGCTTGGCAACGAGTATCGTGAGTTGACTTTGACTTTTATGTGTGTTGGGTTCATTAGTAAGGACTTGTAAAATTTTAACTTAATAGTTGGACTTAGAATATATTTGCGAATGTTGTTCATACGGGAAACCTATGCCCAATTTTCTATCTGTTGGATTAGAGTATTAAAACACTTGCAAAATTTATAAGTTGTTGTATAGACTTAGAATAATTCTGTTAATTTTGTTCATACGGGGAACCTATGCCCGATTGTCTATCAGTTTGAAAGAAGTTTGAAACACTTGTAAAATTTTTAAGTAATTTTTGGACTTAGAATATTTGTGTCAAAATTGTTATACGGGGAATCCGTGTCCAATTTTCTAAGTTTAAATTTGTTTAAAACACTTGTAAAATTTAAGCAAAGTTTGTGGACTTAGAATATCTGTTGGTTTGAGTTAAAAATTTAAAACACATAACTTATTATACTTATATTACAAAAACTATTTACAATAATTTTTACATAAACTATTTACAATAATGGAGTCATTTGTAAAAGTGCAGTTAGAGAATAAAAAATTAATTGTGAAAGCTAAAGTAAATTTTAAAAAATCGCCAAAAGAGAGACTTACACAAACTTATATAGAAGCACGTTTGGATTCACTTGAGGATCGATGGCAAGACTTTATTAGAATACATAAAAATATTATAGGAGTAGCAACCGAAGACGATTTAAAAAATTCATATTTTACTAGTGATGTGTACGATCAGACAGAAGAAATTTATTTACTGTATAAAACTGAATTAAAAGAGTGTATCCGTGGGAGTACACCTGAAAGTATTGAACGGAAAAAGGTGATATGCAACGATAAGAACAACGTTAAGTTACCAAAAATTAGTTTACCTGTTTTTTCTGGCCAATATAGCGAATGGACTTCGTTTCGCGATTTATTTTTATCACTCATAGATAAAAATGAAGCGTTAGATGATGTCCAAAAATTACACTATTTAAAGAGTCACTTATCAGGTGAAGCGGAACAATTACTCCGACATACACCCGTAACAGCTTCTAATTATGAAGAATGTTGGGCTACATTGAACAAACGTTATGACAATAAACGTTTTCTTTCGAACAATATGTTAAAGCGGCTTATTAACCAACCTGTTATTATTAAAGAGTCTTTGGTGGCAATTAAAAAATTACTCGACAATACACTTGATTGCTTACAAGGCTTACGTACCTTGAAAATTGATATTAGTTCATGGGATGTTTTTGTTATTTTCATTGTTAGCGCGAAATTAGATTTTGAATCTCGTAAATTATGGGAATCTCAGATTAGTTTAGGCGATGAATTACCAACCTTGGATGAGTTTAGTACATTTTTAGAATCTAGATTTCGTGCCTTAGAATATTTAGATTTTAAGTTAGATAAGACAATGACTCGCAATGTTAAAACATTCCATATAGCTGCTGAATCATGTGTATTATGTTCAGGTGACCACAAGTTATGTCATTGCAAGGAATTCGCAAAAAAAGACACCGACTCTCGTCGTGAGTTCGTTCGTGTTAATAAGTTATGTTTCAATTGTCTCGCGAAAAATCATATCGTATATTCGTGCCGTCAAGCCACCAAATGCCATTTGTGTAGAAAAAGGCATCACACATTACTTCACCCAAAATCGGTTAATACTGCTGCAGCAACTAATACAACAACAGATACAAACACTGTAGTTGCAGCAGCAATCGCGTCATCCAATCCAGGCGACCATACTTCTAGTGTATGTTGTTATACAGATGTTCACAATCATGGTCTGTTAGCCACAGCCTTGATCAACGTCGAGTCAAAAACTGGTTCCGCTATGGTATTAAGGGCCTTGTTAGATCAGGGTTCTCAGGTCTCTTTTATTACAGAGTCCGCAGTCCAGTTGCTTGGCCTGAGAAAAACATCCGCTCACACTGACATTACTCGACTAGGCGATGATGAGGGTGCTGAAATGCCCTCAAGGTGGGTGGTTAGATTTAAAATTCAATCACGCCTAGATCCTACGTTTGTATTACCAGTCAGTGCATATGTGTTGAAAAGATTAACTTCGTATCTTCCTCAAACGAAGATTGTTCAGGATTATTCGTCACTTTCGTCTTTAGATTTAGCTGATCCAACTTTCCGTACTCCTGGTAAGATTGATGTATTATTGAGCACGAGCGTAGTTGGTGAGATTCTTCAAGAGGGTTTGGTGAAAGGGCCGCCTGGTACACCCGTTGCTCAGAAAACTAAGTTAGGGTGGATTCTGTCTGGCGAGATCAGTAATCCAATTAATATGCCGGTGTGTTGTAGCGTGGTTGCGCGCTCAGATGTCAACGAGCTTTTGCGAAAATTTTGGGAGTTAGAATCTGACGAGCCTTCACCTAGACAGGTCATACTGACCGAAGAAGAGCAGAAATGTGAAGACTTGTACTCTAGCTCAACCACACGTGATGAAACCGGGCGATATGTTGTTAGATTGCCTTTTAAATCCACAGACCCACAGTGTCAACATGGGAGGTCAGAGAACATAGCTCGTAAACGATTTCACATGCTGGAGAGGAAGTTTATTAAAAATCCTGAACTGGGAGTGCAGTATAAATCTGTCATAAAAGAATATATTCAACTGGAACACGCTGAAGTTGTGCCCCAGTCAGAAATTCAGAAGACTGCGGTATATCTGCCGCATCACGCCGTGGTACGCGAAGATAAAAGTACCACTAAGGTCAGGGTTGTATTCGACGCTTCTTGTTTGGGATGCAATGGAGTTTCGTTAAATGATGAGTTGATGGTAGGCCCTACCTTACAACCTGATTTACGTCATACGATAATGCGTTGGCGTTGCCATCCAATATGTTTGATTGCTGATATCATAAAAATGTACCGACAAGTTAAGGTGTCTGACCAGCATGTAGATTACCAGCGTATCTTGTGGCGCGAGAGCCCAGACGATGAATTGCAGCATCTGCGGTTATTGCGTGTCACTTTTGGTACGTCCTCAGCTCCTTACTTAGCGGTACGTACTCTTCAGCAGTTGGCTCATGATGAGGGTGAAGATTTTCCGTTGGTAGCAGAAAGAGTTTTGAAGGATTTTTACGTGGATGACTTTCTCTCAGGTTGTGAATCTGTTACCGAAGGCAAGAAGATCTATTGTGAAATGAATGAGTTACTTAGTCGAGGAGGGTTCCAGCTACAGAAGTGGTCTAGTAATAATGACGAACTTTTGTCCCAAATACAACCATCCCAATTAAAGGATGATGAATGTATAAATTTTAAATTAGAAGCTTCTATGAAAATTTTAGGCTTAACCTGGAACCGAAGTAAAGACGAGTTTCGATACACTGTCCAGCTTCCTCCTTTGGAGTCACCTGTGACTAAGCGAAGGGTGATATCTGACATCGCGCGCCTTTTCGATCCTCTAGGTTGGATTTCACCAGTAATAATAACGGCAAAGATATTCATTCAAAAATTATGGCTTTCTGGTATTGAATGGGATGAAGAGTTGCCCGAACATTTATTAAATGAATGGTTCGGTTATAGAAGTACACTCCATAATCTTCAGAGTTTTCGTCTGCCAAGGTGGATTCGTACAAGTCGTCATGATAGGGTTCTTGAATTGCAAGGCTTTAGCGATGCCTCTACAAGTGCGTATTCAGCTGTAGTTTATACACGATCTATTGATTCCAATGGCTATGTTCACGTCAATCTAATAGCATCAAAAACTAAAGTGGCTCCCGTCAAACAGGTTTCAATACCTCGTTTGGAATTGTGCGGCGCTGTGCTGCTCTCAAAACTTCTTTCAGAGGTTTCAGACACTTTAGGAATTGCGAGAAATAATGTGCATGCTTGGACTGACTCATCTGTGGTACTCGCTTGGTTGAGTAGCCACCCTAGTCGCTGGAAGACCTTCATAGGAAATCGTGTGTCAGAGATTCTTGGCGTCATGAATAATGACCAATGGTCACATGTTCAGTCGAAAGACAACCCAGCTGATTGCGCGTCACGCGGAGTGGCTCCGTGTGATTTAGAAAAGCTTGAGCTATGGGTATCTGGACCTAGTTGGCTTAAAAAAGAAGTAGTTACATATAGGAAAGATTTTTCGATGGATACTAATTTAGAAGAAAGGAAATTAAATATTGTAGCTAATGTAGTGACAGAGCAAAAGGAAATAGATGAATTCATATCGCGATTCTCGACTTTACGTAAATTAACTAGAGTGACAGCTTATTGTAGAAGATTTTTAAAATTAAAAAATATGCCAAAATTTTCGTGTAATTTAACCTTTAGTGAAATAAATGAAGCACTATTAACTTGTATCAGGAAATGTCAATCAGTTTATTTTAGAGATGAGATAGATAATTTGAAGAAGACAGGTAAAATTGATAAAAATGGAAAACTTATTTCATTGTGCCCTTACTTGGATAACGATAACATTTTAAGAGTTGGTGGTCGATTACAAGAAGCTAAAATGCAACAAGACATGAAGCATCCGATCATCATTCCTCACAAGTCACATCTGACTATGCTTTTAATATCAGATGCTCATGAACGTACGTTGCATGGAGGACCACAAATGGTTCTCAATTACTTAAGATCTAGGTATTGGATTGTTCACGCAAAAAGTGTCGTTCGACAATTCATTCATAAGTGCGTAACTTGCTTGCGTTACTCAGCCAGACCCAATCAGCCACTCATGGGACAGTTGCCTGCTTCAAGAGTCAATATCAGCAGACCTTTTCGTCAAAGTGGAGTGGACTACGCGGGTCCAATAAGTATTAGGCCTACAAAGGGTCGAGGCTATCACTCCACTAAGGGATACATATGCTTATTTATATGTATGGCTACTCGAGCCATCCACTTAGAAGTGGTAAGTGACATGACGTCACAAGCATTTATATCTGCCTTAAAACGTTTCACAGCCAGGAGAGGTCACTGTGACGACTTGTGGAGTGACAACGGCACTACCTTTGTAGGAGCTAATAAGGAATTGAAGAATTTATTTCACTCGCAAAGGTCTGGCGTGGCATCCGATATCGTCGATTGGCTAGCAATCAATGGCACCAACTGGCATTTTATTCCACCTCACTCTCCAAATTTCGGAGGACTTTGGGAGGCTGGAATAAAATCGACGAAGCATCACCTCAAGCGTATCATTGGCACCAGTACCTTAACATTTGAGGAGATGACTACGGTTCTCGCCCAAATCGAGGCGTGTCTAAATTCTCGGCCGCTTTCTGCAATCAGTTGCTCTCCAAAAGATCCGTGTCCTTTAACTCCTGGTCATTTTTTAATCGGAGAACCGTTGTTGCTTGTTCCTGATGCTAACTTTGAAACCTCAAATATAAGCACTCTAAATCGATGGCATTTGACTCAACGTCTGGTCCAGGACTTTTGGCGCAGATGGTCTCGTGAATATCTGGTTCATTTTCACCATAGATATAAATGGTCACGCAATTCATCTGAACCTAGCGTGGGTGATGTAGTGTTGGTCATGGAAGACGATTTGCCTCCGGCTAGATGGCTTCACGGCGTTATTGTTGAAAAACATGCCGGTTCGGATCATGTTACGAGAGTGGTGTCTTTACGTTGCAAGGGGTCTACAATAAAACGCCCAGTATCAAAATTAATTGTGTTGCCTATTACAGATTAAAAAGAATATTTTGCTTTATTATTATTATTAGTACTATGCTATTATAAGTTGTGTTTAAATTTGATGAAAAACATGCAATTTAACTTTTATGTTTGTTTACACAGTTGTTTTACGTTATTTGTTGGTATACAGTCCGCTAATTTCGAGCGCCCAATTTTCAATGTTATCAATGGTGGGCGGTGTTTTAAAACAACATGCTGTGTAGTATGGACATTTTGTCCATGGTGGGCGGAATGTTCAATGTTTACTTTATATTTAGTTTTTTGTAACCATCAATAGATGGCAGTGTACCAGGGTTACTGTGATAGATATCTAGTTTAATGTGCAGTTCAGTCAACTTCTACTAGATGTCGCTGTACTGAAGACTGAAACACGCGGATGAAATTTTGTGTAACGTGTACATATACCCTGGAGAATTAAATATTAACGCTCACTCGCTTGGAAACCTTGTTTTATTGCGTTTGCCCCCTTGGACTCCTCGACAGTAAGCCCAAGCCATAGAAGTTGGCTATTTAGTGTTTAAGGATTTATTGAAGAAATGCTAAGAAGAGATGACTTATGAAAACCGTTATCTTTAACTGGGCTTTTATTCAGTGGTACTGCCTATCTAACCCACAGGTGATAGTAATGTGGCCCTTATGAATATATTAGGAGTTCCATAAACAGAGGCAACGATTAATAAAGTTACCTTCACCTCTTTAACCCTAATAATATAGGTATACAGCCTGCCTAAAGTATGTGTGTTTGGTAATTATTGTTCGCAATACAAACAATGAGTTCCGGAAAGGACATAATTATGATCACAAATTCCACTTTGAATACAATTACCTGGACGATGCAGGAGTACTGCCAACCTTTTTACATAGGATGGGTTAGGTTAGGTTGGAACTTAAAAGAAAATGTAGAATCTAAGCGAGCAGGGCGCGGCAGTGCCCTGCGAGCGGTTGCGCTCAGTTCACATGCACTGTGACAGTAATGTAAGATATCGCTTAGGCTTTTGTTTGACTTGTCATTTAAGATTGATTTTAAATTACCGTTTCCATTTATGTATGCACTATGCAGTCTTATGGATACTATGTATTACACGGTCTCGTATAACTGATCGAAGTGTCTAGTCGTCCCGTAATCGGATGAATAAAATAAATTAATCGTCCGCTAAACGGTAAATTCGTAATAAAAATGGTCTGTATATCAAACATACTTATTATCCTCGTAATAAAAAACGTATTGAAACTGGTGAGTTAAATCATATTACTGAGATTAATAAATTGTGTAAAGCTATGGGTACACCTGATGTAGTGAATAACGACCATGCTGCCCGAACTTAAATTGGTTTTGATGGTATTGGTTTTCCAACTAAGGATAGGTAGTCAAAATTATTTTTATCAGTATCAGTTGAATTATACTCTTAGTTATAAGGTTTATATTACTTTTTCTACTTTAAATATTGATAATTATAGGCCTATTCTTTAAATAAATGTTTACTCAGAAAAAGTTGTTTTATTCGGTTAGGTTAGGTTCGAACAGATTTTTCTAATTCAGAATCTAAGGGAGGGGGCGCGGTAGCGCCCCCGACCGGTTGTGTCAAAGAAGTCTATTTTTAGATGATGACGCACATAATTTTATTCATCCGAAAATCGGACGAATAATTAATTTTATTCATCCGGTTAGCGGAGGACTAGCAACAGCCATAACTGATTTTATCGTGACTGAAAAGCGTGAAAAAAAAATTTTTAAACAAAAAATACAACCGACTACCATGCCACATAAAAGTAAAAAATAATTTAAATACATGTTGGTTTAGAGCAAACACAGTACTTAGTACATAGTTCCGAAGTCGACGCTCACCATATTTTGCTGGATCATGACGAAACTACATGTATCTTATATGAGCGCCGACTTCGGGACTATGTACTAAGTACTGTGTTTGCTCTAAACCAACATGTATTTAAATTATTTTTTACTTTTATGTGGCATGGAAGTCGGTTGTATTTTTTGTTTAAAAAATTTTGAACTGTATCTAGCGTACTAATATACTTTTTATCTTTAATTATTTGTGTAACCCAGTAAAAAATGTTTTTAAGGATTTCTTGTATTATCATTACTATTGTATGTTACTACTATTATTGGAAAAAAAAAAATTATATGATTTTTTTTTCTTCGATAAGGGAGGTGTGACGATGTTATAAAATCATGTATTACCTATGTAACCATAAACATATAAATTGCCTTGTGTATTCATAATAAAGGACAGTCTAATTACCGAGCTCAGCCGTTTCATTTGTCTCTCCAACTACCGACCTTATAGTTCGCAGACGACAGTGCGTACTTCGCGTCAGCCCGTCGAGCTGACATTGCTGCCAGGAGGATGCAGCGGTTACTCGACCTGTTACCTGTGTGGCTGGATAAGTGGCGCATGGCTGTCAATGTCGGTAAGACAGTCGCAATACTTTTCAGCCGCAAGCGTATCATGCCCGCGCCGCTACGGATCCGTGATACGGATGTAGCTTGGCAGACAACAGTTAAGTACCTAGGATGTAGTATCGATCGCTCGTTACACATGATCCCGCAGGTGGAGGAATCCCTACGCCAGGCCAGAACGGCCCGAGCGATGCTCTGACCGGTACTACAGTCTAGGCTAACATTAAGAACGAAACTGATGGTCTACAAGACCTACATTCGTTCACGTCTTACCTACGCGGCCCCGGCGTGGTACGCGTTGGTATCAAGGTCGAACCGCCAGCGACTCCAGGTGCAGCAGAACCATGCCTTGCGAGCAATCGTGGGGGCTGGTCGCTACGTCAGGAACGACGTGGTGCGGCGCGACCTCAAGATCGAAACGGTCGAGGAGTTTGTGGTCCGCCTAGCTCGTTCAATGTATGAGCGGGCGGAGGCTGGACCACAAACACACCTAAAGGGGTTCGCGCCTCTACACGATCGACCACTTGGGGGGCGGCCGCTCTCGCGGGAGCTCCCTGGCTTGGCGACCTCCGACCACCAGGAGGACGACCGTCGGCTCGTAAGCGACGCCATAGTACACCGAACCACCCACCAAACAGTGGGGATGGTAAATATCCTTTACACTTGTATATAAAATTATAATGTTTTTATTAACATTTTAATATTATATATAAATGTTAAAGATCCGGGAGGGATTCTACTTCCTAGAGAATTGCCCGGGTAAAGAGGGTACCTCTCAAGGCCCGAAATTCTCTACCCACCGCCCTTATGTTGACATTGCCTTAGCATATGAGAGTCCGGAGGGTAAGACGTCCCCTATACGGCGAGCATATAGCTGCAGCCGTCCGGGAGGCGCTGGATGCAGCGACCACCATTATCCCGAAGACGCACAAACGTGCCAGACTCCCGGCTCGCCTGGAGAGGAAACTTAAGAAAAAAAGGGAATTACGCCAACTATGGGCGCGCACCCGCTGCTCCCGGGTGAAGCGGGACCTGAACAACTTGGCGGAGGAGTTGGCTGTTGAGATGGCGGAGTACCGTGGCACCACCTGGGAGTCGAAAGTCGACCAGGCTGGCGAACACGAGACATCACTCTTCCAACTCACCAGGCAGCTCACCCGGGCCAAGACAACCGTCTGCCCTCTTCTAGATGGGGAGGGCAGGCGTTGTTACTCGCCTAAGGACAGAGCGGAGATTCTTGCGGGGCACTTGAAAGAGCAGTTCTCTCCTCACCCTGCAGCCGCTGCCGTCGCCGAACACCACGAGATCGTAGAGGCGTGGGTAGAGGACTTCATCGGACGCCCGACACCGCCACCTCAGGGATTGGAGTTTATCTCCCCCTCTGAGACGCGGAAGGTCGCCTTGCGTCTACCGAAGCACAAGGCGCCAGGTGACGATGGAGTCCCGAATATGGCGCTGGCGATGCTCCCGACAAGGGCTTTAGTCGTTATGACAAGGCTCTTCAATGGCATACTACGCACGGGCCACTTCCCGACCACCTGGAAGTTGGGGAAGGTGATAGTTCTCTCGAAGCCGGGGAAAGACAGACGTCTCCCGGCCAGCTACCGTCCCATCACGTTGTTGCCCACCATAGCGAAGCTCTCTTCGAGAGGCTGGCGTTGAAGCGACTGCGACCGTCACTTGTTTTAAGGGACGAGCAGTTCAGCTTCCGCGCCGGTCACTCGACTACGCTGCAGCTGACACGAGTGCTCCACCATCTTGCAAGTGAGTTCAATCATGGTCGCGACACGGTTGGCGTCTTTCTCGATGTCGAGAAGGCGTTCGACCGCGTATGGCACCCTGGACTCATTTTCCAGCTGTTGGAGTCACCCTTGTCGGCGCTATTGGTGCGGTTGATAGCGTCATTTTTAGATGGGCGGCAGTTCTACGTATCGGTCGAGAACGTCGCCTCAGACCCCCGCCCAATACGTGCTGGTGTGCCGCAGGGAAGTTGCCTTTCGCCACTACTCCACGCCTACTACACAAACGACATTCCCACACTCGATGATCACCTCGAAGAGTGGGAAAGGGACGTGGAGCTCGCGCTGTTCGCGGACGACAGCGCATACTTTGCGTCTTCACGTGGATGCAACGCCTGTTGTTTCTTCTGCCGGAGTGGCTGGATAAGTGGCGTATGGCCGTCAATGTCGGTAAGATGGTCGCGACACTTTTCAGCCGCAGACGCAGCATGCCGCCGCCGCTACATCTCCGTGATCGGGAGGTAGCTTGGCAGCCTACAGTTAGGTATTTGGGATGTCACATCGATCGTTCGCTGCACATGGGACCTCAGGTGGACCACGCGATCCGACAGGCCCGTGCTGCACGAGCGATACTCCGACCGGTGATGACATCTCATTTGCCGATCCGAACCAAACTAAAGGTTTACAAGATGTACGTCCGATCCCGTTTGACCTACGCGGCGCCGGCATGGTACGCGTTGGTTTCAGAGTCCAATAGGAAGGGCCTCCGCGCGCAGCAGAACCTGTCCCTCAGGGTGATTGCGGGGCGGGCCGCTACGTTCGGAACGACGTGTTGGAGCGCGACCTTAAGGTGCAAACCTTGGACAGGTTTGTGGCCCAGTTGGCGCGTCGTATGTACGAACGCGCTGACAGCGGGCCACATGCCCATCTACGAGGTTTCGCGCCCCTTCACGCTCGACCCCCCGACGGGCGACCACTCCCTCGGGAACTCGAGAGTCAGGTGTCCTCCGACCACTAGGAGGACTAAATCTACGTAGCAGTACAGCGCGGTCACTGAAGGCCAAAGGTTGCAACACTGCCCCACGGCAGTAAACAACACCGGTGGACAGTGAATCCACTGAGGGAATTGCCCGGGCAAGGAGGGGATCCTCGAGGCCCACAGACCTTACGCCATGCAGCGACATCACGCCGCGGCATAGGACGACTGTCAAAGTCAAGTTCGGCGAGCATATCCGCGATTTGCGTTCGGTGCTGATTGCTCCCGGGCCAGTGCCTCCGATTGCAACCTCGTGCGCGAGTTTCGTCCCGCGCCCAACACCACCCCTTTCATTGGAAAGGGTCCCGGTGTTGGGCCATAGCTGCGCTAAAATTCGTCTTGGGCAAAGGAAGTATACACAAGAAGCTGCAGAACGGAGAGGGAAAGAGAGGCTTCGTGGGAGCGAGAAAGAAAATTTCGACCTACCCACATGGATCGCAATATCGACCCTACCCTCACCGAACCTTCAGAAGAGAGGGACGGAAGATCGGTGAGGAAAAGGGATAGCGGCGCTCTACCCTCAACATACCAACACCTACCCTCCGGACGAAAAGTTGTCCGAAGAAACTTATATACGGGCGAGATCGAAGCGGTGGCCGGCCCCGCCGCTGCACAACTCGCCGAAATCCAGGATAGACGCGGGCAAAGTGGTAGACCGCGGAAGTACTTTGGCGGTCCCATAGAAAGACCGGCCGGAATTACTGCGTGGCCCCAGAAAACCCAGCGCCAGCCATCATCTTCGCCGGAGAGTGTACAGCTGCCGGCGAAGGTGGTGCGCATTGAAGCCGCAGTAGGAGGATCGCCTGAAGACGGAGGTCCACTGTCTCCCGAAGACTCCGGTGACTCGGATTCAGAGTACGAGGACAGCTGTGAAGCTTCAGCAGAGCTTCCGCTGTTGCTGCTGAAGAGTCAGAAGCCGAACCCGACGGGAAAAGATACCCAATTATGGTGAGTCGCACCCGATCTTTTAGGTCCCCCCCGCGATCACCGTCGTCGTCAACCAGGGCCGCGGCGACGGACGCCGAGCTTGACTCGACGTCATACGCCGGAATAGCTTCGGCGTCGACGCCGGCCCCGACTTCCTGAATACGATCCGCAAGATCGCCAAGCTGCTCGAGTGAATGAGTGGGTTGTGATGCCAACACAGTTTGAATGCATGTAGGTAGACGGTTGCACCAAATAGTTTTTATAAAATCCTCTGGTACACTTGGCCTAGCTAAGTCCCGCAAGTGTCGCAAAAATTGGGAGGGCTTACGGTCTCCGAGTTCTTCATGTGTGAGCAACTGCTTTACTTTTTTTTCATGGGATGCAGACAAACGCCTTATTAATTCCGTTTTAATTTTCATATAACGATTTACTAATGTAAATCGAAGTTTACAACAACTTGAGTAAATTTTGTATAGTCGTTAATAATGCCGTGATTTTCAAATTGGCCCTCCAGCAGCGCGAACCACATTTCTGGATCATCCGGTGAAAATGGAGGTACTTTGAAGTTTACAGGCGTCGGTTGCTTAACTGGCATATCGTCGTCTGAAGAATCCTCGTGATGGCGTTCACCCGAAACGCGTAGCTTCCTTGCCGGCCGCATGGTAACACCGCCATGTTGGCATGATTTCACGGTATGCGCTGTAGAATCGCTATCCTCGCTCATCGTGCTCGCAGGGGTCACCAATATAGCGTTAAGTTGTGTGTGGTGTGTGCTAAAGCGAAGCGGTAATATCTTTATACTAATTAAAATGTGAGAAGAAGTGTAAACGATGTGGAGAAGACCCAAAAGGAGTTGGAATCATGCTGGATTCAAAAAATGGCTGATTTTGAAAGCCGATTAAATGCTGCAACCAGTCCAAGTAACACAACTTTACTTCAGCTAAAAGAAGAGTTCAGAGCATTCAAGGATTTGGTGACTAAAATGTTACATCTTCTTGGGCAGCAGATCCGTGAAAATGCTAAGGCCATTGATGTCATGGATATGAGGAGTCGGCAGAAAGTATTGCTGTTGAATGGTATCCCTGAAGATCCTGATATCGATGTTGAACAGAAAGTGCTGGGACTGTTTCACAACACTCTGGGTCTCACACATATTACCAGCTCTTCACTAAAACGATGCCACCGTCTAGGAGTCAAAAATAAAGACAATGCACGCTCAGTTCTTATCCATTTCTGTGATCATCGGAGCAAAGCTGAAGTGTGGAGTCAGAAGGCCAAATTTAAAGCAACCCCTGTGTCAATGTCTGAGTTTCTCACTAAATCTCGGCAATTGGTTCACAAAAGAGCTCGTAAACACTTTGGCATGCGGAATGTGTGGACGCTTGATGGCACGATCTATATTAAACTCCCAGGAGGCAGCCGCGCGAAAGTCTTCACTGAAGAGGAGCTCAATTCACTCGTCGCTAAATACCCTGAAGAGCCAATGAAGTCCGCTGGTTCCAGTGGTAGCGGTGGTGAGTGTGTCAGCACGGGTGATGGGCACGCTGGGCAGCATAGTGGCTCAAAGATAAATCGCCAGACAGATGTGCGTCGCAAACAAATTCCTGTAGGGACGCTGGCCGACGACAACAAACGGGCTAGACGCACTGCTCCAAAGAAATAGACCCCTTTTGTTGTCCATCAACTGTGATATTTTTTCATTATTTTGTCTATTTTTCACCTCTTCTTTCTTACTTTTTGTAGTTTGCTTTTTTTTAGCTGCTTTCTGTGTTTTGTTATGAACTATATGTTGTGTTTGTTTTGCTTTCATTAATATTTCGATAACTACTACCCAAGTAAACAATAACTGTAGTGCCTGACATTCGAGTGACGTAACCTATCGTGACGTATCAATGTAATGGGTTCGTTCAGTATCTGATGTTTTTCTCAAATAGTTAATCACTTGATAAGCCTGCCAGATTGCTGTTTTATTTATTGTTAGGTAATTTATTTATTTTTTGTATTTATTGGACAACGATTGAATTCTAAAAAATAATGTTCAATTTATTTTGTGTCCTTTTTTTTTGTTTTTTTTTTCCTAATTTTCGGATACTAGTATTTTGGCCCTTTGAAATTATCATCAATATTTATTTATGTTCATCGTTGCAATGACTGAGATATTGATCGCACTCATTCATTCATTAAAATTTAACAAAATGTATTGATAGATTTTATGTGTTTACGCAGGTAATTTCATGCTATCTATTATGCCGAATATTTTAGTTTTATCACTGTTTTTTGCTTGTGTTTGTTGTTTTATATTTCTTATTATGATTTTGCCTGAGTAACATTTTTTTTTTTCTTTTTGTTAGCTAGTTATAATTGTAATAGTCAGCTGATGGGTTGGTGCTCTAAATGTGTTAGTATTAATTTGAATACTTTACTGGTTTACCTTTTTATTTTATTTATACATATTTTATAATATTTATATATATAATTAAATTTAGTCATAAATGTCTGATGACTCTTATTGTTCCTACTTTTCAGCATTTGACTCTGACGTCTCCTATGTTTCCTGTGAGTCTTTAGAATCCTGTTTATTGAATAGTCGACTCGAATCCGTATTTTGCAGCAATGACAAAACTTTGAATGTGTGTCATATTAATGCCCAAAGCATACCGAGTCATTACTCGGAACTTGAAAGCGTCTTTTCGAGCAATCACATTCATGCCATCCTTATTTCAGAAAGCTGGTTAAAACCATCGCTTCAATCGGCGATGTTTTCTTTACCTGGCTGTATCCTCATACGCAATGACCGAACAGGGAAAGGTGGAGGAGGAGTCGCTATTTATTTGCGAGCCTCGATTGCATACAAAACTGTTATAGCTTCACCTTCAACTTACTCCTCGTCCGCCGAATACTTATTTCTGGAGCTAGATGTTAAGGGTATCAAGGTGTTATTGGGTGTAGTGTACTGTCCTCCATCCATTGACTACTTTACTAAACTGGAAAGCATTTTTGATTCTTTTGCATCTGCATACGCTCATTACATAATAATGGGTGACTTTAATACCGACTTATTGAAGGTCTCCTCTCGTAATCAGAAGTTGCGGGCCATGGTAGAATCAGCCAATCTCTCCATACTATCTTTGACAGCAACTCACCATAATGTTGACACTGATCCTACCTGGATTGACATTATTTTAACAGGTTCACCGGATTACGTTTTAAAGCACGGACAGCTCTCTGCTCCAGGATTCTCGCGCCATGACCTCATTTACTTGTCGTACAAGTGTAAACCTCCAAAACCTGTACCCAAATTTCTAGAACTCGGCAATTTAAGGGGAATAGACACTAGTAAGCTGCTGAGCGACGCCTCTGATATTGATCTGTGTCCTGTGGTTGAAGCGTCTACAATTGATAATCATTATATCATAATTCAATAATTCAATAACGTAATCATTATTAAATAACGCCGTTATTAAATTGTATGACGCTCATGCCCCTGTTCACCGCATAAGGATAAAGCGTGCTCCAGCTCCCTGGATGTCCAGAGGAATACAAATGGCGATGAGGAAGCGGAATAGGGCTTTCCGTGCTTTCAAAAGAGACCGATCGGATTTAAACTGGGCAAACTTTAAAAAAGCAAGAAATCGATGCAACCAGATGGTACGAACAGCTAAACGCCGCTATTTTCAAGAAAATATTAATAATTCTTCTCCCGCTGATGTGTGGAAATTTCTTCGCTCTCTCGGTTTTTGTAAACCACTAAACTATGGTTGCGGTCCTTCACTCTCTCTTGATTGTATTAATGAACATTTTGTCACTACTTCTTTACTGGACCCTGCTACCAGATGTAATACTCAATCTTCTATTGCAGCTATGCAATTACCCTGCATTCCCAAATTTCAATTTTCTCATGTGACACAAGAGGAAGTTCTAAAAGTTATTACATCGATCAAATCAAGGGCCGTTGGGTGTGATGACATTAGTAGGTCTATGGTATAACCGATAGCAAAGTTTTTATTACCAACGATTACCAACATTATTAATCATTCCTTGTTATCGGGTCAATATCCTTCTCTTTGGAAAAAGGCGTTTGTGCGACCTCTTCCTAAAGTTCTTCCTATCCTTCCCTTGCAAACCATTTTCGGCCAATTTGTATACTTCCATTCCTTTCTAAAGTTTTGGAAGCCTGTGTACATAAGCAAGTCTCCACTTTTATAGCCTACTGAGCGCGTATCAGTCTGGGTTCCGTCCTGGTCATAGTACCACTACTACATTAACCAAAAATTACAGATGATATAAGGAGGGCTATGGATGAGAGAAAGGTTACAGTAGTGGTGCTAATTGACTTTTCTAACGCTTTTAACACAGTCGACCATGAAATTCTCCTGTCCATTCTTTCATATCTGAATTTTAACCCAACTGCCCTTCAGTGGTTTTCTTCATATCTTCGCGATCGTCAGCAGGCAGTCCGCTTAGAGTTGAATTCTTTAATACGATTTTTTTTTAACGGTGCATGTAAATTAAACGTATCTAGAACTATGCTATTAAAAGTCATAACCATATCATTCACATCTGGAAATGATGAGATAACGTCCCACTTGATAGTATTAACAGATTGTTGGAAAAGACTCATATCGATATCCTTTAATGGTCTGACTTCAATATATCTAGCTGTCGGGCGAGGCTTAAGGAAGTTAAGATCACAAGTAATCATAGCATGCCTACTCAAATCTTTGATATGGTCTATTTTTATACGTGATACCGGCGCATCGGCGCACAGTACATCAATAAGAGTTTCGCTAGTATCGGTGAAATGTGTTGGTTCCTCGACGTATTGCAATAAATTATTAGACCTGAGAAAGGCAGAAAACAACTTGACCCCTGCAGTACCTTTACGTAATACGTCAATATTAAAGTCGCCCAATAGCACTATATGATCGTACCCACCAAAACTGCAAAGCGACTCACTTATCGCATCGAGAAATGTCTGTGCATTTAACCATGGCGGCCTGTAAGCAGTTCCAACTAGAAGTGCTTTGCCGTAGATGTTAATACGCAACGACACTTGCTCCACCATGGGGCAGATAGGATGCCGAAGTATTCGCGTCGTTAGGTGGTCTCTCAGATAAAAACCTATTCCTCCCCCTCGAGCACGTATTTCGGCCGGCCGAGGAATATGACGCAGTCGGTAACCCAGTATGAAAGGCGCACATCCCTCTTCTCCTGCACGAAGCCATGTTTCGTTGACGGCCATAATATCCACCTCGCGCTGCTTGACAGCCACTATAAACTCTTCATGTCTGTTACCGAGGGAGCCAGGGTTTAGGAAACCAATTGTAAATTTATTTAGGTTAATCATTTTTGTAATAAATAGAAAACAAAGGTTCCGATTAGGACAGAAATAAATAATATTTTATAACATCTTAGAAATAGGGTAAAATATGGAGTAAATTGAGAATAATCAAACCAGAAATTAAGACTAAGGATTATAAATTGTCTGATGGGGGGCGACATTATAATCTTTATCATGCACTTTATGCTGCAACACATATATTTGTACGTATATAACACAAAGTACAATATAAAGGGCAACAACAACCAATAAATATAAGCAGACGCCCTAGTAAAATTAAAAGAAAAAAAAGTCCTTAGATTAAGGCCCCTAAAATATAATAATAATAATAATAATAATAATAATAATAATAATAATAATAATAATAATAATAATAATAATAATAATAATAATAATAATAATAATAATAATAATAATAATAATAATAATAATAATAATAATAATAATAATAATAATAATAATAATAATAATAATAATAATAATAATAATAATAATAATAATAATAATAATAATAATAATAATAATAATAATAATAATAATAATAATAATAATAATAATAATAATAATAATAATAATAATAATAATAATAATAATAATAATAATAATAATAATAATAATAATAATAATAATAATAATAATAATAATAATAATAATAATAATAATAATAATAATAATAATAATAATAATAATAATAATAATAATAATAATAATAATAATAATAATAATAATAATAATAATAATAATAATAATAATAATAATAATAATAATAATAATAATAATAATAATAATAATAATAATAATAATAATAATAATAATAATAATAATAAGCAGCCCCTCAAAGGCTAACTCCACGTCCGGCATGACCACCGATGCCACGTGAGGGGCGGACATTGGAAACTCTTAAGAGTTAGATACAACCCAATGACTAACGGAGCTCTAGTGACCTTCAAATATGGAGAGACAATTTAGTAATGATACATTTGGGCCGCTGCCTGGGGGTGATCGCCGGGGCACGTGTGGAGCTGACGCTGGACGTGACAGCATGCAGACCGTCAGCGACTCTTCGCTGAACAGGCGGGCGAGAGTCGGGGGACCCGAAAATACTACAGCCAATCAACGGGGTGGGGAGGGGACAGATGGTGCTTTGCAGAGTAGGGCTTCGCCCACAGACTCTGTCGGCTCATCTGTATCGACCACAAATTACGCAGTTAGTGACGACAGAAGAAGAAAGTGGTCAATAAAAGAACAAGAAGAATTAATGTTTTGTTATTTTAAGGCTAGATTAGACGGGCCAGGATATATAGATAGATTACATAAACTTTTTACTGAGAGAAACCCTAGGAACCCAAAAATTCATAAATTTAATGGTAACACTTTATCGAATCAAGCTCGTAGAATTATAAAACAGAATGTTATATCACAAGAATTACTGGATCGTATACAAAAACATGCAGAAGGCATAATAGACACGGTAGAAAACTTAGACGAAAATGTAATAGCAGAAGAAACCACTACTTTATCTACTCATCCGGATACCATTACATCCGCCACACATCACATAGATTACTCAATAGAACAGATACAAAATATAGATCAACTTTCACGAAATATTGAAGTAAATGAAGATCAGGATCCTCTTATTTTAAATTTCCTACAAATGTTAAGTGAAACTAAAGAAACTACTATTGAAGAGCGGCAACTTCTACCGAAAGCGAAAATAAATAAGCGTTTCATAGAAAATCTTTGCAAACTAAATAAATTTCTACCTAATATACTGGCAACTCATAACTCTTTACGGGATATAAACAACATTATTTACGCAGCTGCTAAAACACAAATAATAATTAATAATCAAATACCATATACACCTAAAAATACTTTTAAAAATAAATCTGATCCACCATGGAAAAAAAGAATACAAATTAAAATAGAAAAGTATAGGAAAGAATTAGGGCAATTGAATCAAAACACGTAGGATGACAAAAATTAAAGATAAATTATATAGGCAATACAACATTCAAAATGATAATGAACATAGAAATATAGAAGAAATATTAAAACAAAAGATTAAAGCGTTAGCTGGTAGGATAAAAAGATATGAAGATATAAATAGTAGAAAGGAACAAAATACACTATTCACTGAAAATGAACACAAATTATACAGAAGTTTAGGTGGAAATAGTTTCAAAGACATTAAATTGCCCGATAAAGAAGTAGTAGAAGAATTTTGGTCGTCTATACTGTCAAATCCTGTACATTTTAATAGTAAAGCTAAATGGATTAAGGAAGTAGAACTGTCATCTAGTGAAATAAACGGTATAGACATAAAAGAAATTACAGAAGAACATATAAAACTTGCAGTTAAAAAACTACTGAATTGGAAAACGCCAGGAATAGACAAAATACAGAAATATTATTTAAAATATCTTACCAGTGTACACAGTTACCTAGGTCCTATATACACCAAAATAGTTACAGACAAGGACACATTAGAGGAGTGGTTCACAACAGGACAGGTTATTTTAATACCAAAAAATGAACAAACTGAAGATCCAAAAAACTGGAGACCTATTGCATGCCTGCCCACAATGTATAAATTACTAAGCTCTGTTTTGTCCAATATTTTATACGATCACTGTCATCAAAACAATATTATAGCAATAGAACAACGTGGTTGTCGACGGGGAGCTAGAGGATGCAAGGATCATCTCATGGTAAACAAGGCTATATTAGAGGATGCACACCAGTCCCAGAAGAATTTGAGCATGGCATGGATAGACTACCAAAAAGCATTTGATAGTGTACCACATGAATGGCTTATTAAGGTATTGGATGTCTATAAATGCCCACCTATTATCAAACAATTCCTAGAACTGGTTATGCCGACGTGGAGAGTAATAATGACTGCTCGGGGTACGCAAAACTCGTTAACTACTGAACCGATTCAAGTAAGACGAGGAATATTTCAAGGGGATTCACTGTCACCTTTATTATTCTGTTTAGCAATCAATCCCCTTTCATTTGTTTTAAACAAATACGAAATGAAAGGGTATAAACTTAAAGATAGTCTCTGGATCAATCACTTGTTGTACATGGACGACCTAAAGTTATATGCAAATAATAGACACCATTTAAAAGTATTGTTAGATAGTGTAGAAATATTTACAAAGGACATAGGAATGAGGTTTGGCTTAGACAAATGTAATACAATACACATTAGCTCAGGACATAGAGATAAAGTTACAGGGGAGGGTCATATACTTTTAGAAGGTGAAATAATAAAACAACTTGCGATAGAAGATAAATACAAATATTTAGGAATACATGAGTCAGGAAAAATTGAACATAGCATAGTTAGAGACCAGATTATTAAAGAATACTTTAAAAGAATAAAAAAACTAATCAACACTCATCTCAACTCGCGAAATTTAATAAAAGGTATAAATACCTACGCCATTCCGGTTTTATTATATTCCTTTGGTGTTATAAACTATAAAAATAGTGATTTAAAGAAAATAGATACAAAAACAAGAAAACTACTAGCAATGAAAAAAGCACACCAACAAAAAGCAGAAGTAGAAAGATTATACTTACCAGTAACTCAGGGTGGAAGAGGTTTAGTGAACGTTGAATACATGTATAAAACGCAGATAGTTAAATATAAACAATACTTAAAAACGGAAGGTGATGACTTGATAAAAGCAATAGTAACCCATGATATACATAAGGATAAATACTCAATAATTAAAGAAGCGCAGGACATAGAACACCAATTACACTTAACACGAGAAAATATATATACAGACAAAGACATTAGGGAAGCAATAGTTAAAAGATGCAAAGATATATGGCGAAATAAACAGTTACACGGACAATTCATTAAAAAGGTATTAGATCAAACAAATATAGATACAGAACTCTCGTTTAATTGGATTAAAAAGCAGCAAATATCTCCAATTACGGAATCGTCAGTATTCGCCATACAGGATCAATGTATAATGACACGCCAACATAGACGGGACATATTGAAAGAACCAGTAGACGGAAAATGTCGCCTGTGTGCCTGTAAGGATGAGACCACGCAACACATTATATCAGGTTGTGAAAAATTAGCAGGAAATTATTACGTAAAGCGGCATAATAATCTTGTGCAGTATGTCTACTGGTGTTTAGCTAAAAAACATAAGATAGAAGTAACTAGCCTTTGGTGGAAGGAGACGCTCACACAGCCCCAAGTGAAAGAGAATGAGACTACTAAAATTCTTTGGGAAATGCCAGTTCAAACAGATGTCACTATTACACACAATAGACCAGATTTAATATATATAGATAAAACCAATAACCGAACCTATTTAATAGACGTATCTGTACCATCTGATTATAATATAGGAGCGAAAGAAATTGAAAAAATAAGTAAATACCATGTCCTCAAAAACGAAGTTAGCCGTTTGTGGAAAACGCAATCGGCTATCATCCCTATAATTATTGGTGCAACTGGCATTGTAGGTAAAAATATTAAAAAATACATAGAAAAATTAGACACCTTCATTGACATCACTATACTACAAAAACAGGCAGCAATACACTCATCAACCATACTCAGTAAAGTGCTAGGAGATACTGTCTTCGTTACCAACTCACAAAATACACAGAACATAGAGCAACCAACACATACAGGACAAGGAAATAACATACAGAATATATCAGATCAATTATTAACAAGCCCAACAGATTCGATCATTCCACACTCAACAAATATAGGAGAATCAAATTGCAACTCGCAACTGGGAACGCAGCGAAGAAATGTAAGAAGAAGAGGTAGAAGAGTAAAGTAGCGTAATAGATACATAAGGGTATTCTCTCTTTAATAATAATAATAATAATAATAATAATAATAATAATAATAATAATAATAATAATAATAATAATAATAATAATAATAATAATAATAATAATAATACTAATAATAATAATAATAATAATAATAATAATAATAATAATAATAATAATAATAATAATAATAAAAATAATAATAAGCCCCTCATAAACCTAACTCCACGTCCGGTACGACCACCTGTTGCCACGTGAGGGGCGGACATTGACAGCAAATAAATGCATCAAGCCAATGACCAACGGAGCTCTAGTATTTACAACATATGCGATGCGCTTAAGAAGTAGGCAAATACCCCAGGCGGGTACCTGCGAAGGAGAATCCCGTCCCGGGCCAGCAGGCTTGGGCTGCCCCACGTATTCTGGGGGGGGGCAACGCTTCGCATAGGTCCCTTAACGATGTAGTAGCAGATGAATCACGCATCACCTCACACCCATCATCACCCATTTCATCTACACAGAGCCTTTTCCCATCGCCCAACTCATCACCATATTCATACCAGACTCACCATTCTTCTTCAAGATCCCGTACAGTGTCATCACTTTCGAACGATAGTACAGAGAATGCTATCCATATTCCATCATCATCTTTTATCACCTCTATTAATCCACCCCCATCTTCTTCCCTATTTCCTTTGTCAGATAATGTTGTGGAGGAGGCTTCTGCCAAAAATCCTTCGCCCATTGCTGATATTAAACGCGCCAGGAAAACATGGAGTACGGAAATGAACATTTTCATCTGGCGCTCTTACTTAACTATTACAAAAATAGAATCCTGCACCAGAGGTTATCTTGACGAACTTCATCTTCAGTTTCATTCAAAATTTCCACACATGGATGTATCCAAACAAAGAGTAGGCGATCAGAGACGAGCGATAATTAGGAATAAATTACTACCACAACAGTTGTTAGCTAAGATAAAAGAAGAGGTAACATCAAATTTACGGAGCAGCCAACTATTAGCAGATACACATACACATACAATCAACAACCAAACACATACAACAGAAAGACGCAGAATGGTATGGACAACTGAGATAAATGAAGCAATAATAAAAATATATTACCAAGTAACAGAGGTAGAAACTAATTTAACAACATACCGAAAAAACTTTACAATAAATTCATAGAACACTATCCACACTTCTCAAATCTGACAGAACAAAGGATTGCAGACCAAAGACGAGCGATCATAAACAACAAAATGCTTACAGAAAATAGAATATTACAAATAAAACAAGAAGTTGCTGCCATGTTGGCAAATGATGTCGTTCCAGATGACCAAGTACACAACAACTCTCAGAGAAATTCCCTTAGTATTATAAATAGCACAATTGATAAAGATTCGGTAGATACATTACATACACATGAAAGTGAGTTGATAACAGAAAATGAAAGCAGACAGGTAGAAGCATATTTTTCAGAGGCATTAATTAAGTTCAAACACACAGACCCGACATCAAGACCACATATACCAAAACAAAAAATTACAAAAAAGTTAAGTAACGCACTGCAGCATCTAAATAATATCTTAATACCAAAAGTAATCGCACACAATACTGATTTCGAAACAACTCATTTAGTGATATATTGTGCAGCATACACTGTAGCAAGACATAACGGCTCGAAAATAGATGTACAAATAAAACCTCCATCAAATAATCTAAAACCCGCATGGCAAGCAAAACTAGAGAGGAGAATTGAAGAACTTAGAGTTCATATTGGTAGACTCACAGAATTTATTAAAGGTATACGTAGTAATTCATTAATTAAAAAAGTAGAAGCTATAAAACATAAATATAAAATACATTCACAGCACGAAAACCCTAACACTGATTTATCACATTTCTTAGACACCTTAAAACAAAAGTTTAATGCGTTGGCAAGTAGACTTCGAAGATATAAAAAGACAACACTTAGGAAAACACAAAACAAATTATTTAATAACAATGAAAAGGCATTTTATAGACATTTGACACAACATACAACTACATCAGCTACTACTGACATTCTAAACTCTACAATAACGAAAGACGCACTAGCAAGCTTCTGGTCAAGTTTATGGTCAGAATCAATCAAACATAAAGATAGTAGTAGCTGGATTAAAGAAGATAAAAATAGACTATCAAATTTGCCTGAAATGCAGTTTAAAGATATAAGTCTTGATTTAATGAAACGGGTTATAGATAGGACTCATAACTGGAAAGCCACAGGTTCTGATAACATCCACAACTACTGGTATAAGAAGTTCACATCTATACACACACTTTTACACACCCATATCAATAACTTTATTAAATCGCCAAACTTACTCCCACATTACATCACACAAGGTATCACTTATATGTTGCCTAAAGACATAACTGACATGAATAATCCAGCCAAATACCGTCCTATAACATGTTTACAGAATATTTATAAAATAATCACATCTTGCATTAGTGAAATTATTTACGAACATGTAGATCGACATAACCTCCTGGCTGAAGAGCAAAAGGGTTGTCGGAAAAATAGTCAAGGGTGCAAAGAACAACTTATCATTGATGCTGTTGCCATGAAGCAAGCTTACGCAAGCAGAAGTAGTGTATATACTATGTATATAGACTACCAAAAAGCTTTCGACTCAGTACCACATTCATGGTTGCTCTACATATTAAAACATTATAATATAAACCCAACAATAGTACAATTTTTAGCATCGGTTATGGATATATGGAAAACAAAAATTAAATTACGCAGTGGTACAGAAGAGATAGAAACAGATTTAATAAACATAAAAAGAGGCATATTCCAAGGGGATGCCTTAAGCCCCCTATGGTTTTGCTTGGCACTTAACCCACTCTCGCAACTTTTGAATAACAGCAAAAAAGGATTTAAAATTAAATATGATAATAAACAGCATACCATAACACATTTGATGTATATGGATGATATAAAATTATTTGGTGGTACACATAATGAAATTGACACATTGGCTAAAATTACTCAAAATTTCTCATCCGACATTCGCATGCAGTTTGGAATAGATAAATGCAAGATACAATCTGTATGCAAAGGTTTAGTTGAACATAATTTTTATAATATAAATAGTGAGAACCTTATACAACCAGTTGATCAATCAGAAGGATACAAATATTTAGGATACCAGCAGTCACGTCTAATACATCAAAAAGAAACGAAATCTGCCTTGACTGAAAAATTCAAAATAAGATTACGCAAAATACTAAATACTCAATTAAACGCTCGAAACACAATTAAAGCAGTTAACACATACGCTATTCCAATATTCTAATTCCAATCTTCCCCCCGCACGTCCCGTCGTGATCGGAAGGTCTTTGCAAGCTCTGTGCTAAACAATTGAAAAAAAAAAATAGAAATGGCGCTTATTTCAGTAGAAAGTGCGATTAACTATCTGACTGAAACTATGCTTGAGCTGAAAAACAAAGTGTCTTCACTAGAGAAGACAATTCAAGAGCAAAATAGTGCAATTAAAAAACTTATTAGTGTAAGTGAAGTTTCAAGTGAATCGGTGATAATTAAAAATATTGACAATAATGAAGGTATGCGTATCCATCGGCATTCCTTGCGACCAATGGCTAATGA
>CATIWX010000020.1:0-139000 GCA_949699795.1 Spicauda simplicius | reverse complement strand
GAACGCGGGTCTTGTTAAAGACCTCTGTGTTCATCTCCGCCAGAATGTGCAGGGGCGGAAATCGCGCCAGGACATTTGCCGCCTCATAGGATATTGTGCGATATCCGCGTGCAACCCTTATCGCGATCGTACGCTGCGCAGCAAGGAGTTTTGCCGCACGGCGCCGGCTCCCCGTCAGTCTGTGCGACCAAACCGGGGCGCCGTAGAGCGCGATAGAGTGCACGACACCCGCGTAGAGGCGGCGGACTTCTTCCCTAGGTCCCCCGAGATTCGGCAGCAGTCCGTGCAAAGCACCCACTACCTTGTGAATTCGAGGGACGAGACGGTCAAAATGTTCGTCAAAACTCCAGCGGCTGTCGAGCACCAACCCAAGGTACTTCAAGTACCGGCCAATCTGAATATCAGTGTCACCTACACGAACTGACAAACTAGGGGGTTCCTTGGCCCGCTTCAGACCGTGGAACCATAGCGCCTCAGTCTTCTGAGGCGCTATCCGAAGCCCTAGGCCGCAGATGCGTGACACAACCCGTGCCACACCCATCTCCGCCAATCGGAGGGTCCCCTCGAAGGACTCGCCTTCCGAGAGGACGAGGGTGTCGTCGGCGTAGCAGACGATGCTCACACCAGGTGGAAGCACCGTCCGCAACACCGCATCGTAAGCGAGGTTCCACACGAGCGGCCCAAGAACCGAACCCTGTGGTACCCCGCACACCACCGCCCTCTCGTTGTCATTCCCGTAGCGACCCGGGTAGCAGATGCTCCTATCCGACAGATAGTCCGCCAACACTTTTTGAAGGTAGGCGGGCACTCGATGATGTACGAGTGCCGCCCTTATTGCGTCCCAGGGCAGAGAGTTAAATGCGTTAACTATGTCCAGGCTTATGGCTAAGACTACTCTGCCCCGGGAGACGCCCTGCTCAGTGAGCGCTCTGACACGCAGTATTGCGTCCAAGGTCGAGCGCTGCCGTCTGAAGCCGAACTGACTGTCGGACAAGTCCGGACCGCTACTCGCCAGGTGTCTGCAGACACGAGTGGCAATAACCCGCTCAAGGAGCTTGCCAGCCTCGTTCAGCAGACATATGGGCCTGTATGCTCCTGGTGAGTCTGCTGGACGACCCACTTTATGCAGGAGCACTAGTTTTGCCCTCTTCCATGCCGCGGGGAATTGGCCGCATCGGAGACAAGCGGTAAATAGACTCTGTAGTCTTGCCCTGAAAATCGTCAATGCCAGCACCCAAGCCCGACCTGGAATTCCGTCGGGACCAGGGGCGGTATTGCGTTCCTCCAGGCGCTTGACAGCGCTCTCCATCTCTGTCTCCGTAACGGCCAGCTCGTCAGACCAATGTACAAGGCTCGGCGTTTGGGTCAGGATACTGGGGCCTTCCAGAGCTCCGGGGAACAGCGTGCCCACCACTGTCGAGACGAAGACGGGGTCAAGGGTCTCCGTCAGTGGGGGCACCCATGGGCGCAACTTTCCCATTGCCATTCTGTACGGCCGTCCCCACGGGTCTCTGTCGAGCCCCTCCAGCAGTTCCTTCCACTTGCCGGCCTTACTGTCCGCGATCGCCGCCTGGAGTGCCATGGTTGCGCCCCTGTATTCGCGGTACCGCTCCTCTATCTCCTCGGCCCTGGCAGTTCTACTTCTGCGGGACCGAGTGTAGAGGCGCCGGGAGCGCAGACATACCGCTCGCAGTTGGGCTATGTGTTCCGACCACCAATAGGTTGGACCACTGCGGACAGATCTAACCCGCGGCATGGCTACGTCGCACACCGACGTCAAATCAGACTGCAGTCTGGCGGTCTCGTCCTGAGGGCTGAGCAGGTCGGTATGCTCAGATGGTCTGGACCACTCTACGACGTAGGCAGCAGCGAGAAACAGGTCTCGATCGAGACGCTTAACTGCCCAACGTCGGAATGGGCCGTCGTTTGGACGACCGACCCGACCCGGGACATCAAGTGCTAGGTCGATGGTGATATGGCGGTGGTCTGACAGAGTCACCAGCTCCTCCGCCACCCTCCAGCCGGTCACCAAACGTGCGGCAGACGGAGTCGCCCATGAAAGATCCACGATGGACTCCCCCTGCCAACGCACGCAAGTGCTGACGGCCCCACGGTTCAGAAGCCGTAGGTCCAGACCCGCCGCCCACTCCAGGGTGGTATTCCCCTTTGCGTTGTCGCGGCGGCTTCCCCAGGCCCTCAAATGGGCGTTGAAATCACCCAGGACGAGAACTGGCCGTGGGAGGCAACCGCGAATGCAGCTAGCAACCCTGTCAAGGAAGCTCTCAAAAACCGCCAAACTGCAGTTTGGAGAGACATAGCAGCCAAGGACTGCTACGGGGCCCCACTCCACCGCAACCAAACCTGGTTCCGCGTGCAATTTGGAGCAAGGGGGATCCCCGTTGCCGCCTCCCCAGTAGATCGCCACGGACCGATCAACGTCTCCGAACCAACGCGGATGGTCGGGAACATTGTAAGGCTCTGCAACCACTGCTAAGGAGACCGAACGCTCCGCAAGAGTCTGCAGAAGCATGTCCTGTGCCCCACGGCAGTGGTTGAGGTTCCCCTGGAGGATTTGAGTTGATGGAGACCTAGCCATTATGGGTGTCCATCAATTCCTCGGGCGGGCGATGGGACGACGCGCCGGCCAAAGCATGCGCAAGCCCATTCGTCCGATCAGAGCCAGTGGCGACAACCCGCTCGGTACCACCTTGGCCGCGTTTCTTCGGCGGTGTGCATTTGCTACCGCCCAGCCGGTGGTCAGACCGCCGACCAAGCGCAGCGCACACTACGCATTTCGGCGTCTGTGCTACGCACTGGTTGGCCCTGTGATTGGGCTCGCCACATACGTAGCACAGGGCGCTACGATCTACCGGGCTCCTGCACTGAGGCCTGGTGTGTCCCAGCTCCAGACACCTGAAACATTGCAAGGGTCTGGATCTGAGCACCACTACCCTAGCGGACACCCAGCCAACTCGGACCCGCGCATCTTCGGCCAACTTCCTAAGCGCTGCCACAGGGCAGCATACCCAGGCTGTTCCTAACCGCGAGGAGTTCCTCCTTATGCCTCCCACCTTGATCTCCGTGGCGGAGCACCCGCAGGCGGCTGCAATGGCCTCGGCGACGTCGGTAGGCTCGATCGAGTCGTCAAGATCCATGATCCTGGCTTCTCCCGTCTTTGTAGGCCGGGCCACCTTGACGCCCATCTCGCCTAGGACCCCTTGGAGCTCACTGGCCAGAGCGTTAGCCTTGACGGCACACTCCTCTCCGCCGATCTCAAGCAGGAGCCCGCCATTGAGCGCGCGCTTCGGCCGGATATCAATAATGCCCAAGTCCGCCAGTTTTACACGCTCCTTGGCGGCCTTCATCGCCGCGGCGTATGTTACGCCGCCCTCTTGCGGGATGGTGATTGATACCGCCGCGGTTTTTGGCACTTTAGGGAGCCGGGTCTTCCTTTTAGAAGTACTCTTCTTATTGGCCGCCTTCTGGGCCTTCTTATTGACCACCTGGCTCACTGCTGGAGGTCAGTTGCGCAGCAGTTGCCGGTTGAGTCGCAACTTTACGGGCTTTAGCTCGTGCCTTCCGACTCACCACCGTACTCCAGCTGTCCGCCTGCACGCCATGCGCCGGTGCGGGTGCTGATGCCGTAGCGGGTGCCAACTTCTTCTTCCCTTTTGGTCGCGAAGTTGATGCGGGAGAAGCAGAAGTCGATTTCTGCCCCAAGTTAGGCCTTATTGCTCTTTCGGGGAAGAGATCTGCTTTGAAAGCGGCAAGCTTTCGTTCAAGCAAACTCGCGAACTTCTCCATCAGTGCTTCCTCGGTATTTCGAGACTCCAACACAGCACTGACGGAGTTTCGGCTCCCCGGCGCCGATCCACCCTGTTTTTCAGCCCGGAGCCGAGACAGCTCCGCGCTTAAGGACTCGACTTTGCCGGTAAGTTCAGCGAGCTGGGACCGCAGCTGGTCGTTTTCTCGCTTCAAGGATGTAGCCGTCGCTCGCTGCGAGGCCTTGGGACGCGTCGTCACGACGGGAACGCTCGGGTCAAGGAACCCGTCGTCGTCTCTCACCGGTAGCGGCTTGGCGGACTTTTTCGCCGGCTGCTCGTCACTGCTTCCCATAGCCGAGGGAAGCCTCTTCCTTGAGGCTACCGAAGTGGCCCTGGACCGTCCTGACCCCGCCGACATGTGGGAGCAGTCCGATTCAGCATCCGATGAGGCAGCAGATAAGACCCCTCGTCTTGCTCTGCTCCTCGTCACTCGTCCCTGGGCCTGTGATGCCCCTAATTCTTCACCTTCTCTCTTCGTCTTCTCATCTACCTCAGTGTTTGTTTTTTTGTTTTTAGAAAGATTCATTTTTAGTCCCACGATCATGGAAGTAAATTTAACAGTCCATCCGGGCAGGGACTCCATGCCCGGATAAGCCTAAGCGTGACCCGTCACCGGGGTCGGCAGGTACCAGTGACGGGGGTCACACTAATGACTGACCTACCCGTCAGCCATGCAGCTCCTCACGGTGCGCCTCCGCTTGAGCTTGGGGTGATTTTTTATAGAGGTTTTCTTCCTCACGGTCCGGCCGGTTAAGGCAAGACCCTCGGTCCACATCCGAGGCCGCGAGACATGATCCACGACACCTGGGATGGGATTACGATTTGATGTGACGGTGGCTGGAATTGCCTGCCCGACGGTCGGTTACAACACGTCGAGCCCGCCATTGCCCCGTCCACAGTGTCCTCTGATAATACAGAGCACACATGGAGAAACTTCTGCTCACCAGGTTATTTGCCATCGCTTAGTAACTGGTCAAGGGATCAAGAAGTTACTAAGGCCAGGTAACCTCCTCGTGGTGCCCAGAGTGCACCACGAGGAGGTTACCTGGCCTAGCACTCCACTATATAAAATATGTAACTCCTCAACCGGTGGGAATAATTGATTTGTGTTTAAAAATATTTGGTGTACGTTATAATGAAATTACAAAGCCTGTTCATTATTGATTATTTAAGGGTCTGATAATGGGGCTCGGAGACAAAATATGTAACTCTTCAAACGATGAAAATAATTAAATTGTGTTTGAAGATATTTGGTGTAGGTACTAATGAAATTGCAAAGCCAGTTCATCATTTACTATTTAAGGGTCTGATAATTTGGCTCGGAGACAAAATATGTAACTCCTCAACCGATGGGAATAATTGAGTTGTGTTTCAAGATATTTGGTGTAGGTTCCAATGAAATTGCAAAGCCAGTTTATTTTTGACTATATATGTTATATCCTTTTTTAGTAATCTCATTACATATGCGTAAGCACCATATGGCCAACGCCTATGGTTTAAGCTTGAAGGACCTCAGCATTATCAGGATTGAGAAGTTGAAGGTCCAATTTTCCACCGTATACAACCATTTGTCTAATGTTCTACCTTACATTTTTTTAATCTCATTTTAAATGCGTAAGGATAAAATATCTAAGTTTTATGGCTTAGGCATTCAATTCCCATGAATCATCAGGATTGAAGAGTTGAAGATCCCATTTTTCGTGGTATACCTTTGCTTAGCAATGTTATTACAAATCCGTAAGCAACAAATGTCTAACGTTTATTGTTTAGGCCTGCAGTACCCCTGCATCACCAGGGTTGAGGAGTTGAAGGTCAAATTTTTCATTGTACATCTTTGCCTTGCTATCTTATTATATATCCGTAAGCACCAAATGGCCATCTCCTACGGTTTGGGCTTACAGCACCCTAAATCATCAGGGTTGAGGAGTTGGAGGTCAATTTTTTATCATGTGTCTTTGCTTCGTATTGTTATTACAAACTCATTTGCACTAAATGGCTAACCACTATGGTTTAGGCTTGAAGCACTCCTGCATCATCAGGATTGAGGAGTTGAAGGTCAAATTTTTCATTAATGTCTCTGCTTAGTAGTCTTATTACATTCATGTAAACACTAAATAGTTAACTGTTATAGTTTAGGACAGCAGTAACCCTGCATCATCAGGATCGAGGAGTGGAAGGTCAAATTTTCGTCAACCTATATAAGCATAGATAGAAAAAAATACGTGACGAATAGATAACCTCTTTCCTTTGGGCAGTCGGATAAAAATGGAGTAACTTCTCCCGTTTTCCCAACATTTACCTTTACTGCTCTGCTCCTATTGATTGTAGCGTGATGTATACTATAACCAGCTCAGAAGTATGAAGAATAATCGTACCAAGTTTCGTTAAAATCCGTCGAGTAGCTTTTGTTTCTATAACGGTTATACAGACAGACAGACAAACGGACAGACAGACAGACAGACAAAAAAATTACTGATTGCATTTTTGGCATCAGTATCGATCCTTAATCACCCCCTCTCTACAGATTTATTATAAGTATAGAAAGAAAGAAAGAAAGATCTTTATTTAGTAAATTTTTGGGTTACAATAATATTGATTACATAAGATGTTTAAAAAAAAAAAAGAAAAGGGCGCCAAAAATTGAATATGCCGGTTAAGGCGTTCTAAATGTATGGCACTCACATACTCGTATTTATCATTAAAAGACTTACAATTAGACACTATATTACAATGCTGATAACTTTAGAAGATTAAATATTTTTTGTATTTTACATTTTTAAATCATCGTTTAAGAATTCGTCATACGTGTAATAGCATTTTTCTATTAATATATTTTTTAATTTTCTGGCACATATGTGGTTCTTTATTTGTTTTAATTGGTAAGGTAGTTTATTATATAACTTTATGGCCATACAGAGTGTGGCTTTTGTCACTACTGCTAGCTTTTTGTTTGGAGGGTATAACAATTTTTGTTCGCGCCGCGTATTGTCCCTATAATTACTTAATTCAAACAAATGGCGTTGTTTACGCACAAACATCACCATTTCTTTATTCACGCATGGAAACGTTAGCACTTTTAGTTTTTTAAACCATGGTCGGCAACTAGTACGCAAATTAATGAAATGAAATGAAATGAAATGAAATGAAATGAAATGAAATGTCTTTATTTTGCATAGGCCTTCGGGGGCGCTTACAAATTGTCAGTTAAATTTATATATATTTTTTTTTTACACTACCACCGGATCGGAACACGACCTCAACTGAGAAGATCCGGCAAGAAACTCAGTGGGTTTGTCTTTTTTCTTTGTATATCTTTTTTTATTTTTTTTTTTATTTGCCATCTTGTTTTTACATGGGTAACAATAGTTAGCTCCAGTATCCTGCCCTACATTTGGCCTAACAAGGAGCACGTTTGGCAGGATACGCTACACTTTGACATTTTATTAATTACGTATTGTTCAGTCCCAAGCTGTTTTATCATCTATATAATCAGAAATTTTGTAATATGCTTTACGACTAAGCTTGATCTTAATAAATGCTTTAAAGTTATTGATTGACAAATTTCTGATTTGAATTGGTAGTTTATTATAAAAGCGTATACATTGACCCATAAAAGAATTATTAATTTTGTGGAGACGAGTAACATGTGCGGAGAGATTGTGTTTGTTCCTTGTATTTATATCATGGTTGTCACAAAGTTTACTGAATTTATTAATATTTTTCTTAACATAAATCAAATTCTCATATATAAATTGGGATACAACAGTAAGAATATTTATTTCTTTGAATATTTCTCTAAGTGAAGATTTCGGACTTAGATTATAAATGGCTCGAACAGCCCTCTTCTGCAATACAAAGATAGAATTGAGGTCTGAAGAACAACCCCACAGCAGTATACCATAAGACATAATGCTGTGGAAGTAACTAAAATAAACTATTCTAGCTGTTTCAACATCAGTTAAATGCCTAATTTTTTTCACAGCATATACCGCCGAACTGAGTCTACCCGACAATTTTTCAATGTGGGGACCCCATTGCAATCTGGCATCTAGAGTAACGCCTAAAAAGACAGATGAATCCACAAGATCCAAAACCGTTCCATTGAGTTGTACATTGGTTTCAACCTGTCGCACGTTGGGCAACGAGAACTTGATACATTTAGTTTTCTTCTCATTCAGAAGAAGGTTATTTATGTTGAACCAATGTACAACTTTCGAGAGAGCATTGTTTACCTCGTCAAAATTATCCAGTTGTCGTTTAATTTTAAATAATAATGAAGTATCATCAGCAAACAATACAATCTCGTGATTATCTCCTACATAATGAGGCAAGTCATTGATATAAATTAAAAACAAGAATGGACCGAGTATCGAACCCTGCGGAACGCCCATTGTAACACATGCGCCGGGCGATTTTGTACCATTTATTACAACCCTTTGAATTCTGTCATTCAAGTAAGAATTCAAAAGGCTAAGAGCCTTGTTCCTGATCCCATAATGGTGTAATTTCCTGACTAGTGTATCGTGGTGGACACAATCAAAAGCCTTGGATAAATCACAGAATACACCTAGGGCATCGCGTGATCCATCCCAGGCTTCGAATACATTTTTCAGTAGTTTAGTTCCTGCATCTATAGTAGAGCGGTTCTTTCTAAAGCCAAATTGGTTATCATGAAGTATTTGGTTTTTATTAAAATAGTTCAACAAATCATTTAGGATGATTTTTTCAAAAATTTTACTTAACGTTGGTAGTATAGAAATCGGTCGAAAATTAGTTGGATCTGAAGTACTACCTGATTTAAATATTGGAATAACTTTACTTTGTTTCATAAGGTCAGGAAATACACCGTAAGTAACACAGGCATTGAATACAGTAGCCAAGTGCGGTGCAATGAGATGAATAATCGAGGAAACAACCCTAACAGAAAGTCCCCATAAGTCTGCCGTTTTCTTACGGTCTAGGCTGTTAAAAGCAATAATAATATCTCCCGCATTAACCTTTGAAAATTCAAAACCTGTATTACATTCAGTTACATATTCTTTAAGTAAGGACTCGGCAGAAGTAGAGGACGACTTCAGAGTTTTTGTTGTTAATACGGGTATATTAGTGAAAAAGTTCTCAAACTCTGATGCCACCTCCAAATCTCCTTTTACATCTATATTATTAATTTTTAAATTAAAGTGTTGTTTATGTTTAGATAAGTTATTAGTTTCGTTGTTGATAATGTTCCACGTCGTTCTAATCTTATTAGTAGATTTGTTTATCTTATTTCTTAAATATAGGGTTTTAGCACAGGAACAGGCCTGCTTAAAAATTTTAGAGTATTTTTTTACATATTCTTTAAATTTAACATCATGGTTATAAGATTTTTCATAATATAAGTCATACAATTTGCGTCTACTTATATAAATACCTCTCGTTGCCCATTCACTAAATTTCGTTCGTCCATCATTTATGGTTTTTGACTTAAAAACTTTTCCAAATTCAATACTGATTAAGTTAAATATCGAGTTATATAAAATATCAGGGTCATTGTGTATAGGCAACAAAGGCAATTTTTGAGCCAAATTGCTTTTAAATAGTTCAAGGCGGTAACTATTTATAGGAACAAACTTAATCTCCCTTTTTTCAGTCTTATTGATTTTTACAGGGAATACTGCTAATTGCCCACAATGATCTGAGTCTAATTTGTTTATAATCGAAGTATTTAATGGTTTTAAGTTTGTAAACATATTATCTATACATGTTGAGCTAGTAGCAGTTATCCGAGTAGGTTCATAAAAACTGTTGTATAAATTATAGGATTTAAAGAGCAAAATAAGTTTTCTTGTTTGAGCTGTATTTTCTAGAATATTAATATTGAAGTCTCCACAGACAACAATTCCCTTATTAGAGCTGGTGGCTTTAAATAAAGCCTCTTCCATTAATTTTTCAAATTCCTCATAAGGTGCAATGGGGGGTCTATATACGCTAACAACCAGGAACTGCTCAAATTCTATACATGAAATTTCAATAACTCGCTCAACAGACAGGTTCACAATGTCTTTCCGTTCCTTAAATTTTATGTTGTTGTTTACAATTATAAGTGAACCACCGCGTATCATGTTTATTCTGCTGAACGAGCTGGCAACCTGATGCTTACAGAAGTTAAAAAGGATTTGATCGGCTTTCAGCCAATGTTCTGTTATACATAGAATGTCTATGTTACTATTTTCCAAAAAAAGTTCTATCTCTAAGTCTTTGCCCATCATTCCTTGAATATTCTGATGCACCAAGGTGACCGACGATAATTTTAAAACATTACTGCTAGAGGTTGTCTCTATTGTCATATTGTTTAATTTAAATAATTGTAATTGTCAATATTTGCCAAATTATTGGCTGAATTCATGTCAATATTATTTAATTGCTCAATAGAAGCAACCTTAGTAGCCAAGTTCTTGGCTGAAATATCAATATAATATGATAGCGAAACAGCTATTTGTCTTTTTAAATATCTGGTAAGATAGTACTTATCTTTTGTCAAATAGAAATATTTAACATAATTGTTAATGTCAATAATATGAAATTTATTATTAATATAATTAATATGTTGACATGTCAAATTACTTAATGTCAAATTAAGATTATACCTATAATTATTTTCCACCTGTGACAAGCTTTGGCTGTAGGGAAATGTAAACATAATGATTTTATCCACTTTTAGATTATTTAAAAGATTGTAATAATATATTAATTTATTTTTATTTACACCTCCCCTATCTCCTACTAGAATAATTAAAGTAGAGTGGGAATCAAACTTATGAGTCAAAATTTTGTCCATGATATTTTGAAAAGATAAACCAGGCATACAATGTTTGCTATCGCACGAATACATTTTTTTTGACAAATCAATAAATCATTTGCAATTGTGGCTGTCGCGGGGCGTGCGTGCCGTGCGCCCCACGCGCGTTGTCGTGAGTGCGCAGGCGCGTCCGTCGGCTAAAGCGAGTCCTCACCGACGGCTCTTACCGCGACGGAGGGGGGCGGGCGTGATGTTGTTACGGACGGACTTTCGCTCGTCCGGCGCCGGAAGCCCGCTCGTGTGTGTACTTCGCGTCGGGGAGTTGCGCCGTTCTCTTGCCGCGTCGATGTAGAGGGTGCGGGGGGTAGGTGCGGGGGGAGACGTTTTTAAAAGAAACAAGAATGACGTTATCTGTTTAAGCCGTAGTGGACCAGCCAAAGCCTAGCCCTAATCCCCCTTGCCTAGCCCTAATATTCTTCGCTCTTCTTTGCGGAGAATCTTCTTTCTTGCTGCAGAAGGTCCTTCCGTCCTGCAGAGTTTCCAGTCTTCAGTCTTCAGTGTCTTGAGTCTTCTTTCTTCTTCAGAGTCTTCTTTCTTCTTTTTCTTCTTTTCTTCTTGGGAGTGCTTCTCTCTGGAGGCCTTGCTCGCCTTTGACTTTTGACTTTGATAGTCGTCCTATGCCGCGGCGTGGCGTCGCCGCTTGGCGTAAGGTCTGCGGGCCTCGAGGATCCCCTCCTTACCCGGGCAATTCCCTCAGTGGAAGCACTGTCCACCGGTGATGTGTGCTGCCGTCAGGCAGTGTTGCAGCCTTCGGCCCTCTGTGACCGCGCTATGCTGCTACGCAGATTTAATCCTCCAGATGGTCGGAGGATACCTGGCCCTCGAGTTCACGAGGGAGCGGACGCCCCTCGGGGGGTCGAGCGTGAAGGGGCGCGAAACCTCGTAGATGGGCATGTGGCCCACTGTCAGCGCGTTCGTACATACGACGCGCCAACTGAGCCACAAACCTGTCCAAGGTTTGCACCTTAAGGTCGCGCTCCAACACGTCGTTCCGAACGAAGCGACCCGCCCCGACGATCGCCCGAAGGGACTGGCTCTGCTGCGCGCGGAGGCGTTTCCTGTTGGACTCCGACACCAACGCGTACCACGCCGGCGCCGCGTAGGTCAATCGGGATCGGACGTACAGCTTGTACACCTTTAGTTTTGTACGGAGCGGCAGATGAGATGCAAGCACCGGTCGGAGCATCGCACGTGCAACACGGGCCTGTCGGATCACGTGGTCCACCTGAGGCACCATGTGCAACGTGCGATCGATGTTACATCCCAAGTACCTAACTGTGGGCTGCCAAGCTACCTCCCGATCACGAAGACGTAGCGGCGGCGGCATGCTGCGTTTGCGGCTGAAAAGTGTCGCGACCGTCTTACCGACATTGACGGCCATACGCCACTTATCCAGCCACTCCGGTAAGAGATCCAACAGTCGTTGCATCCTGCGTGTAGCTATTGCGGGATCACGAGAAGACGCGAAGTATGCGCTGTCGTCCGCGAACAGCGCGAGCTCCACGTCCCTTTCCCATTCCTCGAGGTGACCTTCGAGGGTGGGAATGTCGTTCGTGTAGAAGGCGTAGAGTAGTGGCGAGAGGCAGCTACCCTGTGGTACACCAGCACGTATTGGGCGGGGGTCTGAGGCGACGTTCTCGACCGACACATAGAACTGCCGCCCATCTAAAAATGACGCCACTAACCTCACCAATAGCGCCGACAGGGGTGACTCCAACAGCTTGAAAACGAGCCCAGGGTGCCATACGCGGTCGAACGCCTTCTCGATATCGAGGAAGACGCCGACCGTGTGTCTACCGTAATTGGTCTCGCTTGCAAGATGGTGGAGCACTCGTGTCAGCTGCAGCGTAGTCGAGTGACCGGCGCGGAAGCCGAACTGCTCGTCCCTTAAACTAAGTGACGGTCGCAGTCGCTTCAGCGCCAGCCTCTCGAAGAGCTTTGCTATGGTGGGCAGCAACGTGATGGGACGGTAGCTGGCCGGGAGACGTCTGTCTTTCCCCGGCTTCGGGAGAACTATCACCTTACCCATCTTCCAGGTGGTCGGGAAGTGGCCGGTGCGTAGTATACCATTGAAGAGCCTTGTCATTACGACTAAGGCCCTCCTCGGGAGCATCGCCAACGCCATGTTAGGGACTCCATCGGGGCCTGGCGCCTTACGCTTCGGTAAACGTAAGGCGGCCTTCCGCGTCTCCGAGGGCGAGATGAACTCCAATCCCTGGGGTGGCGGTGTCGGGCGTCCAAGGAAGTCCTCTACCCACGCCTCTACGATCTCGTGGTGTTCGGCGACGGCAGCGGCTGCGGGGTGTGGAGAGAACTGCTCTTCCAAGTGCCCCGCGTGAATCTCCGCCCTCTCCTTAGGGGAATAGCAACGCCTGCCCTCACCATTAAGGAGTGGGCAGACGGTCTCCTTTGTTCGGGTGAGCTGCCTGGTGAGATGGAAGAGTGATGTCTCGTGCTCACCTGCCTGGTCGACTCTCGCCTCCCAGGAGGCGCCACGGTACTCCGCCATCTCAGCAGACAACTCCTCCGCCAGGTTGTTGAGGTCACGCTTCACCCGGGGGCAGCGGGTGCGCGCCCATAATCGGCGAAGTAACCTTTTTTTACTTAATTTTCTCTCCAGGTGGGCCGGGAGTCTGGCGCGTCGCGATGACTGCGGTATGAGAGTGGTCGCCGCGTCCAACGCCTCCCGGACTGTAGCCGTGAACGCGCCGGCCGCAGCTTCCACTCCCCCCGGTGTATTGAGCGCCTGGGTGAGCTTGACCCCACCCATGGTTAACTGAAAAGACTCCCAGTCCACCCTTCGAGTTACCGGCTTAAAGGCCACCGCGTCGGCCCCCAGACCAAGCGTGACCAGGATTGGGAGGTGCTGCGTGTCCAGATCATACAGCACCTCCACATGAACTGGGCATCGGAGATTCCTGTGGAGCACTATATCCAGGACATCGGGGCGAGAGGACTCAGCCGTGGGGATGTGCGTAGGCGATTCTGGCCCAATCACCTCGTAGCCCATCTCCTCGGCGTCAAAGTACAGCATGCGTCCCGCTGTATTGGTGATTCTGGAACCCCAAGCCGGATGTTTGGCATTGAGATCACCAGCCAGTAAGGTCGCAGCGCTCTCGTCCAAGATGGTGTGGATGTCCTGCGGGATAAGTTGGGGACCAGGCGGTCGGTATGCGGCAAACAGTCGCAGTTCCCGTCCCCCGGCGTTCACAACGGCCCCGATGGAGCGCGTGCTCACGTACGGGGGCAGTGGAAGCACGTCGTGTACCAGATCGCGGCGAATCGCTATGGCTGTGCCCCTGTAAGGGAGCCCTGCCTGCGATATTTCGTCGCGCCGGTACACGGCGTAGTTCGGGAGCGTAAAGGCCAGTCCCGGTCGCAGCTTCGTCTCGCCCAGCAGCACGACCTGTATGTCCTGCTCCCGGACGAGCCGCCGCAGCGCCGGGATATGTTGGCGGACTCCTCCCGGATTCCAGTATAGAAGTCTAAGTTGAACAGCCATAGTGGAACCCGAGAGTGTCAGCCAGGATGGACTTTATGGTGCCTACAAGCGCTGGGTACCGCGCAATAGCCTCACTGATGGTTGCTATTGCCGCCACCAGATCATCGGCCGGCGTATTGATCCCCAGGGCCTGTAGGGGGCGAGGTGTGGGAGTGGGGATGAAGACGGAGCGGGGGCGGGGTGATGGAGGCTGGGGGGCTGGGGGTACCTGGACCTCTACCTCCCTCTGCGACCGCTTACCTTTCCCCTTCCCTTTGTGAGAAGGGGCCGCCTGTGCAGCTTCCGGAGCTGGAGTCGGCGCTGGAGGAGGCGGCTGATGGACTGCCTGAGCAGCCTTGCTGGTGGTGGCTGTTCTCGCGCCGCTTCCCGAGGGGCGCGGCTGGTTGTCCGGCTTCGGCTTCGGCTGCGGCTGAGGAACTTGAGCAGCCGGCGTTACCACCTGCTGCTCGTTGCGCCTCGCCTTAAGCCTCTTGGCCTTCCTCCTGCTTTTGCGCACGTCTGCGCGCGCTGCAGGAGGGTTGGCCGGTGCCATCAGCGATGCGCCCTCGGTCGGCGCAAACTCCTCCACGACTCGCACGGGTACCGGCTCCCTACGTGTCGTCTGCGGTTGCTCGCCGCTAAAAACCCGCCGGGTCCGCTGCCCTTCGGCTTTACCTTAAAGAGAGCCGCACGGCTCTAAGCCCATATTGCCTAATATTTCGACATAATTTTCACTTTGGCTGACCCATGTCCGGCTAAATCTTTATTATTCCCCAAAATCTTTCATACATGTGTCATACATCGTTACATTCGTCTTTAAAAGATCTACAAAACTATATAATCCTTATTCTTATATCTAGAAGGACAAAAAAGTTATTCATAAAAAACATCGTAAAAACATAGCAATTTTGTCTTATCCTACACTTATTTTCCTTAATAACTCCTAAGCTCTAAACCTTATCCTTATCTATTGTACATAAAAATGTAGAGAAATGCTTAATCTATCGATCTACACTAATTATAATATTATATCTTAACTAAATCTATCAAAAATTACGTTGAATACACAACTTTCATAAAACTTCCATAAATCTTACGTAAACTTATTCGCTATCTCGTATTTACATCTTGCATCTCTTTCACATCGTGTTATAATCTTAGCTTAAGTCTCTTGTGATCCTATCATAGTAAACACTACAGAATCATTGAATTCTCTTAACTAAATTCGTAGTAACATAGTTCGTAAAAGTTATTATCAATACAATCATCATAATATCTTACAACATAAGGGAACTTAATATAGTTAATTAGACGAGTCGCCGACAGTGGCATTTCCCCAAATAATAATTCCATACTTTAGCCACGCGAAGACATACGCATAGTACGCTGATAGCGCAACATCTATGTTTGTGCATTTTTTAATTTCTCTTAACCCGTATACAAATTTATTCAGTTTAGTTTTAATAATCTCAATGTGTGCATTCCATGTCATATTTGAATCTAAATTTATACCTAATAAATTAAATTTATCAACTATTTCAATATCATTATTTTTATAACGGAAATTAAAATTCATAGTTCGTTTTTGAATTGGATAGAATTGCATTATTTTTGTCTTATCATAGTTAATTATTAAATTGTGATTTTCTAACCAATAAGATATGTCATGAAATATATAATTAAGTTGTTCAGTTAGTTTAAATTCGTTTTTTGTTTTTAAAATTATGGAAATATCATCAGCAAATAAAATTATATTATAATTTAATTGTGTTGATAAATCATTAATGTAAATTAAAAATAGGATACAAGTACAACCTAGCACACTACCTTGCGGAATTGAATTAAAGGTTATTTTTTCTGTGGACTTGTATTGTTCAATAGTCTTGGTTTTCTCATTTTTAAATTCTATATTGACGTATTGTTTCCGGCTGGCTAAATATGATTTCAACCACTTATATGCCTGTCCTCTGATCCCTATATTCCATAATTTCTCTAATAAGATTTCGTGATTTACTCTATCATATGCTTTGGTCATGTCAAGGAGTATTCCTACTGCGTAATATTTATCATTTAAATATTCTAGTATCTTGTTTGTAAATTGAAAAACAGCTAGTGATGTGGATTTATTTTTTTGAAACGCATTTTGATTTGGGCTTAGGAGGTCATATTTTTTAAAAAATGAATATAATCTGTTACACATTGCCTTTTCAAATATTTTGGAGTTTATTGGTAGTAAAGCTATTGGTCTGTAGTTTGAAGGATCAGTTTTAGCGCCTTTTTTAAATAGAATTTATAGATAGAAGATATGGTCACTACAAGATGTTGTTAGGTTAGATAGTTATGTAACAACTTAAGGCAGACGGATCCTTCAGTAGGTCCTATCTTTTTCGTAGAAGAACTGCGGGACTTGGATTCTTTATTAAGTATTGATTTTTATGGCATCTCATTTCTTTTTGTAGATTGTTCTATTTTACTTTTCCGGTACCTTCTACTTCTTACATACAAACAAAGAATTTTCTTAATGTTAGTTATATTTAATAGCGCACCAGTGAAACGTCTGGTTAAAGTCATAATTTATGGAAATTTGCTCTCCTTTATTGTACTGACTGGACCAATCCGATAAACGTTCTTTAACAGAACTGATTGAAGTCGTGTTTCATATTTTATTAAAATGCATCGTCCAATGGGGTAGATAATGTTTTCTGGGGATTTTTGCATTGATACTCCTTAGTGCTTTTGAATTAAATTACATTCCTATTTTGACACAAGTTTGAAAACGAAATCTGACTGACATTGACATGTCAACGTACATCCCAAACTACTATGAAAAATATACGGTAGTAGGTTTGTTGGAAAAACCGGTAATTTTGATGCAATTTATTGATTTTTTATGCACTTTCGGGTAAAAAAAACACGCTGATGTTCGCTAATTTTGGGGCAAGCTCTATGAAACTTAATATTTTTATCATTAAGCGTAAGTCACGCAGTCATATGTGGGCAGATACATGTGTTATTACGGAGTGTACAGTCCTAGATTTTCGATAAGCATTTCGACCGTCATGTCCCGGAATTCATAAAGTAGCAACTTCTTTTGTGTTTCCGAGGGGGAAAACTTTAAAAGGCACCCAACGAAGTGGAAGCAACGAAGGGCTATGAGGGATTCTTACTACACTAAACCCCTCCCAGTGGCCGTCCTCGCCGCTATGAAGAGAACTCAGGCATCTTCACATCATCTGGACGGTTCGAGCTCTCACTCTTGCCACCTGCGACCCCGGAAGTCTCCATTTAGTCGCCTCTTAGGATAGGCAGGGGATACCGTAGCCCTATTCTGATACCGGAACTATATAGACGAAGGTAGGGAGTGCTTGCTGCGAAATTTTGAGGAGCCAAAAGAGGAGCGAAAACCTTGGCTGGTATGGTGCGCCCGACCGGTCGCTTAGTCGGAATATCGACGCCGATTAGAGTTGCCCGATGGTATCGTAAAATCTCGTATGACACGACTACAGTCCTGAGGCTGTTCCCATCCCTAGACATTCAGGTGGATATGACCCCAGGATATAAAAAAGTATTCCTTAAACCGATCAGAATACTTGTATTTCAAGTGCGAGCTACCTGGCGTGCCCTAAGACGCTAGCGTAAAATACTGCATAAGCCACCAGGCAATACTTCCACGCATGACCCGAGAAAAATATGTTCAATAAGGGAACATAAGAAAAAGTCGGGATCGCACGACAATGAATATATTAGGCAAAATTACATAAATTAAGGCACGGTTAATGTCGGCGATCTAATTATGACTGCTTCTCGAATGCAAGTGAGGGGCGCGGTGGTGAGGGCGACAGGGAAGTCTCACCACTGCCCTCTGGTGGTGTTGGCGCGGTACTATAAGTGCCAACATGCTCCCGGCCCTGGAAGCTCAGCAGCTGCCAGCCTTATTTTCTTCATCCGGCTTGGGCATGACGCAAATTCTATTTAAAGCGCGACGCACAATTCCTCTGGCTGTAAGAATGTCAGCGACGCGTGTGACACCATTAGATCCCGGGAACAATCCTTTGATCCGTCCAAGGCGCCAATATAATGGTGGAGTGTTGTCCTCCTTTAAGATGACCAGGTCTCCAATCTTCAATGCTTCTCCAGAATTAACGCGCCACTTGGTTCGCATCGGCAGCTCTGCGATGTATTCGTGGCTCCAGCGCTTCCACAAGTGTTGTCTCATTTGCTCAAGACGTCGAAACCTTTCGAGACGATTAGCATTAGCGGCTCGCTCTGAGGTTCTGGCGTAAGTGACTCGAGAAGCCACACAGCATACGCCAACGGGTGGTCGATGCTATCCTGCCGAACTTCCGCGCATGGATGAGAAGCAGCGGTCGAGTGACCTACCGCCTGACTCAGACACTCACCGGACATGGCTGTTTCGGTCAGTATCTGAACAGGATAGGGAGACAGGTGACGGCCCTCTGTCACCATTGTGAGCACGACGGGGATTCCGCACAGCACACGCTCGAGTACTGCCCAGCTTGGGAGTCTCAACGGCGGATCCTCGTCCAAAAGGTTGGAGCGGACCTTTCTCCCGCGGCTGTCGTTGCGGCGATGGTTCAGCGGCGAGAGGCCTGGAACGGCATGTCAGCGAAGGAAGACGCCGAAAGAGCCAGAGAGCGTGCTGAATCCTTTCGGAGAAGGATCCGCCGCGGCCGCCGGCAACGGCGCCTTGTCCCTGTAGCCTCGGGGTCATAATAGGGCTACGGTATCCCCTGCCTGTCGTAAGAGGCGACTAAAAGGGGCTTCCGGGGTTGCAGACGGCTAGAGTGGGAGCTCGAACCGTTCGGTCAGGAAATCCCGGGAAGGACGGCCGCCCATCTAGGAGGAGCCCGATGGGGCAGCGCGCTCGGAGGATTCCGGTTGAAGTCATTTCGAGATCCCTGAGTCCTCCTTTTCAGCGCCGAGGACGGCCACCGGGGGGGTTTTAGTGCGGTAAAAATCCCACATAACCCTGCGTCGCTCCCACGGCGTCGGGTACCTTTGGAAGGTTTCCCCCTCGAAAACAAAAAAAAAAAAAGCATTAGCGGCTAGTAGACACGGAGATGGCAGCGCCTGAAGCGGTCTACCAATTAAAAAGTGGCCCGGGGTCAAGGGATAAACATCAGAAGGGGAGGAGCTTAATGGACAAAGGGGGCGGCTGTTGAGGATGCTTTCTATTTGAGCGAACAGTGAAGACAATTCCTCAAAGGTAAGGTGCGCAGTGCCTAATGTCCTAACCAAATGGAATTAAGCTGACTTAACACAGGCCTCCATCAAGCCATTGAAGTGAGGACCGTATGCTGGTGAGAAACGAAATTTGACGCCCTCGTTAGCTGCAAACTCAAGGATGGAATCCTGGTAAGAGTTAAAGAATTCCTTTATCTCTTTGGAAGCTGCAACAAAGTTTCCACCATTGTCGCAATATATTTTATTTGGTAGCCCTCTCCTAGCAATAAAACATTTTAAACTTAAAATAAAGGCGTCCTTTGAAAGCTCGCTTACGGCTTCCAAATGAACACATTTATACCTAAAACATATAAATATGCATAAGTAACATTTCGTTATTTTACAACCACGACCTCTGCGATCCGCGATCATAAATGGCAAAATCAGTTCCCACCGTAAAAAATGGAAAGTCAGGTACAAGTCTGTCAGTAGGTAAGTTGCCCATGATGGTTTGCATCGTTTTGCCTTGGAAACGCCTACAAACACTACAATTACGCGCTGTACGGCGAGCTAAGTTTCTTCCACCAATACGCCAAACTCGGTTTCTAATAGAGGCTAGCAAAGCTTGAGGGTCGGCGTATAAGAGCTGGCGGTGTTCATGTTGGAACAAAAGATGAGTAACGTGATTCTTAGCGCTTAATAATATGGGGTGTTTCATATCGAAACTGCATTCAGAGGCTTGTATACTCTAATAAGTCCTTCATGTAAAAAGGGATTGAGTGCAGAAATATGAGATTTAGACCTTAACAATTTTCCTTTAGCTAAAATGTCATATTCTTTAGGAAATGATTCTAACTGGGATATAAGAATTAATGAATTGAATGCCTTATTAAGTTCATCAATTGTCAATGGACCTATATATTTATTCGTAGGATTTTTACAGTTGTGAATGAATCTATGTATGTATGCAAATGTGTGTTTTAATTTGGTAAAATTAGAAAATTTATTTAATGACTTTACTTCCGGTATATCGTCGTTAATGTTTAGTTTCGAATTAACCCAATTACACTCAGGTAACAACAAGAAGTTGGACCATGCCACCACATGTCACAATTAGCGACTTCTTGGGGACTAATCCCAGTAGTAGGTCAGTTGGGTTATGTTCTGTGGGTACATGCTTCCAGGAATCAATGGCAGTAAATTCTCTGATTGAGGCCACTCTACTAGCAACAAACATTTTCAAATTAGATGAACCGATACGAAGCCAACTAAACACAATGCTGGAGTCGGTCCAATATACATGTCTATCTATTTTACGCCGTAGGGCTTGAGTTACAGAAGTACTCATTTTAGCTGCGAGCAGAGCACCTGAAAGCTCAAGACGAGGTATGGTTATTGTATTTGACGTGGGAGCAACGCGTGATTTAGCACATAGAAGGTGGACGTATACTCGACCCTCCCTGTCTATAGATCGAAGGTATATACAGGCTCCATAAGCACGTTGCGAAACGTCACGAAAACAATGCATTTCGACGGTGACTGGGTCTTCAAAAGATACCCACCTAGGTACGTACAAAATAGAGATGGATTTAAGGCCTTCCCTGAAAGTAGTCCATACTTTAATAATCTGTAACGTAGCAAATTTGACCCCATAAGTTGTGTGTTAATAATATGTCTCAGCGCCATCTGTTGGGTCACGGTAACTTAATTACCGTAGATCGATAACCAATTAGTTCCTTTGACACAGTGGCGCTAATGTTGTAAACAGAGACAATAAACATTTTAATAGTACAATATTAACTATTAATTAACAAAAGATAATATTAATAAAATAATTTAATATTAAATGGAAATAATTGCATAGTAAAATTAATAAATAGTAAAATATAAATTTAAAACTCCAAGGTCGTATATAAGTCATCTGAGGTTATTTTTTTTATCTGTGTCGGAGTGTCTTTAGTCCCAGTGGTCGTTATTGGAGTTCTTTTCGTTTTGGCGGCCGAGCAGTCAAGTCGAAGGCCATGGAAGTTCGGTAGCCCTGTGTACGGGTCATGGCCATGTGGTGACCCTGTGAAGTCGATGGTGGTTCCAGGGATGGTGTAACCACAAAATGTAATAGGGAATGTGATTTCCCTGACGCCCGGCAGCAGTTAATCCGCCTCGAAGCCTCCAATGCCACGTGAGTGTCGAATTCGTTGATTTGAGAGCCCTTATTTGTTAGGATACTTGTTAAAAGTGTCATTCTAATTTGCGGGGGATATGGGTTTCAGGTCTATTGCGTGTGCGCTAGCCTGAACCTAGAGGTTGCAGTCCACTCCAGACCACGTGCCACGTGGTGTCCTCGAAGTCCGTCCTCCGGTGGCTGTAGCCGTTGGCGAGGCTGGACAGTGTGCCTTCGCGTGCCGTCGCGGGCGTCTGCCCCAGTCTCCGAGGTAACCACAGACACGTAGGATACGATTCCCTGTTTATATCTACCCGTAGGTCTTCCGTGAGGTTGCGGCCACATGGTTATCTATGTTCTCCGATGCCAAGGGTCTCCGTTACAAAAGTAAAATATTACCACTAGTTACAAAAGTAAATTATATAACCTTGTTGTTATTTGTTGGTATTACAATTATATTAAACCGAGTAGTGACTTAGACTGTTTATTTGTATATCTGTAAGCGCAGTCGTTATAACTTTATGCCCTAGTGCTTGAGTTTAAGGGATTATATGTGCTCACCTCGCGGATCCTCACAAGCGGCCCTGAGTCCGTTGTTGTATTTAGTCTCGTGTTCTTCCGCTGGTATTAGGGAATATCAATGATCTTATTGTATAAATTAAATAAATTGTGTCATTAACTTCAGAAGTGTAATAAATATTTAATTGTGTAATATTTGTTTAATTTGAATATTTCCCTAATATTCTTACATACCTTATATAAATTTACTGTAAGAACATTAGCTGGCCGATAACACCATCTTTTCCTGTGGTTCTTCCCAAAAATAAAGATCTAGCTTACAAATCTCTTTGGGTGCGGGATCGTCCCAATCGAATTTAAGAGACCACCAGGTTTGAATTAAAATTTTGGGAACGATAGCGCACAAGGATAGGAGGCCCAGGGGATCGAAGATTTTGAAAGTTGAAGAAAGAATACTACGTTTAGTAACTACAGAAGTATAATTCTCACCTATAGGAAAATGCAAGGTGTCTGAAGAAGGAATTCAGTCTAGGCCTAATGTGTTAGTTGAATGACTAAATTTAAGGTTATCAGAAGATCTTTTTTTTTTGGGCGGTAGGTGCAAAAAAGTCGACATTGTGTTTCTCAAAATATTGTAATTAAAGTTTAAAATATTGGTACAAAAAGGAATATAGAAGTGCATAAATGTCAATTACTACTTACAATTCTATTAAGTAGTGAAAATAATAAGTGTTTTATGCCTTAAATAAGTTTTATGTGCACATCCCACCGGCTAACCTAACAACTATCAATCTCTGAGTCACTTCACACCACATTTCTCTTCTGCGACCATGGCCAGCTACCAAACTGTGACTGAAACACTGCAAGCCCTTGAATCCTTGCTGATGAATAAGACGTCGGAGTTTGAAAGCCAACTCAAAGCTGCCACCCCTCAGTCAAGTGTCACTGTGACAAACTTGCAGGATGAGTTCAATGTTTTTACAACTCAAGTGTGGTCCATTCTTGGCTTGCTTCGTCAGCAAATCGCAGAGTGTCTACGAACATTGGACGTGGTTGAAATGACGCATCGAAGGAAATATCTCCTCTTCACTGGCATCTCGGAAGACATCGAAAATAACCTTGGTGAATACATGACTTCACTTTTTAAGGACAAACTAAGGCTGCCTGAATTCACTAGTAGCGAAATAACAGCCTATCATCGTCTTGGTAAGTTTGTAGAAGGAAGATGCAGAGCTGTACTAGTCCGCTTTAACAATCTCTCCGTTAGATCCAATATATGGAGCAAGAAAGTCAACTTAAAAGGCACGTCCATAGCTGTGTCTGAGTTCCTCACGAAGCAGCGACAATTCCTTTTTATATTAGCACGTAAAAAGTTGGGCATGCGCAACTGTTGGACACTCGGTGGCAATATCAAACTGAAGGATGGGTCCCGGCGTCGCATCAGTAGCGAAGAGGACTTAGCTGATCTTCCCGACATTCTGGATAAAGCGCCAGCCGATGGTGACCATGTGAGCGGTTTGGCACAGTCTTCGAAGACTGCGGTGCTCCCTGACCCGCACTCCAAAAGTAAGAGAGCCGCCAGGATCAAAAAGTAATGTCATTCGTTTATGTTCTTTTAAAACTCTTCCTCTTTATTATTGTTATTTATAGATTGTTTATTTTCCTCTTACAATATATCTGATTTCATAGCTATCTCCTAATAATAATTATTACTTTTTTTTTTTTCCCTATAGTGGCATTCACATCTCCTGAGTGTGAGACGTATTTGGCCAATTGCGACGTTATATGAGGTTAACACGCAGAGGAGAGTGTACGGTGTTTAATTTTGACAAGTGACAGGAGTTTGGTCCAGGATACCTAAAACAAATAACATCAAATGACAACACAAACATCAAAGACAATAACAGTATCATGCAAATACATATATGTAGATATATGTTAGTAGGAAATGGAAAATATTAGTTAGAAGAAAGAAAATAATCTAAATACCTACATGCCTATAATAAAATATCCTTCACACTTTAAAATTTTAACTCATGAAAAGAAATATATTTCATTAAATACGTTATAAAGGATGAATTCGAATAAGTGAGAAGAGACTGAAAGTTGATAGGTCGGGGTATATCTGGAGGGAGAACGTCGTAAAGAGAAAATGACAATTTAGGGCAATTGAAAAAAATGTGATCTACTGTCCCATCGTCCAACCCACATTCACAAAGAGAGCTATCGCGTACTCTGATTTTGGCAAGGAAGACCGGTGTGCATGCATGGCCCAATCGAAGGCGGCATATGGTAGAAGTGGCGAGTTTGCCACCTTTACGAAATCGAAAGAACCAGGGTTTCCGTGGTATCAGTGGTTGAATATTGCCATAGTAACGCCCTTTACTAAGTTTTGAGGAATCCCATAATTCTTGCCAATCATTTTTTACATGTGACTTCGCTAGAGGCGATAAGTCGGTATGGTACATTACAGTATGATTTTCGGAACTACTTATAGTAGCATCTCTAGCCCAAGAATCCACCATCTCATTACCTGCAATACCAGAGTGACCAGGAATCCAAGCAAGGACAACCTCCAGTCCTTTTTGACTACAATTAAACAATAGCTCTTTAATCTTAAAAATAAGGGGGAGATTAATTTTCATTTTGAGTGGGTGACTACAATTTTTTTGTAAACAACTTCTGCAGTCTGTAAAAACAATTGTTTTGGAGAAATTATGAGTCTCAGCAAATAGAAGTGCTTCATATAAGGCAATAGCTTCACCTGTGAACACTGATATATGAGAAGGGCATTTAAATGATAGAGTCACATTGAATTTTGGAATCCAAACCGCAGCACCGACATTACCGTCAGGAGATAATTTGGAGGCATCAGTGAATACTGGTATCCAGTCTTGCCAGTCAGATAGAATTCTGATAAAATTATGGTTAGCTGCAGGATCATCTTTTTCAACTCCAAAATTCAAAATGACTTTAGGGGTGAACATTAATGAACAATAATTAATTTGGAAAAGAGGGTTTATATTACAACGAAAAACGGGTACAGGAAGATTTTTAATTTTGATAAAGCTCTTAATGATTTTAGGAGTTTCCTTATGAAGCTAATATGGATTATTTAAGACCTCTTCCGAAAGTCTATCTAAACGAGGAATGAGTGGATGGGACGAACATGACATAACCCTAAAGATGAATCTATCAGACAGATATTGTCTGCGAAGGAATAGTGGAGGGTCTAAGCATTCCACTTGTAGGGCATTAATTGGTGAAGATTTCATAGCACCAAGAATAATACGCAAGCATTTCGCTTGTATGAGGTCTAATTTCTTTAGGGCTGTTTTATTACAGAGTTCTAAGATAAACGATCCATAATCAATACGGCTGCGAATAAGGGCGTTATAAACAAGTTTTTGATTATATGGGTGGGAACCCCACCAAACACCTGAGAGAGCACGAAGGACATTAATGCCTTTTTCACATTTATTAACTACATAATTTAGATGAGGGACGCCAGTCATTTTGGAGTCCAGGAGAACTCCAAGAAATTTTGCAAAGGGTTCGTTAGAGATGGCTTGTCCTTCATATGTGACATTTGCAAATGGAGTAATTCTCGAACGAGAGAAAACAACAACTGTACTTTTAGATGGGGATAATGAGAGGCCATGTTCGTCTAGCCAGACATTCAGATAACTTAGAGCTTCGTTTAAATGAGATGTTGCCGTATTGATACACTCTGAAGATGTGTACAAAGCGATATCATCTGCATATTGGAGAATATTACAGAAAGGGAGGACTGATTGCTCTAAGTCATATGTATAAATGCTATATAGTAAAGGGCTCAATACTGACCCTTGTGGAATGCCTTGCCATAGAGTCCTAGGTGGAAGGAGGAAGCTACCGTTTCGTATTTTAATATTTCTGCCCATAAAGAGTTTGCAAATATAGTGTACGATTCTCACTGGAACACTCAGCTCTAGCATTTTTGCTCTGAGCACCGGAATAATGACACTGTCATAGGCAGCTGAAACATCTACAAAGCATCCCACAAGGTGTTCTTTTTTAGAAAATGAAAGACGTATATCAGTGGTAAGTATATTTAAACTGTCTAAAGTGCTTTTCCCTCTACGAAAACCGAATTGACTCTTCGCTAGAGACTCATTATTTTCCAAAAACCATTCTAGGCGATTTTTAATTAAATGTTCGAGGATTTTGCCTAATGTTGATGTGAGAGCGATAGGTCTATATGAACTAGCCTTCTCTGGATCTTTGTTTGGTTTCAAGATAGGGATGATAGTATGGCATTTCCAGTCAACAGGGATTTCTCCCGTAATGAAAATGTCATTCAAGATGCCCAAAAGATGCTGAAGGCTAGGTGTACTTAGTTTGGTGATAAAACTGTATGGGATACCGTCTTCATCTGGAGAGGTATCTCTCACCCCTGAAAGTACCATGTTTAGCTCGTCTAAAGTAATTTTTTTATCTAAAGAAGTCAAATTATGGAAGGATGTAGGAAAATTGAAATCACAAGGAACAGTAGGAGGGGCTAGGCTATCTGCGAAATCCTCAAGCCAAGCTGAAGGACCATAAGAATAGAGAGAGTCGGGCTTCAATGAACCTCTAAACTGGTTAATATTTTTCCATACAAGTGATGGACGAGTTGTAGGGGATAGGCTCTCACAAAACCCTCTCCATCCTTTCTTTTTCTTTTTGGAAAGGAGCCTTTTGGTGCGAGCAGTAACTCTTTGCAGATTTAAAAAATTGTCCAGGCTTAGCGATTCATTGAAGATGACCTCAGCACTATCTCTTTCTTTTACAGAAGAGGTGCATTCATAATCCCACCAAGGGGGTGACGGAAGTTTAGAAGAACAAGGCTTTTTCCTGGGGATGAATAAGTTGGCAGCTGCAATCAATGTGTTGCGAAAATTAGTGTAGTTTTGAGAAGGAGAATTTTGGTTTAAGTTATTTAGATTACATTCAACGTGAAAAGAAAATTTTGTCCAATCTGCCTGCTGTATTTTATGTTTTAGAAGAGGTTCAGGGAAAGGGAGTGGGACTACTGAAGAAGGTTTCGATATTACGATAGGGAAATGATCGCTGCCAAAAGAATAGGGTAGTGTGTTCCAATTTAACAGGCATGAAAGTTCTGGAGAGCAAGCAGAAATATCAACTGCTGATTTAGGGTTTTGGCCCGGATACACACGGCGAGTAGGGGAACCATCATTTATGACACAAACATTAATATCATCAAAGAGGTCCACCAGCCAAGGAGAAAAAGAATCTGTATAATGGGATCCCCAGGAAGTGTGATATGAGTTAAAGTCGCCTAAAATAATAAGTGGAGGAGGGACTGAGAATAGAATTGTAGACAGTTCAGGTAATAGGGAAAGTTTAGGATCAGGAATATAAATTGAAATAAAATTGATATTGGCTACACAAGCCGCAACAGCATTGATTTCTTGGGAATGAGGAGGGAGGGGGATAACAGAAAACGGGAAAGATCTTTTAATTAACAATGCACACCCTGCCCTTCCATCAACTCGATCATCCCGCAGACAGGCGAATCCCGGGACTCTAAAGTGAGACCCAGGCCTCAACCATGTCTCCGAGATGGCCGCAACAGACACAGAGTGAGCATTAATTAAATTAAATAAATCAGGTTTTTTCGGAACAATGCTTCTAGTGTTCTATTGAAGTATTCGAGTTAGACCCGAGGGGGCCATTGGCAACAATTTCAGCGAGTTTGACAAGTAAAGGGGCAACGTCGTACGGTAACACATCGCTAAATTTAGCGAAGATATTTGTGATAAGCATAACCAGGAGCTCTGGTAAATTTTCATTGGGTAATGTATTAGGTCTATTCAGTCCACAACCATTGGGAAGAGACGATAATGGTTCTCTTGTAATTTCTTCATGTGCATAACGATCGTAACCCTCCGGGAGGGGAGTCCTCGCTCGGGAAGGAGTTTTTATTGTTTTACGATAAGAAGTCTTTTGAAGAGGGGATCCTGAAACTGGGTACACGGAAGGTGAGATCTGAACTGGCTGAGGCGGAGTTTGCATAAACATAGTTTTCGCGACATCGGAGTAGGCCCGTCTCACTGAGGGTTCCTGTGCAGAGGCCTCCATGTACGAAATGCTATGCTCGGACATAATTTTTTTAATACGTTTCTGCCTTTCAAACTCGGGACATGTCGGGTCAGTGGCAAAGTGTCTCCCTGTACACAGAAGACACCTGACACGATCGGGAGGGATATTACAACTATCTGCAGCGTGCGATTGTCCACATCTGAAACAACGAGCATTAGACCGGCAAGCATTCTGCACATGGCCGAACCTAAGGCACTTCCTACACTGAATGGTAGGAAGCTGGTAAATCTCGACTACCAATGCAGTGTAGAACGCAAAGATCTTCTTAGGGAGGGACTGGCCCTCAAACGTTAGCACGACAGACTGTGTAGGTAGCCAAGCAGGAGAACCATCATCTTTTTTGATCTTACGGTTAAGTCGGCGAGCTTTCAATATCTTACCATACCCTTCCTTGTATTCAGTGGCATTTACAAAGTCTTCCATTGCCCACTCTGTTGGAACACCACGAACTAGACCTAGTCGGGAAACGTTGTATGATGGAATTTCTGCCTTTAATTTATGTTTGTTAAGAAGTTCATGGTCCAGAAACTCGTTAGCTGCCTTAGCAGTGCTGAACTCAACCGACAACCTATTACGGCCGATTTGTTTAATGCCATCTTTTTTGATCTGTTGGACACCACCTTCAAACAAGAACAGTCCCAATCTTATTGGTTTTAAGCTCACGCCAGAATTCGGGGAGTCAACTATCCGGGAAACATGTACAATGAATGGACCAAAGTCTTCATCGCCGTATTTACGGCAATTGGTCTCGAGGGACGGGTGTTTATATATGTGCGACTCTGATCCAAGGCCACTCTCTGGGTCCGTAATAGTACGTTTGGACAATGGCTCAGGGTTAGAGTTTTGCGCGGTTCTTTTCCGCGAAGAAGTTAGTGCAGAAGTAGAAGCCTGAAAACCTTCAGCCTCCCCCACACAATCGAACTCACCACCCCCCTTATCAGGGGGCTTCAAGCGCTCATCTCCATCCATGGCCGCAACGGCCAACAATAAATCGAAATTCACTCACCTACTCGAAGATAAAAATTACCACCACCACACAAAAATATAAGGGAATAATTGGATTCAAAGGGAATAATTCACCGACACACGTGCACTTCCGTCAACGTCAAATTTCCGAAAAAAAAAACTCATAATTATTACTTTAAAATGTTTTATTCAACTTTCAAGTATTGACATTTGTGATACTGTCAATGTCATTCATCTAGCAAACTATGTTGCCATATGCTATTGTAATAATGATTTTAGCTTATACATCATACAGCCAATATTAATTGTAAGATCAATTATCTTTTTTTTTTCTCTTTGTTTGTTAGTAAATTTTGCTTAAGTTTGCAATTTTTATATTTTTACGTGTTATGTGTTTTTTTATTATTATTATTTGTAACGTTTTCTGCCAATGTTTAACCGGTGGGATGGTTGAATTTAAAAATATTAGATTCATAAGAATCCTTGAATATCTTAAAGTGCTATTGTTATTATATATATCTGGGAATGGAATGTTAGTGTGATGTATGGAAAGGAACGTAAGGTGTGAGCATGACAGGAGGGCGAAAGAGTGGGGGACGAACGGATGACGGAAGCGAGGAAAGGCGTGTGGAAGGCGCTAAGAGAAAAATTAAGAAGAATAAACGTTTAAAACATTAATACCAAGCTTTTATTTCGAACAATAATCCCACAAATTGGGGGCTACTCCGGGATTGTTCGAAATAAATAGCGGAAAAAGAAGATTAAGACGAAAATACGACGCAAACGAGGTGTGACCGGCGTGTGCACGTGGTTGTACTGAAAACGAAGACAAGATGGCAGAGGAAAAAAATACAGGCGGTGCGATGTTCGGCATGGTAGAAGGCAGTATCTTGAAGTTTAGCGGCGACGATAAAACCCATTCTTCGGTAAAGTGGGCACTCGACATCGAAGAGAATGCTGAAATTTTTGGTTGGACTGAACAACAGCGGCTTATTATGGCGCGGCGATCACTCACAGGGACGGCGGCCCTGTGGCTACGAACTGAAAAAGTGCATAAAACTTATGAAGATTTGAAGGCGGCAGTATTCAAGGAGTTCCCAGAGGCCGTCAACATAAAAGAAATGCACGAAATTATGTCTTCTTGTAAAAAACGGCGCGGCGAGACGCACTACCAATATATGCTTGTGATGAAAGAATTAGGTAAACGTGCTAAATTGCCTGATTATGTGGCCATACAGTATATTATAGATGGAATAATGGATAACCCAGTGAACAAGACTATTTTGTTTGGCGTGACGTCTTATACAGTGCTAAAAGAGAAATTAAGTATTTATGAGACCATGAAAAAGGCGCAAGCATCGGTGGATAAAGCAACAAGATCATTATTAGTGCAAAAGCCAGCCGTTGCTAGCACAAGCAAGCGTTGCTACAACTGCGGTGACATAAATCATGTAGCTGCGGCATGTAATAGGGGAATAAAATGCTTTAGATGCAACGAGTTTGGACATATTGGTCGGCATTGCGATCAAGTTCAAGATGGCGTAAATGCGGGCGAGTCGTAGGCGCAAGTAAAAGGACGCTACCGGTTCGGGAATCATCGGACTCGATCGGCCGGCACGAATATCGAAGCAGTGTTCGTATTGCCGAACAAGAACGGAAATCGCCGAACGAAGACGTAAATCACCCGAGGCAAGTTTACTATAATTCGACACAAGACGGCGCCACCAGCAACCAGAGCGAAGTTTATATTGCGACGGCCAACAACATGAAGTTGACGCGACATGCTGATGTTGGTAGCATTGACAGCGAATCTGCGATTGGTCGAAATAGCGACATGACGTCAGACATCAATCATGGCGGATATATTATTGACTCGGACTTGAATAATGTAAACAAAAGTGACAGTAGTTTTGTACGATCGGTAAAACCATTAAAAAATGTAAAAATACTAAGTAAAACGGCGAGTGCTCTTATAGATTCAGGCTGCGACGTAAATTTAATGTCAGATAAGTTCTTCAGCAATCTTGGTGTAAGTAATTACAATTCTAATACGAATATAACCTTAACGGGTTTCGGTTTTTCTAAAGTTCAATCTATCGGTACAGTCACTTTAAATATTGTTATTGACGGTTGTGAATACGTAAATGTCAGGTTCTATATAATCCCTAAGAACGCTATGCCGTTTGAAATTATATTAGGTAGCGAATTTTTAAGAAATACTGTAATGTTTATGAAAGATTGTTCTGTGTGGTTGATGCCTAAAGATGAGGGATGGTTGAAATGTTTAATGATGAATTGTGAAATAATGAATGATTTTCCCTGTTTAGGACACATTAAAGATTCAATAATAAAAAGAGATGTGCAGTGTTTGTTATGCAACTATCATCCTTAACAAGTGAAAGAAGCCCCTGTTCAAATGAAGATTATTGTCAAAGACGATCTACCTGTGAGGTCTACCCCAAGACGAATTTCCCGTATAGAACAACAACATGTTGAAAAACAGGTAGATGAATGGTTGGAGAAGGGAATCATACGCGTGAGTTATTCTGAATATTGTAGTCCTTTGGTCCTTGTTGGTAAGAAGTGTGGTTCTTTGAGAATCTGCATAGACTATAGAAAATTAAATCAAAAAATTGTAAAGGATGAGTTTCCACTGCCACTGATAGAAGATTACATAGACAAGTTATGTGATAGCAAAGTTTTCAGTCTATTGGACTTGAAGGATGGATTTTTTCACTTACAGATAAGCGAAGAAAGTATTAAGTATACAGCTTTTGTCACTCACCATGGACAGTTTGAGTTCTTACGAGCTCCGTTTGGGTTATCAATCTGCCCGAATTATTTCATGAGGTTTATCACCATTATCTTCCCAGACTTAATAGCAAAGGGGTGGATAATGATATTTATTGATGACATTTTAATTACAGCAGGGAATGAAAATGAAGCGTTAGAGCGACTTAAAGAAGTTATGAAAGTTGCAGCGCAATATGGGCTTCAAATTATTTGGAAAAAAGCTAAGTTATTAAAGAAGAATGTTACATTTTTGGGACATCAAATTGAGAATGGTCAAATACAACCCTCTAAAGATAAAGTTGAAGCAATCATGAAGTTTCCAGATCCCCGCACAGTAAAGCAGGTTCGGAGTTTCATCGGTTTAGCTTCATTTTTCAGAAAATATATACGGAACTTTGCTCTCATTGCCAGTCCATTGACAACGCTTCTGAAGAAGGATGTACCTTTTATGTTTGGACCCAGAGAAAGAGAAGCATTTCACATACTGAAGCAGAAGTTAACAAGTAGCCCAGTGCTAAGAATATTTAACCCCAAATTAGAAACTGAACTGCATACAGACGCATCAAGTTATGCATTGGCTGCAATACTCATGCAGAAGGACGAAAAGGGTGATCTACATCCTGTTTATTTTATGAGCCGTAAGACAAGTGAAGCTGAAGAAAAGTGGTCCGGCTATGAGTTGGAGGCTATGGCAGTTATACTAGGGGTGAAGAAATTTAGACATTATTTATTTGGCATACAATTCAAGATAGTGACTGATTGTAAAGCATTTGAGTTAACATTGAAGAAAAAAGACTTAACTCCTAAAGTGGCACGATGGGCCATGTTGCTACAAGAATTTAATTTTGTAATTGAGCACAGAGTGGGGACTCAGATGCGACATGTTGATGCTTTGAGCCGTTATCCATATGCTGGAGTGACAACGATACATGACAATTTGAGGATTGCTCAGGAAAATGATGAGACTAAAAGCTATCACCACAATAGTAAAGGAGAAGGCGTACCAGGATTATTGGATTGATAACGGATTACTCTACAAGGGTAACGATAAGCTATTAGTAATCCCGCAGAGCATGGAATTGGCTATTATTGAAAAAGCTCACTCTAATGGTCACTTTTCAGTTAAGAAGACGGTGGAAGCAATTAGTAAAGATTATTTCATTAGAAATGTGGATAAAAAAGTTCAGGAATATATATCTTCCTGCATACCCTGCCTTTTGGCTACTAACAAAGCGGGTAAGAAAGAGGGAAGCTTGCATGTCATTGATAAAGGGGATGTGCCTCTTCATACCATACACCTAGATCACGTAGGACCGATGTGTGAAACGAAGAAACAGTATAACTACATTCTTACAGCGGTAGATGGTTTTACAAAGTTTGTTTGGCTGTTCCCAACGAAGGGCTTGACATCTAAGGAAGTAATTGACAATGTCAAGATACACCAACAAACCTTTGGTAATCCAGTGAGATTTATTACTGATAGAGGTACAGCATTCACGAGTCAAGAATTCAGTGATTACTGCCAGGAACAAGGCATAGAGCATGTCAAGATTACTACTGGAGTGCCACGTGCGAATGGCCAGGTTGAGAGGGTGCATCGCACAGTTATTGCTGTACTTACAAAGTTGTGCCTTCAAACTCCATCGTTATGGTATCGGCATGTCAGTGCTGTGCAGCGTGCGCTCAATAGTACCTATCACAGAAGCGTAAATACTACTCCATTTGAACTCTTACTTGGTGTGTCAATGAAGAATGGTAACCAAGAAATCTATGACTTATTACGGGAGGAAGAAATAGATATTTTTTCATCCCAAAGGGAAGAGCTCCGGAGAAAGGCTAAGCAGGAAATATTAAAAATACAGGAGGAAAATGTCAAAAACTATAACAAGAATAGGAAAGAATGTATAAAGTATAGTGAGGGGGATAAAGTTGCTATAAAAAGGACACAGTTCGGAGTAGGAATGAAATTGAAACCGAAGTATTTAGGCCCCTACCATATAGTAAAAGTAAAAAGAAATGATAGATATGATGTAGAGAAAGCAGATCCTAATGCAGAAGGTCCGAATAAAACCAGCTCATCGGCAGATTTTATGAAGCCTTGGCCAAGTTTTTAGGTAAGTAGAATGGTAGCAAAGCAGATTTATTTTGTGTGAGTGATGTGAGTGGTATGAAAGGATGTTTACATTTAATTATTTTGGTTTGTATTCCAAATTTGTTAAACAATAAGTTGCATGTTAAATTAAGTAATATTATGTTGTAAGACTTAGATAAGAATTAATGTACTTAGATTTAATCTATTATAGTTCCTTGTGTTTATATAGAAGCATGTAATCATAAGTTTCACAGTTGTAGTATGGTATAAGTTGTAACTGTAAGTCTGAGGACAGCCATGATGTCAGGACGGCCGAATGTGGGAATGGAATGTTAGTGTGATGTATGGAAAGGAACGTAAGGTGTGAGCATGACAGGAGGGCGAAAGAGTGGGGGACGAACGGATGACGGAAGCGAGGAAAGGCGTGTGGAAGGCGCTAAGAGAAAAATTAAGAAGAATAAACGTTTAAAACATTAATACCAAGCTTTTATTTTGAACAACAATCCCACATATATAGAATTAAATTAACTATTTTGAGGTGCAAGATTAAGTCATAATTATAAAAAAAATATATTCAGATTAAAATTAAAAATAAATGTCAGAACAAACCGCAGTCACACTACTTAGAAGTCATTGAAATAATTTTCCAAATCATAAAAACATTTCTCAATTAGCCACTCACGTAATTTATTTATTTATTTATTGCACCTCTATAAAATAAAAGTAACAATAGGGTAAACTTAATGCCTGATGGCATTCTCTGCCAGTCAAGCCTGGGTGGCTGGAAAATTTGCGGCAGGTGGAAATTTAAGAAAAAAAAAATACAAAATAAAAATACTTTAAATACATACATAAATACTCATCATAGATTCTACCCATCATAGATTACGCGGATGTATGCTATCCAGACTTAACGGATGAACTTCTTGATAAGCTAGAACGCCTCCTTAATAATTGTATCAGATTTATCTTTAATCTTCGTAAATATGATCATATCTCTAATTTTAGACGTCAGCTTAAATGGCTAACTAATTGTCAAAGGCGTAATTCTAGAATTTTCTTGGTTCTGTATTCTATTTTACACGATCCAGCTTCTCCGTTGTATTTAAAGGAAAAAATTCCGTTCCACTGCTCGTCCCACGACAGTGGGCTACGTTCTTCCAGAATTTTAAAAGTCGATATTCCACAGCATAAAAGTAGTTATTTCCGGTATTCCTTCAGTGTACAGGCGATACTACTCTGGAACGCCCTACCCGAAAACATCAGAAAAGCCACATGTAGGAGCACGTTCAAGAGGCTTGTACGGGAGCATTATTTACAACTGTGATGAGAGTATCGACACTTCATATCAGTCCATAATATAAATTAATATATATATAAATATTAAATATTACGTTTTATTAGTATTATTGTATTTATAGATATCTTGTATATATTATTTAGAGATATAGGTATATGTATACATATTTAAAGTATATATATATATTTCGTCAACCCATTATCGTCCCACTGCTGGGCACGGGTCTTCTCTCAGAATGAGAGAGTTTAGGCCATAGTCCACCACGCTGGCCAAGTGCGAATCGGTGGACATATATATACATATATATATATATATATATATATATATATATATATATTTTTTTTTTTTTTTTCATATCATCATCATCTTCAATAAGTACAACCTCCTCCTCGCCATCATCAATCTCTTGTTCCTCCTCAGCTTTCGGTAACCACTCCTCCACTTCCTCCCAGAACGGATCATTGGCACTAACAAACAACAAACGACTCTTTAATGCATCATCCATAGTCTCATCACATTCATTACTTACAAATATGACAGGACCAGAAAATTTAAAAATTAAATCTGCTTCACACTTACGAGGATAAGCAAAAGGCCTACCTTCCAACAAACGCTTAAGCATACTCGGAACACAAAATTTATATGTAAACTCCTCAAACAAAATAATCTGATGGTAACCAACTTTAAATCCTTGCATAAAAAATTTACCAACCCCAGGATAAAACACATACTTCATATTATTACGTCTAATCAACCTCTCTACATAAGTACTTTTACCTACATTAGTTGGCCCATGCAAATACCTACAATTGCTTAGGTTTCAAACCGGTTGTACTTATTCTCTCATTCCACCATTCAGCAACTAACATAGACCAATTACAATTCGCTTTCTCTACCTTACGCAACTCAATACTTACCTTGGGGCTCTTAATATCGCTAAACATCTTTTCAAGAAAACGATAACAGAAACGGCGGTCCATAACAAAAGGGTCATCATAGCGAAAAGTTTCCGTACGATTCGCCCACAAACGGGCACGCAAATTAAAATGAAGTTCAGACTCTTTGACATTATATAAAGGTTCAGTATCCTCTTTCGTTATATACTTAATACAAGACTTTGGACACCTACAAGACTGCAAATCAAAACGTCGTTCCGGAAACTTTTCGACAATTAAAGCACGCAAATTTTCAAACAATATAGGTTCTTTAAACTTAAAATAACTGTGAATATGATAACTCACTCGTGTAGACGTCCGGTTCTTTTCAATCGCAACACAAAACGCATCCACCTTATCAATAAAGCACGCCAAATATTCGCGTCGTTGATGCAAAATGAATTCATCTAATAAATCCAAAGTTATGAAATAATGAGAACTAGGACGTACAGACGTCTTACGCTTGCGAGGACGACCTACAGAATTACTCGTAGACGCACGACTCGTAGAAGCTACGGCTACGCCATGTGGCCCGCACTCGTCGACACCATCTGGGACAGGACCCCCTGCCGAGTTCCCAGCAGACGCGCCGGTGTTCTATACCGGCGCGATGCGGTGCTGACGTCATCATCTAAAAATAGACTTCTTTGACACAACCGGTCGGGGGTGCTACCGCGCCCCCTCCCTTAGGTTCTGAGTTTGGATAATTAAAGACTAACATAACCTAACCGAATAAAACTACTTTTTCTGGGTAAACATTTATTTAAAGAATAGACCTATAATTATCAATATTCAAAGTAGTAAAAGTAATATAAACCTTATAACTAAGAGTAAAATTAAGCTGATACTGATAATAATAATTCTGACTATCCTTTGTAGGAAAACCAATTCCATCAAAACCTATATAACTACGAGCAGCATGGTCGTTATTCACTACATCAGGTGTACCCATAGCTTTACACAATTTATTAATCTCAGTAATACGATTTAACTCACCAGTTTCAATACGTTTTTTATTGCGAGGATAATAAGTATGTTTAATATATAGACCATTTTTCAATCGATACCTATTCACTCCTTCATAAGCAACTCCAATCAATGGCTGACCAAAACTACCATGATTGTTTACAAAATAAGTAGAAATTAAAACGGAATCCTGACAAAACAAAGGATCTACTCGCAAATCTGAATAACGACCATTCACCTTCTCCAATTTACCCATATCATAATATCGATTAATTTCTAAACCATTAATAGTAAATTCAACTTTATTAATTATAAACATAGCATACTGGTTCTGAATAAATTGTCGAAAATTTGCGTTCCCGATTGCGCTCATCCCATATACTCCCACATCACCAAATTCAAAATCTGCATGACCATCACCATACTGCCAAGATATAGAGCGCAAATATATATAAATATATATATATATATATATATATATATATATATATATATATATATATATATATATATATATATATATATATATATATATATATATATATATATATATATATATATATATATATATATATTTGTTTTATATTTTAAAAGAATGATTATTTTAACAAAATTTCTTTTTATAACTTTTAGATGCCTACCACAAATTATCGCCATCGCCCAGGGTTGACTGGCAGAGAATGCCATTAGGCATTAAGTTCACCCTTGTAACCCTTAGTATAAGGTGTTTCAAAAGTTTAAATAAATAAAAATAAATATATACATACATACAACTATACACCATACACTATACTACATACTATATACAGATATATATAAAGAAAATATAGTTTTCTTTAATTATTTAGTTCTTTTTTTAATTTGACATGTCTGTCAAAATTTTAAAACGTCAGAATATATTTTGTAAAGAAAGATAGATTTGGTGGAATAATAAACTTGAAATGTCGTTTCTTATTTTCAAAAGCAACACATTTGTTTATTTTCTAAAACCCTAAGATATAATCTTATAAAACGACATTTTTGTTTATTAAAATACGTAATTGAGGAAAACTATGGAACAGCTTCGTTTTGAATTTGCAATATTGCCGACGAGTGATGGAAAATCAAACATTGATTGTGTAATCTCAATAACAACCAAAGATGAAAAAGTGTTTGCTATACCAGAGGAACTACAGTCTGTTGGTCTTCATAAAGAATTGATAAAGACAGCTGCGTATAAAAAAGTAAAAAATAGTTTAAAAAGAAGACATCAGACACGAAAAGTCTGGATAACAATGACAGATGAACTCAGTAAAGTCTACATAGATGAAGACGGTAATTTACAATTCGGAGAGCAATACCTGGAAGAAATTGAACAAAAACAAACATCTGGAGGATTAGGAAGAGATAGTAAGATAAAGACATTGGAAAAAATATTAGAAAAATTAATTGAAAACACTTAAGACTCTAAAAAACAGAATTTAAAATACATTGCAGAAAAGTTTGTAATTGAAAAATTTACAAGTGACAACTCAAACCCGAACCAATGGATTGATATTTTTGAAAGGGAATGTTCACGCTTTGATATTATGGAAGATGAGAAAAAAATTGAAATACTCAGACTATTCATGGATAAAAGTTGTGTTTTAAGTGTACAGTTCTATGACTATAAAATTCACTCTAAACTCAGATTGGACAACATGGAAAAATAAGTTTTGTGAGTCTTTTGCAAATCAAGGTTGGAACCATGTAACTTATGCTCTGTTATTTAAATACAAGCATGGCTCGTTGGTGGACTATGCTATAAAAAAAGAGAAACTTATATTAGATATGAGGAGATCAATAGATACAGGTACACTTGTGGATGTTATTGCCGCAGGTTTGCCAAGGATTGTACTGGAGAAGATAAATAGAGAAGAAATAAAGGATACAGTAGATTTATTCAATGAAGTGAGAAAGTATGAACATTTGATAAATAGAAACAGAACTGAAGCCTACAGAAAATATGAAAATCAAAAGATAAATAACATAAATGAAGATAAATAACATACTCCATGCAAAATATGCAAGAAGTTAAATGAAGGTACTCGTTACCATCCTGAGACTGCATGCTGGTTTAAGGTTAAAGATGATGATGGATACAATAGAAGACCTATAAGACATGTAAACAATTCAGTATTTGAAGCAGAATTAAATGAAACAGAACAAAAAAACTAATAGTGACACCATTAATAAAAGTCAAACTACTATTAAACGATAAATTAGAAATATATGGAGTATATGATTCAGGTTCGAATGTTTCTCTCATTAATTCTAAATTATTAAAATTTAAAACTAGGAGAAATAGTTTAAATAAAGAAAATTTAGTTACTCTTAATGGTGTTAAAAAGACAAATGGTTTGACAAATATAAAAATAAAAATCTTCGAAAAAGAAGAAAATGTGGATGTTTATATCATTGATGACCCAAATTTCAGATATGATTTTTTAATAGGATTAGACATAATAAAGAAATACAAGCTTATACAAAATGAGGAGTTAAAAATAACACAAAAGCAATACTTACATTAAGAGACTAAAAAAAAGAAGAAGAGATAAGTAAAGAGAAAAGTTACAGTAACAAATATGATAGAAAATACGAAATAAATTTCAATGAGCATGTAAAGGAATTTGAAATAAAAGTTAATCACTTAGATGAAGAGAAAAAGGAAGAAATTAATAAATTAATTCAAACCTATAAATCTGTATTTGCCAAAGATAAGTATGATGTAGGAAGAGTTAAGGGATATGAAGCAAGAATAGATTTATTAGTGGATAAATACTGCAGTAAAAGGCCATACAGATGCACTATAGAAGACAAAGAAGAGATTGTAGAGCAGATAGCAAAATTATTAGATTATAAACTTATAGAAGAGTCTTACAGTCCATTTGCAGCACCGGTAACTTTGGCATTTAAGAAAGAAGAAAATAAAAGATCAAGACTATGTATAGACTTCAGGGATTTAAATAAGATAATCGTGCCACAGGCTCAACCATTCCCGTTAATTGAAGACCTTATGGTAAAAACAAGAAATTGCAATTATTTTACAAGCCTAGACATAAACTCAGCTTTTTGGTCTATACCTCTAAGAGTAGAAGACAGAAAGAAAACGGGGTTTGTGACACAAGAAGGACACTTTCAATGGACTTGTCTACCATTCGGTTTAAAGACATCGCCAGCAATATTTCAGAGAATATTAAGTAACATACTTAGAAAATATAAACTTACCGATTTTACTGTGAATTACATAGATGATATCCTGATATTTTCGAAATCATTTAAAGAACACCTAAATCACCTAAAACAGCTGCTAGAAGCAATTCTAACAGAAGGATTTCGATTAAAATTTACAAAATGTACATTTGCATCAGATTCAGTCAAGTACTAAGGACATATTATTCAATATAATTCGATAAAACCAATGAAGGATAACTTAATTTCGATAAGGAATGTCCCAGTACCAAAAACTCGGAAGAATGTTAGACAATTTTTAGGAAAAATAAATTTTTACCACAAATATATACCAAGAAGCGCAATAATGTTAGACCCACTACATAATTTACTTAGAAAAAATCAGAAATTTATTTGGACTGAAGAATGTCAAAAATCATTTGAAAAAATTAAAAACCTCTTATGTTCTCAACCAATACTAGAAATATTCGATCAAAATCTACCAATAAACATTTATACTGATGGATCACTAGAGGGCGTCGGAGCAGTATTAAAACAGGTACAAAAAGATGGTGAAGAAAAACTAGTAGCTTACTTTTAAAAAAAAATAAATGCAGCACAAAAGAAGAAAAAAGCTATATATTTAGAATGTTTGGCCATCAAAGAAGCACTGAGATATTGGCAGTATTGGTTAATAGGTAAATCGTTTACTGTTTATTCAGACCACAAACCATTAGAAAACATGAATTTAAAAGCAAGAACAGATGAAGAGCTGGGTGATCTGACTTATTACCTTTCACAGTACGACTTTAAAATTAAATATTCCCCGGGAAAAGAAAATTTAGAAGCAGACTGTCTAAGTCGAAATCCTGTATTGGAACCAGAAGAAAATATAGAAGAACAATTAAAAATAGTGTACTTAATAACTTTGGAAGATATTATAATAGATGAGAATAAAAATGAAGAAATACAGACAAATAAAAACAAGATAATTGAAAAACATAATGTATATTACAAAAAAATAAGAAACAAAGAGAAAATAATAATAACAGAAGAATTCAGTATAAGACTTATAAAACGAATACATGAGGACCTGTGCCACATTGGAGTTGGGCAAATGCTAAAAACTATAAGCTCACTGTATGTAACAAAGAATTTAACAAAAAATATAAAAAATGTTTGTAGAAACTGTGAAATTTGCATAAAAAACAAAACAAGAGGACAGCACAAATACGGACTGATGTCACATTTAGGTCCGGCAACAAGACCTTTTGAAATAGTATCAATAGACACAATTGGCGGTTTTGGTGGTTCGAGATCTACAAAGAAATATCTACATCTTTTGGTAGACCACTTCACTAGGTACGCATTTATTATAACATCAAAGACCCAGAGTGCACATCCTATCCTATCCTACTAATATTATAAATGCGAAAGTTTGTGAGGATGTATGTGTATTTGTTATTCTTTCACGCAAAAACTACTCAACGGATTAGGTTGAAACTTTACAGTAGTATAGGTTATACATCAGAATAACACATCCTACTAATATTATAAATGCGAAAGTTTGTGAGGATGTATGTGTATTTGTTATTCTTTCACGCACGTACGCTGCCTAAATCGTTGGAGATATCCAAATATAATGTATGGTGGGATCTAAATAAAAGTCCGCGACAGCATATATCTATATTTTATGTATAACCCACAATAACTCTTTTTATACTTTGAAAATTTTAAAAATTTCAAGTTGATGTTTCCATAGGTTTTATACAAACTAAATATTAATCCTTATCAAAATAAATGATTTCAAAAAATCAAGCATCTAATAAAGATCGAATCTGCCTTTTACACCATGTAAATTGGATAAGTAGTTTAGAAGATATTACGAGTATAACATATTGCGTCAATTGATTGACCGGCAGTACGCGCCGTGCGCCGCCGCCGTATACAACGAAGTTGTATGATATTAATATTTGAATGGTTATAAAACACGGAGCAAAATGTGAAAGGTCAATGACGTCTCTGTAGTTCCAGGAATAAGGAATCCCCTGTCTGTGGTAAGAGGCAACTAAAAAGGAGCTTTCGGGGTTGCGGGCGGCTAGACGGAGAGCTCCAAACACCCAGTCAGTAACTTCGGGAAAGATATCAGCATGTGTGGTCGCATGATATCGTGAGAGCCAGGATGGACGGAGCTTGAACCGTCCAGCCAGGCGATCCCGGGAAGGACGGTGGCATACGTGTGGTCGCATATCGTGGTAAAGACCAGATGGAGTGGTGGGCCCAGCCGCTCACTTGGGAGGAGCCTGATGGGGCAATGCACTCAGAGGACTCCAGTTGCGTCCCTTTGAAGATCCCGGAGTCCTGGTGCTATAAGAATCCTAGAAAACCCTGCGTCGCTCCCACGGCGTACCTTTTGAAGGTTTCTCCCTCGACAAAAAAGAAAAAAGTCAATGAGAATGAAACAGCGGAAAGGTTAAATATGTTATTCAATCGTCATCGACCTTTTAATGTAACACAACTCGACACATATGTCAGATTAGCAGTAGTTTAGGTCGTAGTTGACCACGCTAGCCAACTGCGCGTTGGTAACCGTCACGCGTTTTGAGACCCTTTCTTAAAACTTTTAATTTCAGAGTAAGCATTAATATCTGTTGCCGACAAAACTAATTCAAATTAATATACGTGCCTGTGATTTGAAATTTGAACACACTGATTTAGGCGATTAACACACGGCACCGCGCACCGCCGCGAATAGCGGTGCCCCGCGCGGTAAGGCGGTTTACGTACCTGTACGCGCGGATGGACCGATCATCAAAATAAACTTTTCGACATCGAAATGCATTTTTGCTTCAACGATGATCCGCGCTGTTAGGCGCCAGCCCGTGTGTGAGGCGCACTGTAGTTCGCGCGGAGACAAGGTGGTGATGAGAACACCGCTGGACCGCGCGGCCAGTCGGTGTACGTTTGTGAGGCATCAACGGATTTATTAGACCCCAATACAACATGAGATCCGCTTCACCGCCTACCGTGGCAGTGAGCGGTACCGTATGTTAATCGCCTTAGGAAGTAGGGCAAGGGTTCAATCTGAAGTAGATCACAGATGCGTTGCTACTCCCGAGGACTATGATGATCGTCTCATATAAAAGTGAGCCGGCAGGCACACCCTTCAAATGAAACACAAGAACTGCTTCACGGTAGAAATAGGTGCGGCGGTGATGCCTCCCTGGTTGAACCATTGCTCTACCACCTTGCAAACTTTATGTGGCAGACTAAATTCCACGCGAGCGAAGCCGCGGGCAAAAGCTAGTGATTTTATAAAGCTAATAAATAAAGTTACCGAAACGGAAGAGATTGGAATGCTTCTCACTGACCAGTATCCGGGAATAAATTCGAAAGAATTCAAGAAATTTCTTAGTGACAAGCAAATAACAATGATATTTACAGCAGTGAACGCACCTTTTTCAAATGGCCTAAATGAAAGGTTAAACCAAACACTAGTTAATAAGATTAGGTGCAGAATAAATGGATGTAAAGGAAAAAAAACATGGACTACAATAGCATATGAATATGTAGAAAAATATAATCAGACTAAGCACTCGGTAACCGGCTATGCACCATGCTATTTGTTATATGGTGCAGATGTTACAATCTTACCCAATGAGCTACGCCAAGAATGTACGCCAAGTGACTGGATTAGAGATAAAGAAAGAGCACTTAATAATACTGTGAAATCTCATAATTATAACAAAATGCGCTATGATAAAAAAAGACAAAATAGAGAATTTAAAGTTGGAGATATGGTATATGTAGAAAATGGGAATAAACTAAATAGAAGAAAACTGGATGAACTGAGAATTGGGCCATATAAATTAGTAGGGAAAAGGTCTAATACAATTTATGAAGTAGATATAGGACATAGGAAAACTGAGTCAAACCTATTTCATATTTCAAAACTAATTCCAGTACAAATAAAAAAATATGAAGAGGAGGGAACAAGTGAAGAGATGGAAGAAGAATTTAATGAGTTCTGAAGAGAAATTCATACATGAATTTTCTTCCCCGGGAGGGGAGATATAAAGAAAATAGGTTTTCTTTAATTATTTAGTTCTTTTTTTAATTTGACATGTCTGTCAAAATTTCAAAACGTCAGAATATATTTTGTGAAGAAAGATAGATTTGGTGGAATAATAAACTTGAAATGTCGTTTCTTATTTTCAAAAGCAACACATTTGTTTATTTTCCAAAACCCTAAAATATAATCTTATATATATACATATAGATAAAGTGAAGTAATAGATGATTATGAAACAGTAGTGGAGTTTAGACAGTAATTGTATTCTAAAAATATTAAATGTTAATATTTTCAAATTATTAGGAATGTTATTATATATTTTAATACACATGCTGGCTGAGTTTTTGGATCGCAACACTGTACGAGTAGATATTATGCATAATTTATTTTTGTATCGACTATCAAAATAACAATTGTCACTTCTTTTTTTAAATAGATGCATACGAGTTCTTACGAAGATGCATGCCTCATAGATGTAGATGCCAGTCAGTGTTAAAAGTTTTAATTCCTTAAAAAGAGGTTTGCAACTGTTCTGTTGGGTAGAGTTACATATAGCACGTATACAGCGTTTTTGTGCTATGAAGGCTTTCTTGACGTATACAGAATTTCCCCATAGGAGTATGCCATACCTTAGAGAGTATGCCATACCATAGAGTATGCCATACATTAGAGTTGAAGCGACGTAGCCGCGATAAGCTTTCAGGGCTATTGATATACTACTGATTTTAGGGAGTCGCCATAAGGGAAAGTTCAAACGGCTAATTTTTGCACACAGTTTGTCAATGTGTTGTTTCCAAGTAAACGATCTATCAATATTAATACCCAGAAATGTTATAGCATCAGTTTCCGCTATGAGTTGGTTCTCATAGCGCACATTTAGTTTGTGTCTTTTTGTGTTCTTATTTCCAAATTGTACATATTTTGTTTTATTTATATTTATTTTAAGATTATTGTTTTTAAGACATATTAATATTTTGTCAACTGTCTCATTAATTACATTATTTTTTTTATTTTATTTCACTGAAGTAGCAATCGAACATACAGTCCACCTGATGGTAAGTGGTCACTGCCGCCCATGGACATCTGTAATCAACTTCATACAAAACATGGGTTCTATCTGAAGTCAATCACAGATGTGTTGCTACTCCCGAGGACTAAGATGGTCGCCTCATATAAAAGTGTACCGGCAACCACACCCTTCCATCGAAACGCAAAAATTGCTTCACGCTAGAAATAGGTGTGGCGGTGGTACCTCCCCGGTCGAACTACACTGGTTCTACCACATGTTTATAATTATCACTATTGTCATTAACTATTACTGCTATATCGTCTGCAAACAATGAATATTTTTGATTAGTTACATTTACTATGTCATTGATATATATTATAAATAAAAGTGGCCCTAAAATGCTCCCTTGAGGAACTCCGACTCTTCTTCTTGCCTAAGGAGGTTAATGCTATGAATTTCTACGTATTGTTTTCGGTCACTTAAGTAGCTATATAGCTATTCAAGTGGTCGACCACGAATACCGTACTGCTCGCATTTCCAGAGTAATAGTTTATGAGAGACAAAGTCAAAGGCTTTGCTCATATCAAAAAAGATACCAGTTGTTTTATGTTTCTTGTCCATATATTCAAATAATAATCTATCCGCCAGGTTAAAGGCAGCAAGTGTTGTCGATTTGTTCTTACGAAAACCATTTTGATCCGGCGTAAGTATATTGTATTTATCTAGAAAGTGTGCAATACGCACATGCATAGCCTTTTCAAAAATTTTTGAGAAAATGGATATAAGAGCGATAGGTCGATAATTTTCCAAGAACTTTTTCCCATCCTTTTTGTATATGGGTTTAATTACAGATATTTTAAGAATATCAGGGAATGTGCCCGTTGTAAATGAAATGTTTATAATACTAGCTTTTGCCCGCGGCTTCGCTCGCGTGGAATTTAGTCTGCCACATAAAGTTTGCAAGGTGGTAGAGCAATGGTTCAACCAGGGAGGCATCACCGCCGCACCTATTTCTACCGTGAAGCAGTTCTTGTGTTTCATTTGAAGGGTGTGCCTGCCGGCTCACTTTTATATGAGACGATCATCATAGTCCTCGGGAGTAGCAACGCATCTGTGATCTACTTCAGATTGAACCCTTGCCCTACTTCCTAAGGCGATTAACATACGGTACCGCTCACTGCCACGGTAGGCGGTGAAGCGGATCTCATGTTGTATTGGGGTCTAATAAATCCGTTGATGCCTCACAAACGTACACCGACTGGCCGCGCGGTCCAGCGGTGTTCTCATCACCACCTTGTCTCCGCGCGAACTACAGTGCGCCTCACACACGGGCTGGCGCCTAACAGCGCGGATCATCGTTGAAGCAAAAATGCATTTCGATGTCGAAAAGTTTATTTTGATGATCGGTCCATCCGCGCGTACAGGTACGTAAACCGCCTTACCGCGCGGGGCACCGCTATTCGCGGCGGTGCGCGGTGCCGTGTGTTAATCGCCTAAATCAGTGTGTTCAAATTTCAAATCACAGGCACGTATATTAATTTGAATTAGTTTTGTCGGCAACAGATATTAATGCTTACTCTGAAATTAAAAGTTTTAAGAAAGGGTCTCAAAACGCGTGACGGTTACCAACGCGCAGTTGGCTAGCGTGGTCAACTACGACCTAAACTACTGCTAATCTGACATATGTGTCGAGTTGTGTTACATTAAAAGGTCGATGACGATTGAATAACATATTTAACCTTTCCGCTGTTTCATTCTCATTGACTTTTTTCTTTTTTGTCGAGGGAGAAACCTTCAAAAGGTACGCCGTGGGAGCGACGCAGGGTTTTCTAGGATTCTTATAGCACCAGGACTCCGGGATCTTCAAAGGGACGCAACTGGAGTCCTCTGAGTGCATTGCCCCATCAGGCTCCTCCCAAGTGAGCGGCTGGGCCCACCACTCCATCTGGTCTTTACCACGATATGCGACCACACGTATGCCACCGTCCTTCCCGGGATCGCCTGGCTGGACGGTTCAAGCTCCGTCCATCCTGGCTCTCACGATATCATGCGACCACACATGCTGACATCTTTCCCGAAGTTGCTGACTGGGTGTTTGGAGCTCTCCGTCTAGCCGCCCGCAACCCCGAAAGCTCCTTTTTAGTTGCCTCTTACCACAGACAGGGGATTCCTTATTCCTGGAACTACAGAGACGTCATTGACCTTTCACATTTTGCTCCGTGTTTTATAACCATTCAAATATTAATGTCATACAACTTCGTTGTATACGGCGGCGGCGCACGGCGCGTACTGCCGGTCAATCAATTGACGCAATATGTTATACTCATAATATCTTCTAAACTACTTATCCAATTTATATGGTGTAAAAGGCAGATTCGATCTTTATTAGATGCTTGATTTTTTGAAATCATTCATTTTGATAAGGATTAATATTTAGTTTGTATAAAACCCATGGAAACATCAACTTGAAATTTTTAAAATTTTCAAAGTATAAAAAGAGTTATTGTGGGTTATACATAAAATATAGATATATGCTGTCGCGGACTTTTATTTAGATCCCACCATACATTATATTTGGATATCTCCGACGGTTTAGGCAGCGTACGCGAAGATAGCTCTCAGAGCACAACTTTTTTTCCGACTAACCTGATATTTCTCGTTATATTACAACCTTATAAAAAAATCATTACAAATTATAGCCCATGTGTTATTCTGATGTATAACCTATACTACTGTAAAGTTTCAACCTAATCCGTTGAGTAGTTTTTGCGTGAAAGAATAACAAATACACATACATCCTCACAAACTTTCGCATTTATAATATTTATTTATTTATTTATTTATTTATTTATTTATTTATTAATACACAATTATGCTATAAACATTACAGATAATAATTCCAAATCGTTTATAGGCTTGCAACGTACATTCCTGCCGTCCTGCGAATTTCATGGAGGATTGCAGTCGTTTTTATAATTTTTGTCGAAATATTGTCATGTCCAACGGCTGCAGTATTTTTAAGATTCATTATAATTCTAAATATTTCTCGAGAATTAGTAGGAGTAAGAAATAATGAATTATAATTAAAATTAATTTTATGTTTATAAACGTCATTTGTAATAGTATTTTCGGATGTCAAATTAATAAAATATTCATGAAATTTATTTGCGATGTCAATAGGATTATTAATATTTATATTATTATGCATAGTTTCATTGATATATTTGTCATTTTTATTTTCAACAGCACTGTTTTTTATAATATTCCAAGATGCGAGGCATTTATTTTTTGCGTTATCTACATATTTTTGATTGTTTAATATATGCGAACATAATATGCATTTTTTTAAACTTTTGATATATTTGTTATATTTCATTTTAAGCTCGATATTGTTCGTTTTGTAACACATAAAACGTAACCTACGCTTGTGTTTTGCCGAAATCTTTATACCTTTGGTAATCCAACTCCAAGAGGTCTTATTCGATCTTGGAATTTTCCTGCGGAGAACAGGGAAACAAAGATTAAAAAACAATGTAAAGAGAGAGTGAAATTTATTAAATGCTTCATTTGCATTTGATTCATTATATACTTCCGACCAAGATAGTTGATTGGCGCAGTAATAGAATTTTAAAATATCATCCTAAGAGAAGTCTCTACGTCGTATAAATTGAGCTTTTGGACTGAGTTTATTCCCGTGTACTGGTGTAACTAACAGTTGTCCAGTATTATGATCCGATAAGTTTAGGCAGAGGAGCTCACTCTTTTCATTCAGCTCATAGTTTCAATAGGTCTTCCGTATCCAGTAATGAATATTTTTATGAACTTGAAACTTTAGGTACCTTATTAAATAGATCCTTTGAAAATTCGTCCTTTACTTTTAATGTTTGTCACCTAAATGCTCAAAGTATACCGGCGCATCATGTAGAACTTTTAGATACTTTCGGAAGCTCGTCTGTACAAGCGATTTTAATCTCCGAAAGTTGGCTTAAGCCCTCTTTATTGTCGCCCGATTACAGTTTGCCTGGCTACATTCTTGTAAGGAATGATAGATTGGGGAAAGGAGGGGGAGGAGTGGCCATTTACATCCGGCATGACATTCCTTTTTCTATTATAGCCTCCTCCCCGGGCCAATACTCTGCATCTGCTGAATTTCTTTTTCTGGAGATTCAGGTGAAGCATTCCAAAGTTGTTCTTGGTGTTGTTTATTGTCCACCTTCTGTTAATTATTTCGATAACTTAGAAACCGTTTTGGATTCACTCTGTTCGGTTTACACACATCATATAATTATGGGTGACTTTAACACTGACTTACTTAAGCCGTCTCCCCAAACTTCAAAGCTTATTAACATCTTCTCTTCTGAAAATCTGTCAATAATTCCTTGCAACTCAACCCATCATAATCCTTCTTCTCCTGACACCTGACTTGATCTTATGATCACATCCTCACCTAATCTTGTTACAAAATGTGGTCAGTTGTCAGCTCCAGGTTTTTCGCACCATGATTTAATTTACCTTGCGTACCTACTTAAAATACCTAAGGCTAAGCCGGATAAAATTCTGATACGAAATTTAAGTAAAATTGACCCAATCGCATTAAAAAACGATGCTATGAAGATCGACTTTACGTCGGTTTATGTTGCATCATCAATTGATGAAAAAGTCTCTCACTTTAATTCACTTATTCTCGTATTGTTCGACGCACATGCACCACGTAAAGCGGTAAGATTAAGGCGACAACCGGCGCCGTGGATAACGAGGGGCGTGCGCGTAGCTATGTCACGCCGTGACAGAGCTTTTAGAACGTTTAAGCGTGACCGGTGTGATGAAAACTGGTGCATTTACAAGTCACTTCGCAATCGTTGTAATCAGATGGTGAGAGCAGCTAAGCGTGCCTATTTTTTTTAAAACATCTCCAACTCTTCGGTTGCAGATATATGGAAGTTTCTCAAATCTCATGGCATTGGTAATCAAAAGAATGAGCAAGTCATTATGCCATTCTCCCTTGAAGATTTTAACTCTCATTTTTCTACTGTTTCTTCTCTCTGTCCTCTAATAAAATCCCAAACAATTTCAGAAATTACTTCCTGGGCCAAATCTCACTCTGAAATCTTCTCGTTCTCTGGCATATCCGAGGACGAGATTGTCAAGTCAAAACTCTCTTGTCTATTAAATCTAAGGCAGTGGGCTGTGACGATGTGAGTCGTACCATGCTCTTTCTTGTCCTCGATTACGTTAGTCCTGTTATTACTCACATCATCAATTTTTCATTGTTGACAGGGGCATTTCCTAGTCTCTGGCGTAAAGCTTTTATTTCCCCAATTCCTAAGGTTACAAACCCTTGTCAACTCAACAATTATAGGCCAATTTCTATATTACCATTTCTCTCAAAGGTACTTGAAGCTATTGCTTATAAACAAGTATCTGGCTTCGTACATAAAAATAATTATCTATCCCAATTTCAATCTGGCTTTCGTCCACGTCACAGAACCACCACTGCACTTCTTAAGGTGACGGAAGATATTCGTGGGGGCATGGAGAACAAACCCGTTACCGCCCTTGTTCTAGTTGACTTCTCGAACGCGTTTAACATGGTTGACCATGACATCCTTCTTGCAATACTTCATCACCTTAATTTCTCCTCCATTTCCCTAAACTGGTTTTCTTCTTATCTTGGCGGTGGTCAACAAGCTGTGCGTATTGGTCAGAAGATTTCTGGTTCAAACAACCTCTTGTCTGGCGTACCCCAGGGTGGAATACTTTCCCCTTTACTTTTTACTCTTTTCATAAATTCTCTTTCTGCATTACTTAGTTGCCTTTTTCATTTCTATGCCGATGATCTGCAGATATATTCACAAGGTACTATTAATTCCATGGATAACGCTGTTTTAGCGTTGAGGTATTCTTGGTGTGGTGTAATATAAGTAAACACGCTAGAATACGGAAAAAGACGGAAGAGAGTTGCAAGCCGCTTTTTAAAGAGTTAAAATTACTTACTCTACCTAGTATGTACATATATGAAACATCAGTATTTGTTAAACGACATTCAAATTTATTTATTAAAAAGAAAGACATTATTGGTTCCACAAGTAGACACCAGGACAAATTATGGTTACCACCTTGTAAATCAGTATTAAGATCTAAAAGTGTTTATCACATGTGTGTCAAAATATTTAATAATCTTCCGGAAAATATTAAAGAATTACCAATTCATAAATTCAAAAAACAATTACATGCGTGGCTTGTTGGTAAATGCTTCTATAGTATCAAACAATACATAAATAACTATGAAAACAATATTTAATAAGAATAATTCAACATATTAAATTTACATTTGACATGCATAACTGATAGTAAGACAATTAATTATAATGAACAATATTAATAATGTAATGTGATATATGTATGTAAATGTAATTATAATAATGATGTAATAAGAATAATAATATTAACATAAATTATAAAATTAGTAACTAACCCTTACTAACACAAAATAATTTGCACACCAGTGATATGGTACATTGTGAGCTGTATTAAGCAAAATATAAATTAAGATCCCATGTAACCACAATTTATGCAAATAAAAATTCATTCATTCATTCATTCATTCATTCAATACTTAGCTGTAGGTCGCGCAGATGCAAGCAGCTCCAGGGGCGTAGCCGGTAAATGATTACGCACTTTACAGCACAACACTATATTACACAGTACAGAAGGCACAATCACAAGCAGATACAGAAAGCAGACAGTTCAGAGTAACAGTTAGAAGGATCACAGACAGAGAACAGAAGCGAGAACACAAAATACATAAACTTGGTTAAAAAGCGTTTTAAAAGCGGCACGTAAGCATCGACAGGTGTAAGCGCATAGCGGGCAAAATCCACACTGGCGAGTCGCGACGCGGTAGGTGCGGGGGAGAGTACGGTCAGCCGGCCAATCGTGCGCCGGAGTCGGCGTACCGTTAGCTCGTGACGTCAGCCCAGGTAAGCGATAAGGCTGACTGCACCCGTGGTACACGACACTTGCGTTGCTACATTTTTATTGTTTATATTGTGTGTAAAATATTTGTGATGTACTGAATGTGTGATTGTTTGTAATATATTACTACGTGTATATACTAATATAATTTGTGTTTGTGTGTAGTGTATGTGTGTTGTTGAATGTGGGAGTAGCCCACACTGTAATGACAATTAATAATAATTTGAAACTTATTGCTGATTGGTCTATGAAATACGGTATAAACGTGAATCCTAATAAATGCCAAGCTATAATTATTGGCAGTGACCGACAGCTGGCAAAACTTGACTTAGATCTCATTTCACCGGTCATGTTTAACAATTGAGTGATAGAGTACTCCTCGCCGGTTAAAAACTTGGGCATCCACTTTCCCACTTTGATAATAATTTGAGCAACTATTCGTCAACGAAGACAAATAAGAATACTCTCTGTTCCTTATTCTATCTTATACGATGATATATCTCCCTCCTACCTAAAATGTAAATTTCAGTACCTGCGCGATAATCACGAACGGCATTTGCGATCTTCGGAGACGCTGACTCTCTCTATTCCTCTCCACGACTCTTGTTTCCTGTCCTATTAATTTGCTGTTCAAGCCGCTCGATTTTGAAACTTCGCGATTATATAATAGATAAAAGTAGATGTTACATAAATGTTACGGAACTGAAGACAATTATTTTTCTGTGTGTATAGACGTATTTATTATTATATCGTATGTACATACAATATATATTGTACAATATATTTTGTTATACCGCCTTCGATGTTTTTCTTACCTTTTGAGGTTGACTGGCAGAGAATGCTTATAGCATTAAGTCCACCTTTGTACATTTATTATAAGGTACATAAACAATAAATAAGATTCTTTAATATAAATGATATAAATAAGATTTCTGATTTACATCAGAAGGAAGTATAGAAGGTAAATTAGAACGGTACTTTCTTAAATTGAAACCTGCTTTAATTAGATTTGCGGACATTGACTGCTGAATGAAACGAAGCTCGTTTTCGTCATCATTTGAAGTGAGCAAATCATCCACGTATATGTCTTGCTGTATAATGGTTTTTATTAATTCATCACACTCTTCACCGACTTGCAAGAGACATTTAGTGGCAAGATAGCTGGCGCTAGCATAGCCGTAGGTTACTGTGTTAAGTTGGAGTGTCTGGAGTGCCTTATCTTCCGCGTCGCGCCATAGAATTAGCTGCATATTACGGTCAGATTCGTCTACTAGTAGGTGCGTGCAGACGCGTCGAATACTACGCGAAGGCGCGTGAACTCACTGTCCTCGCGGATGACTGGGTGATGCGGGACAAAGTAGGAACTCTCAGGTCGGTCCTCCGGTGAAGGTGATAGATGTCCTAAGCTGTGGTATTCATTAATAAAATTTACATAGGCAGACTTAAGCTCAGGATCTTTACGAAAACGTCGTTCTAAATTAAGAAATCTATGTTTAGCCATGAAATAAGACTCGCCTAAACAATTAATATTATTGGTGAGCGGTAACTTAACACAAAAACGACCATCCTCGGTTCGTTTAGTATTCTGTAAAAAATGAAGTTCACGAGCTCTTTGCTCATCAGTGAGAACGGGTTTCTGTGGCAAGCTCTCCAGCTTCCAGAAACGTTTTAAATCATTATGAAGTTCGATTATACTATCACTAGCTTTTGCCCGCGGCTTCGCTCGCGTGGAATTTAGTCTGCCACATAAAGTTTGCAAGGTGGTAGAGCAATGGTTCAACCAGGGAGGCATCACCGCCGCACCTATTTCTACCGTGAAGCAGTTTTTGTGTTTCATTTGAAGGGTGTGCCTGCCGGCTCACTTTTATATGAGACGATCATCATAGTCCTCGGGAGTAGCAACGCATCTGTGATCTACTTCAGATTGAACCCTTGCCCTACTTCCTAAGGCGATTAACATACGGTACCGCTCACTGCCACGGTAGGCGGTGAAGCGGATCTCATGTTGTATTGGGGTCTAATAAATCCGTTGATGCCTCACAAACGTACACCGACTGGCCGCGCGGTCCAGCGGTGTTCTCATCACCACCTTGTCTCCGCGCGAACTACAGTGCACCTCACACACGGGCTGGCGCCTAACAGCGCGGATCATCGTTGAAGCAAAAATGCATTTCGATGTCGAAAAGTTTATTTTGATGATCGGTCCATCCGCGCGTACAGGTACGTAAACCGCCTTACCGCGCGGGGCACCACTATTCGCGGCGGTGCGCGGTGCCGTGTGTTAATCGCCTAAATCAGTGTGTTCAAATTTCAAATCACAGGCACGTATATTAATTTGAATTAGTTTTGTCGGCAACAGATATTAATGCTTACTCTGAAATTAAAATTTTAAGAAAGGGTCTCAAAACGCGTGACGGTTACCAACGCGCAGTTGGCTAGCGTGGTCAACTACGACCTAAACTACTGCTAATCTGACATATGTGTCGAGTTGTGTTACATTAAAAGGTCGATGACGATTGAATAACATATTTAACCTTTCCGCTGTTTCATTCTCATTGACTTTTTTCTTTTTTGTCGAGGGAGAAACCTTCAAAAGGTACGCCGTGGGAGCGACGCAGGGTTTTCTAGGATTCTTATAGCACCAGGACTCCGGGATCTTCAAAGGGACGCAACTGGAGTCCTCTGAGTGCATTGCCCCATCAGGCTCCTCCCAAGTGAGCGGCTGGGCCCACCACTCCATCTGGTCTTTACCACGATATGCGACCACACGTATGCCACCGTCCTTCCCGGGATCGCCTGGCTGGACGGTTCAAGCTCCGTCCATCCTGGCTCTCACGATATCATGCGACCACACATGCTGACATCTTTCCCGAAGTTACTGACTGGGTGTTTGGAGCTCTCCGTCTAGCCGCCCGCAACCCCGAAAGCTCCTTTTTAGTTTTTTTTAATAATAATAATAAAATGCATTTATTGCCACATAAAAAGAAACTTCACAAAATATAGCTTATTATAAAAGATTACGGGCAAAAGGTTGTGGCTCAGCTTCACCTGCCACAGGACCAGGTCCCATGCAGCGCTGTTTTTCAGCCACCTCCTTCTCCCTGTGTTGTTGGGCGGGAGTGATTTGAGCTCCCCGGTTTACCGCTTATACAATCTATTGATTAAACTCATATTACTTAAACACCTATGACGCACCTACCGCTACTTGAATGTGTGGGCATGTGTGTGTGTGCGTGCGTGTGTGTATGTGTGTGTGTGTGTGTGTGTGTGTGTGTGTGTGTGTGTGTGTGTGTGAGAGAGAGAGAGAGAGAGAGAGAGAAAGAGAGAGAGAGAGTATATATATGTACATATATATATTACCTGGAGAAAAACTGTTTGAGGTCAAGGTATTTCCAGCAGGCGCGCTTCAGATTTTCCGCAGCAAGTTGTTTTTTAATTAGGGCTTGTTTATATTTAGATTTAAAAGTCTCACTACTCATTTTTTTCCTTAGAGGAGGTGGTAAATCATTCCATATCTTTGCTGCACAAAATCTGAAGCACCCCCTATATCGTGCCGTTTTGTGAAGAGGCATCTTAATAAGAAGTTGCGCGTCTTTACGAAGACTACGTTGTGAGAAATCCTTGACCCAACGAAGCTTTTCAAATAAATATTCGGGATTTTTATTCCATATGACTCTTTGGACAATACAGGCATAGTGCAATTCTCTTCTACCACTCATAGTTAGCATGCCCTTGCTGTTTAAATACGGTGTGATATATGATCTTTTGGGTATGTTAAAACAGAATCGCATGCAGGCATTTTGTACGCGTTGTATTGCCCTTTCAGTACTGATATTTAGCCTTGGACCGTAAATAGGACTGCAATAATTAAATTGAGAAAGAACAAGGGACTCACATAGAAGCACACGCAGATGTTCACTTATATATTTTCTGATATTGTACAGTGTCTTTAGTTTAAAAAATGCTGTTTGGATTTTGCTATTTACGTGTTGTACATATCTTTGTTCCCCATCCAAAATCAACCCAAGGTTACGTGCAGAGGTTACCCTCTCAAGTACGACATCATCAATTCTTATTTCCGGTGCACTTTCCAGTACCTTTTTTATTTGCATTTCAGTACCCAGAATCAACATTTGTGATTTTGCCGGATTAAGGGCAAGAGCATTATTTTGCGACCATGTAAAAATGTTGGCGAGATCTTTATTAATTATTTTTACTGCTTCTCGTGTATTTGCACTGTCAAACGAGTAATATAACTGCGTATCGTCAGCGTATAGATGATACTTACAGAACTTAATATGGCTGTCTAAGTCTGCGGTGAATATCGTAAATAGCAATGGACTCAACAAGGACCCTTGCGGTACGCCTCTTTCAAGTGTTCTTAGAGAAGAGGATCGTTTTTCACCGTTACTGTCGTCTATCACCACCATTTGTTGTCTGTCCGTTAAAAAACTTCGGAACCAATTGCAAGTATTTTCTGAGAATCCATAGTGGTTCAACTTAGCTAAAAGTAGTTCCGGATGCATACAGTCAAATGCACGAGAGTAGTCAAGTAGCACCATAATACTACTTAGCCCCATATCCGAGGCTTCGGCGAGATCATCAGCCACGTGTAGTAAGGCGGTTTCCGTACCATGAGCTTTTCTAAAGCCAGACTGAAACTTTGGTATTATATTTTTGTTTTCAACAAATCTCAGCACTTGATTTAAAACAACTTTTTCTAAAATTTTTGACATTACCGGGAGTATTGATATTGGACGAAGATCATTTAATTGTGATACACAGGATTTTTTAGGTATTGGCTTTACGATAGCCCTTTTCCAACACGACGGAAATGTATTACTTTCTATACATTTGTTTATTATTTTTGTAATCACAGGTAGAGTCACATCAAGTGTCAGCTTAACCATTTCTATGTTTAGATTATCTATACCTGTTGCTTTTGTCTTAATGCCGTATATTATTTTCCTAACTTCCATTTCTGTAGTTGGTTTTAGCTATAGTATATCTCCTTGTGGTGTTCCGTTATTTTTGCGTTGTTCCTTAAATTTTAGTTGATTTATGTCAGTAATATGAGCTGGCGGGAGAGTTAAAAAATGCTCGTTTATCTTATCAGGATCATTGAGATGATTTGGAATAGTGTGTGCATATTTATTACTCATGTGAACAACGTTGTTAATGTTTTTCCAGAGTACACGAGGCTTATTTATGTTTTTGTTGATGAAATTTTCGAAATATGCTTTTTTTTCACGTTCAAGAGATGCCGTGACTAAATTTTTTAGATTGCGATAGTAATTTTTTTTTTCATCTGTTTGTTTTTTTCGTGCTTTTGTTAGGGCTTGATCTCGTAAGCTCATCATAAACTTAATAATGCTTGTTATCCATGGTTTCGGTTTATCTCGTATAATTATTTTATGAATAGGAGCATGCATGTCAAATAAATTCAGAATATATTGATTTAGGGTCTCAATCATATTATCTAAGTTATCTATTGTGCAAATGTATTCCCAATTTATATATTTTAAATGTTCTGTAAATAGGTTTAAATCCATGTCATGAAGAGATCTGTGAAATTTAATCTGTTTGTTTATTTTTGGTTTTTTAACATCTAATTCTACTATAATCATTGCATGATCACTTAAGGATGGGTTATGTATCACTTTAACTTCTCTGCATTTAAAGGATTTGTCAGTAAGAACCAGATCTATTGTCGTCTGTGATAGTTCTGTAATCCTAGTTGGTTCTTTGACCAGTTGTTTAAGGCTGTGATGGTGACAGAAGTCAGTCGCTTTTTTCGGCGTTCGCACTTACTCGGGGTACATCGGCTTTTTGCTGCTCTGTAGAAAATAATTACAAATCAGTGTCTAAACCGCTTATTTTGTTGTTTGAGTGTGCTCCTTCAGTGCTGTTGATGAACTTAAATCTATACTTATAATAAAGTTGTAGAGAGGTCAATTCTGTACATGAAATATTTTTCCAAAATAACTATCAGGGCGTGATTAGGGATCGATACTGATGCCAAAAATGCAATCAGTAAAATTTTTGTCTGTCTGTCTGTCTGTCTGTCTGTCTGTCTGTCTGTCTGTCTGTCTGTCTGTCTGTATAACCGTTATAGAAACAAAAACTACTCAGTGGATTTTAACGAAACTTGGTACGATTATTCTTTATACTCCTGGGCTGGTTATAGTATACTTTTCATCCCGCTACAATCAATAGGAGCAGAGCAGTAAAGGGAAATGTTGGGAAAACGGGAGAAGTTACTTTTTTAAGCTTCTGTCGCGTGTGCAACCTTAATGGTTAAAGCTACACAGAAATCATGTATGAGGGAAATATTTTCCTTAAAATTATCTAAAAAATATCCTACGACAGCATATGTCTATCTTTTATGGTTGACTCACAATAACACGTGTAACTCCCGATAGCTTAGCAGTTCAAAGCTTTCTGATTATATTTGTCTACTCTTACGTTTATAACTCAGTCATCTATCTGTACGTAAATGAACATGAAAATGAAAAATGAAAAATGAAAAATGAAAAATGAAAAATTAAAAAATGAAAAATTAAAAAATGAAAAATGAAAAATGAAAAATGAAAAATGAAAAATGAAAAATGAAAAATGAAAAATGAAAAATGAAAAATGAAAAATGAAAAATGGAAAATGGAAAATGAAAAATGAAAAATGAAAAATGAAAAATGAAAAATGAAAAATGAAAAATGAAAAATGAAAAATGAAAAATGAAAAATCGAAAAATGAAAAATGAAAAATGAAAAAACGAAAAATGAAAAATGAAAAATGAAAAATGAAAAATGAAAAATGAAAAATCGAAAAATGAAAAATGAAATTTTTAAAAATGAAAAATGAAATTGGCATTCCGATTATTCTGCTCCGAAATTTAAGACCACCACAACTTTGCAATGGAACTCAGCTAAAAGTAACCCGGTTGCAACAAAATATAATCGAGGCTCAAATTTTAACAGGTTGCGGTGCAGGAGAAACCGTCTTTATTCCCAGAATTCCCTTAGTACGTAATAATTTTCCATTCCAATTTAAAAGAACGCAATTCCCAGTATTGGTGTGTTATGCAATGACAATTAATAAGGCTCAAGGGCAGACTTTTCGTGTTGCTGGAGTAGATCTCGGTGTCAGTTGTTTCTCGCATGGTCAGTTGTTCGTCGCTCTTTCCCGGGTCAGTAGTTCCAAAAATCTTTACGTTCACGTGCCGGATGGATCAACATTCAACATAGTTTACCCGGAAGCTTTGCATTGAAGTATTTTCGTTATATAAGTACTTAAGCCTTCGGCAGGATCAGAATAGGGCTACGGTATCCCTGCCTGTCGTAAGAGGCGACTAAAAGGGGCTTCCGGGGTTGCGGGCGGCTAGAGTGGGAGCTTGAACCGTCCAGCCAGGCGATACCGGGAAGGTGGCGATATGTGTGGTCGCATACAGCCGTAAAGACTAGATTGGGTGGTGGGCCCATCCGCCCATCTGGGAGGAGCCCGAGTCCTCTTTATAGCACCGAAGACGGCCACCGGGGGGGTTTTAGTGCGGTAAAAATTCCACATAACTCTGCGTCGCTCCCACGGCGTCGGGTACCTTTTGAAGGTTTCCCCCTCGAAAACAAAAATAAAAAAGGTTCTTAAGCCTCATGTGAACGTGATCTAAACAATATTACCAATACATTAACTCAATAACACACAAGGAGTTACTCGCTGGCGGAGTCGCGGGCAAAGCTATTAACAATAATATTGTGCGGTTCCGTATTGCGTTATTTTTCAACAGTATTGTAGATATGACATATTATATTTCCCTACTAAAATACGAAAGTTAATCTGTCTGTTACATCAAAACCACTGAACCGTGAGGAAGGACATAGGCTACTTTTTTTTTACGAAAAACAACGGAAACGCGGACGAAGTCGCGGGCAACAGCTAGTTTAGAATAAAAAAAAAACTATCTTTAAAACACGGCATTTGTCCGAAATTCAGTAAAGTGAGAAAACTATTATCACAAGTGAAGTTTGAGTATAGTGCGGGTACTTTTAAAAAAAAATAATAAAGAAGAACCTGCCTTATCGTAAATCACTTTCAAGACTGCACCAACGGATTACTCAATTACGGCAAATTTGCAACGACTCAAATGGCGTAAAGACTTAAAACTGCGTTAGCAATCGTCGGGCGCAAGTTCAAATCTTGCTAGATAAAAATTTTTTATTCGTTTAAATTTGTTAAACATATTTATAAGAAAGTAAACATGAAATTTAAATGCTGCAAAACACTACAGATGGCGCCACAAATGCTCTCGTATGCAAAGAATGTAAATATTATTACCATATGCAGTGTTTGTATCCATCTGACAAGAAAACACCCAAACTTGACTTGAAGAAATTTTGGATATGTCCCGAATGTTCGAATAAACAACCGAAGCAAGTTAAGAGCGACAACACTCCGGTTAGAAGTTGCACAAATGCACAATTGCAACATTGTGACAACGTAACAGTACACCGCGGCGGCAGTGCGGCCCGCAATACATCTCCGCCCTCTACACCTGCTCCTGAGCATTTCCTGACTGCGGAACTGATGCGAGACATTGTGGCTACGGAAGTCGGAAAATTACGGGACGAAATTAGATCTATGGTGCACGACTTACTGTCGATTGAACTTAAACCAATCAGAGACGAGATCACAAGTATTAAAAACTCACAGAATATTTTTAACCAACAGTTTGGTGATCTTACAAAGCGTATACAGAAAGTAGAAAGAGACGTGGAATCATATAAATCTGTAACTTTAGATGTGAGCAACCTTAAGTCTTCTTTCTGCAAACTGGAAAACGACAATAACAAATTAATGTCATCGATTACTCAAGATAGTACGCCGAGTTTTTCACAAAAGTCACCGCAAATTCAATATGAAGATCTCGCCGCTGAACTCCACGACCGTGCACTTCGCTCGAAGAATATTGTCATAGTAGGCATCCCGGAAGACACCAATCCTGATATATCCAAAAAGCAAGAACTAGAGAATCAAAAAATTATAAATATTCTTCGTAATATATATCCAGACTGCCCTTTGCCCTTAAAAAACTATAGATTAGGTAAACCAAACTCTAGCAAATTACGACCCATAAAAGTTTGTTTTGAATCTGATAACACAGTAAAACACTTACTTCGTAGTAAATTAAAGCTGAAAAATGAATCCTTACGAATTTATCCAGATCAAACGCCACTTCAAAGGCAGCATATGACCGACCTTCGTAAACAATTGTCTATGCGTACAGAAAATGGGGAGACTAATCTAATAATTAAGTACATCAAAGGAACCCCAAAAATAATAAAAACTAGTTCAAAAAACTAACAACTATAAGTCAAAAAGAATGGAAAACTAATAAAACAATCCTAAAGGATAACATCACTTACCAACTAATAAATACTTATCAGTAAATATCTACGAGCTCTTCGTCGCTTAAATGTTTTTACGCAAACATACGTAGCATACGTACCTCAAGTAAGCTTGAAGAGCTGAACTGCATACTCAAATACATACCTGCCACCGTTCACATCATTTTATTAACTGAAACATGGCTTGAGTCGGAACATGAAGCACAGTCAATACAAATTACTAATTACACACATGTCTACAATCTTAGAACTGATAGTATTGGAGGTGGCGTATCCCTATTTATACATAAAAACTTTACATTTGAAATAACTGACTCAGTTTACAACGACCGCAACAACTACCTGTGGATTTACATTCATAAATTGGCCATAAATATCGGATTGATATACAAGCCTCCAGATACGAACACAAGCAATTTTTTGGATGTATTCTCAACTTTTTTGGAGCAACGTAGGCGGTGTATTGTGTTTGGAGACTTTAATATTAACCTACTCTCTGATGAAAACCGATCTAGAGAGTATAGATATTGTATAAAGGAATCTGGATACACTCTATTAAACAAGATAGATCCTGAATATTGCACACGCGCGACAAGCACCACTAAAACCATCTTAGACCACATCTGTTCAAATATACAAAAGCATCCAGTTCAAATTAGCTTAATAGACTCGAGCATATCAGATCATAAACAAATCTATTTTGAATTAAAAAAGTATATAAGGGTGCCTAAGCCAAGGATACAATACCAGGTAGTAAACTATGCATACCTTCACACCTGTATAGCACAAGCAAAATTTATTAACGAAGATCATGAGTACCTGAAGTTAGAAAAATTCATCCAAGAAAATGTAAATCGCTGTAGAGTGCTGAAAACAAAGATTCTGAATCTACCACAAAATGATTGGATAACACATGACATTATCAAAAGTATTGACTCAAGAAATGAAGCATGGGTAAAGTTAAAAAAGAGCCCAAATGACAGTAAACTTAAAAAGATATTTACACTTGAGAAAAATAAAGTAAAGATCTTGATTAAAAGACAGAGAAAACATTATTACTATACCGCCTTTGAGAACTGTAAGACGAAACCTAAGAAAATGTGGAGGTTGATATCAAGCTTAGCTCATAACAAATTTAACACTGATAATTTACCATCAAAACTTACTATGAACAACGAAACCATAACGGACCCTACAAAAATATGTGAATGTTTCAATAACTTTTTTTCCACAATTGGATGTTCTCTAGCTAGCAACATTCCCAAACACTACCATAACCTTAACACACACCCATTTTCACATCACAATACTTCTTTCGTTGTCCTGAAAAAGTTTCCACCATGCACAGAGTCTGAAGTTCTCAAAATAATTGACAGTTTGGATAGTAACGCTAGTTCCGGGGTAGACGAAATTAATACTAAAACTATGAAGTGTATGAAAAACTTAATTGTCAATGATTTGGTATCTTGCGTAAATAAATGTTTAGATGAAGGAACCTTCCCGGATACTCTGAAAATCGCTAAAGTTAGCCCTATTTATAAATCTGGCCCTAAAACTAATCCTAGTAACTATAGACCTATCTCGGTTCTACCAGTTATCTCTAAGATATTCGAAAAGGTGCTCTATAAGCGAATATTTGATCACCTTAACAGCTTTGACTTTCTTTCCACAAAACAATACGGTTTCAGACCCAAATCCAATACATCAGCTGCCACAATTGATCTCATTACCAATATTAAAAATGCTATTGACAAAAAACAAGTCGCCTTAGGTATATATATCGATCTACAAAAAGCATTTGACACAGTAAGTCACCCACTCCTACTAAAGAAGCTTAAATATCTCTTTGGTGACACTGCATATTCAATTCTAGAATCTTACTTATCCAACAGATATCAAATTGTCAAAATTTCCGATAGTAAAAGTGCAATGGCTAGGATAACCTACGGTGTTCCACAGGGTTCAATTATAGGACCACTGTTATTTTTAATTTATATTAACAGCATTAGCGAAATTGGACTGCATGGGGACTTAATACTTTACGCGGATGACACATGCCTCTTTTATTACGGTGAAAACATTAATGACATTATGAGTACAGCTCAAAAAGACCTTGACATCTTAGACGAATGGTTTAAATACAACTTGCTCACTGTAAACACCAGTAAATCATCGTATATGATTTTTGCAGCTAAAAACAAAATAGTTGATGTTCACACTTCACTGAGTATAAATAAAGCAGTACTACAAAAGTCAGAACAGGAAAAATATCTGGGACTCATACTAGATAGCAAGCTTACATGGAAACCACATATAAGGAAAATTCGAAAAAAATTAATATCCCTGCTGGCTTGTATAAGAACAATATCTAAATGTGCACCCCCTAAAATACGTCTAATAATATACAATGCTTTAGCAAAGCCCCACATCGAGTATCTTACTGAGATATGGGGCAGTGCAGCAAAAAGCAACTTACTACCGCTTCAAAGGACACAAACTAAACTATTAAAAGTACTCTTCAACATGGACTTCTTAACGCCTACTGCTGATGTATACAAAAAGACAAAGGTTTTTAACATAAAACAATTGTATAAGTTTAAGACATGTATGCTTGTAAGGAAAATCTTAACAAATAACCTTCAGTCCCAGCTAAAGTTTGACGTCAAAACTGCCCGTTATATTACAAAACGTAGAAAGCAAACGAACTCACTCAACTTGCCCCGAATCCGCACAAACTATGGCAGATCTAGCATAACATACGAAGGGGCAAAAATGTATAATGAGTTGCCAGAAAATATTACTAGCGTAAACACTTTCGGTAAATTTAAATGCCTTCTAAAAGAGTATTTACTAAAACAATTGAATAGTTAAATTAAAATGCATGGGACTTGGGTTCTTTGTTATAATATTTTCCAATAATGTCCATAATAATAAATATAATAATAATACACACACACATACACACACACACACACGTACACACACACTCAAGCACGCACGCAATCTTGCACTGAAAACTGCAATGAATAAGCCGAATTAAAATACGAATATGTTAATTTTAAGTCTAGTTAAGTTTCTCATTTTAAGTGACAATTACTGTAACGTATGTCTTATGAGAAATAAAGAATCTTTAAACCGAAACCGAAGTCCAGAAATTCTCTGACCTTTGTGGACTCTGTGTGGGTAATATCAATATTTAGATCACCTAAAATGCAAGTAAAATCGCAGTGCGCCAATGCATTTACAGACTCGCCTAGGAAATCAAGAGCTTCCAGCACACTGACGCTTTCAGGTCTGTAGGCAGTACCAAATGCTATACTTACTCCTCTTAGATTGACCTCCAACCACATTTGTTCCAGCGAGGAAGGCGGATGCGGTATTACCCTTGTCGAAATGCCTCTTTTAACGTAAAACCCTACACCTCCGCCTCTTTTCCCCTGCCTCGCTCTGTGTAAAAAAGTATAATTAGGTATAACAGGTGCGAGCGCTTCTTCTCCAATTTTGAGCCATGTTTCATTTATTGCTAAAATGTCAGGTGAGTGGTTTATAGTAGAGACACATAGTTCATCTTTACCGGTGTTTAATGATCTAGCATTTAACAATCCAACTCTTAAATGTTCTTTTTTCTGTTCAATTTTGATACAATTATTAATTTATGTATGAAAAAGTGTGATTTATGTTGAAAAAAAAACAAATGTGTGTGTATGTGAAAAAAAGTGTATAGTGTATCAGTGTATGTAAATGATGTATTCGAGCAATAGTATGTAGATTTCAATTACAGTTAAAACTTAAGTAAATTAAAAATTAATTCTAGGTAACTTACAATTTTCGAAAAGTTATAAAATTTAAAAAAGGTTACAAAACGAATATTAAAGACTACTAGTTATTAAATATGGAGTTTTCCAAAAATTCTGACTAAGTCTGATTCTGCACGAAGCCGGTATTTGGGTTTTCCTTGGTCTTGGCGGGCAAATATATTACCACCACGCGTCCAAACGAATTTAAATTTCGTTTCACGTGCTAAGGCTCTGGCCTTACTAAACAAGAGTCGGTTGTGTTTGGTCAGGCGTTCGTTTATATACACTTTTTTCACGGACCCAGGTAACTTGAGACCTTCGGTGTTAAGATCTCGATGATTTCGCGCGGCGTGCAGTAGGTCGTCTCGTGGGGCGCGGCGCGCCAGGCGTACAGCAATTGGTCGCGGAAGCGTTGGAGCTCCACCGGTCGCCGATGTTCGTATAGGGCCCGCCCGTTCCGTATATACAATGTCCTTCTCATCAATATTTACACCAATTTTCTTTGCAATACTGAGAACAAGGTGGGTGCAGTTTTCATTTGTTTCCTCTGGGCAGCCGACTATTTCTAAATCGTTGGATAGGAGCGCCTGGTCTCTATCCGCAAGGACGGCCTGTAGCTGTGTGACTGTGTTTTCAATTGTTGCTACGCCAGAAGATTGTGCCGACCCCGCATTCGTCTCCAATGCAGATATTCTAACTTCCAACTGTTCTATACGCTTGTTTTGACTTTTTATTGTATCTTTCAATTCAACGATCGCTTCCCGAATGTTCTGCGTCTGCTCATCTAGGAGCCCCCTTATAAAGAGCTTGTCGTCATCCAGAAGCGCATTGTAGCTGACACTGTTTAGAGCATCAGGGCTCTTATGTTGGATAGCCGAGGTAGATGGAGTAGCCTTTTTTGGACGTAAGGTAATATTGCCTTCGTTTTTGTGCATTTCAATGTATTTAATTATCGGATTTTATATTGATTCAGGCAAAAAATAATAATAATAAAACATAAAATATATATATAAAAAAACATTAAAATTAAAAATCGATAAATAAAGGGAAAAAAGAAAAAAAAAATTAGTGTGTAGATTTGAACTCATGAACACCCGTGCAACGACTGCACAACTGTGCGTTACACCATGCGAGCTTGCGATAGTTCGTCGAAAATAATCTAATGTTCTTAGCGCATGGTTGGTTTAGTTGTGTAGTTACTAATTATTTGTATAACTTGTATGAGTCATCAACACTTTGCACACGGCACTGTTCACTTGCATTCACTCTTGTATTCATTCGTTTTAAAGAATGTTTAAATTAACAATCGTTTTTGCACTTTACACACATGAGATCTAGCTGAATTTTTGTTGTTATTACTTGAATAGGCATATAAGGTATCCAACTACATAGATTTTAGGTTAAAGTCGTAACCGAAATCACTTTTATTGAATTAAAATTTAAGAGAACACAGTGCTTGCTTCTTAAGAGCTCCGCGGGCGCGCGGGGAGGGTGCTTCTTAAGAGCTCCGCGGGCGCGCGGGGAGGTGGTAGTTGCCTCTTACCACAGGCAGGGGATTCCTTATTCCTGGAACTACAGAGACGTCATTGACCTTTCACATTTTGCTTCGTGTTTTATAACCATTCAAATATTAATATCATACAACTTCGTTGTATACGGCGGCGGCGCACGGCGCGTACTGCCGGTCAATCAATTGACGCAATATGTTATACTCATAATATTTTCTAAACTACTAATCCAATTTACATGGTGTAAAAGGCAGATTCGATCTTTATTAGATGCTTGATTTTTTGAAATCATTTATTTTGATAAGGATTAATATTTAGTTTGTATAAAACCCATGGAAACATCAACTTGAAATTTTTAAAATTTTCAAAGTATAAAAAGAGTTATTGTGGGTTATACATAAAATATAGATATATGCTGTCGCGGACTTTTATTTAGATCCCACCATTCATTATATTTGGATATCTCCAACGGTTTAGGCAGCGTACGCGAAGATAGCACTCAGAGCACAACTTTTTTTCCGACTAACCTGATATTTCTCGTTATATTACAACCTTATAAAAAAAATCATTACAAATTATAGCCCATGTGTTATTCTGATGTATAACCTATACTACTGTAAAGTTTCAACCTAATCCGTTGAGTAGTTTTTGCGTGAAAGAATAACAAATACACATACATCCTCACAAACTTTCGCATTTATAATATTAGTAGGATTTGGATATCTCCAACGGTTTAGGCAGCGTACGCGAAGATAGCTCTCAGAGCACAACTTTTTTTCCGACTAACCTGATATTTCTCGTTATATTACAACCTTATAAAAAAAATCATTACAAATTATAGCCCATGTGTTATTCTGATGTATAACCTATACTACTTTAAAGTTTCAACCTAATCCGTTAAGTAGTTTTTGTGTGAAAGAATAACAAATACACATACATCCTCACAAACTTTCGCATTTATAATATTAGTAGGATTAGTAGGATTGGACTCAATATTTGCTAAATTACATCTTATATTGTCGACATTCCAAGCGTTAACTTTTTAATATTAAAGTTAGATTTAGGTATTTTTTCGGTAATTTGTAGTATGACCAAATATGACGTCATTACGTTGTAGGGACGCGCAATAGATTTTATTCCTATGTTGCAACGTTCAGCAGTGAGTTTAAATGAAGTGTTACCTATTCCGATAACGTTTTTAGTATTTGAAGTTAATGGAATTAAATTTAATTGCTCCTTTAAAGCCTCTGTGATGAAACAAGACTGGCTTCCACTGTCTAAAAGTGCCTTGGTTGTGATCGATTTATTGGTAATAGGATTTGTAATCTCAACGCAGTACATAAAAATGTCTCAGAGGATGAAACAGCTGACACTGAAACCGATTTAGAGTCTGGATTAACAGTGTCGGGTTCCGTGGGCTCACCATATTTCGCTGGATCACGACGAAACTACATACATGTGTCCTATATGTGCGCCGATTTCAGAACTATGTACTAAGTACTGTGTATGCCCTAATAATTTTTTATTTTTATATGCCATGGAAATCGGTTGTATTTTTTGTTTAAAATTTTTTTTTTCACCATTTTTAGTGATGATACACTAACTTTTACAAGTATCACATTAATTTCAATGAGTTTACACGGTGCAGAGATAAATGGAAACATTAATTCAATCTCAACCTTACATGACAAATCCCACCCCAGCATCATAAGGGTTGAGGAGTTGAAGGTCAAATGTTTCACCTTGTGCCACCATTTGTCTAATGTTCTACTTACATCTTTTCAATCTTATTATAAATGCGTAAGCATGAAATAGATAAGTTTTATGGTTTAGGCATTCAATACCACTTCACTGCAATCCAATCACACGCGTTTTAATTGCATTTGACATTATTCTAAATATAGATATAACCCGTACATTTATATTTATATTTTTGGTCCTTCGAGAATTTAAACCTCGCGTGCCATTGGATTGCAGTGACAGGAAATGACAATTTCGTGACATTTTTGTGAAGTGTTTTTGACAATTTTATAACATTTTTATTACTCGTGTTTTGCATTCAATACATTTCTACAACTTTATGACATTCTTAAAATATCTCTGACAATTTTGACATTCATGTGATAATTTTGACATTACTAAATCACTTAAGTGAAAAAATAAATCATTTCTGCATTTTAGTGACATTTTTAACATTTTTGTGACATTATTATACCAAATTTAAGTGATAAAATTGTTTTGACATTATAAGTGCAATTTTTGTGACATTTTCAAGTGACATTTTTATTTTTTTTATTATGCAAAAGTGACATTGCGACTTTACAATTATTACAAATACGAGAGTGCAGTGAAATACCTACAGCATTAAGTACCTTTTCGAACTCATCATCCATCAAAGGTGGTAGCTGCAGCTCAAGTAAGATCGTTCTTTATTACTTCTTAACAATGGAAGCAATAATTTTACGTCAAAAAGAAATTATAAAGGCTATTGAACAGCTAAACATAAACTTTAAAAAAGACTCCAAAAGTAGAAAAACTCCGGAGTATATTGCAAACAAATTAAAGCTCCTTGACAAATTTTTTGAAGACTTTCAATTTAATCATGATCAACTTAGAACATTCACTGACAAATCGCACGAATATTTTACAAAAGATATGTACACTCAATTGAAAAGTTTTATGACATCACACGGGAGATGATAGCTAATTACTCTGACACCTCGGAATCAACTACTTCGCATGATCCAGGTGCATCAAAGCGTCAACATGTAGGAGATGAAGTATCCGAAATGATTAAACTACAGAAAACTAACTTTAGGGCATTAATAAGAACGGTAGAATCGTGCAGCGTTGAAAAAGCTTTAGAAAAATGGGAGATCGAGGATAAACTTCGCAACATTCAAGGACGGTGGCAAAATATAGATACATTACACTGGAAAATTGATAACATACTAGAAGGAACTGATGAGAATTATGACCTTGAATACACATACCATGAAACCATTTATGAAAACTGCAAGAAAACACTAAACAACAAACTTTTATCTACGGCTCACATGCAAAGTTCAACCCCTCAAATAGAAATATCAATTTTTACAGGAAATTACAATCAGTGGCCGACATTTTTAGACTTATTCACCGAAACGATACACAATAATGGTTTTCTATCTAAAACACAAAAAATGCAACACCTAAAAGGAAAGCTCCGTGGAGAACCTGAAAGGCTGGTGCAGCATCTACATATCTCGTCAGATAACTATGACACCGCTTGGAGTATTATAAACCAACGCTATAACAACGAACATGCGTTATTTACGAAGCAAATAGAAACATTCCTTAATCAGCCTTCTATCCAAAAACAAACATCCCTTGAACTGAAGAAATTACATGATACAAGCACTGAATGCATCAATGCAATTCATAACTTAGGCATTGACACATCAACATGGTGCCCGTTGCTAGTGCATCTCATCTCAAAGAAGTTAGACACCGATACACTTAGAGATTACCGCGAAACCCGGCAATCTCCAAGGACATTGGCTACTTTCGAAGAGCTTATGTCATTCCTAGAAATCAAATTTACAGCATTGGAGCCTTTATACAGAAAAATTGACACATCGCCTAATAAACCTACAACTATGACTAGCCCGATGAAAAAAGAATTCAATAAAACTTTAAATACAAAGTTTTATAAACCGTCTTATAACCGCGCATATCATACAAACATCGCCTCATCGTATTGCAGCGTATGCAGTAATACGACTCATGCCTTATTTCAATGTAAAAAATTCTTTAATATGAGTAGCGGTGAGAAACGAAGTATTTTATCAAAGCATAAAATATGCAACAATTGCCTTTACACACATGAACAAAACGTTTGTAATTCACAGAAAAGATGCAAGAAGTGTTTCCAAGCCCATAATACATTGATACACGACTTATTTTCGCATGCAACTAAAGGCACGCAGCAACAGCATAATGCACAAGCGACAGTAAGTCACGTGCAAAGTGAGGATGAAATATTATTGACAACCGTTCAATTGCAAGTTCAAGCTAATGATGGTACATATTTGACATTGAGAGGACTCCTAGACCAGGGTTCTCAAAGCACACTAATTACAGAAAATGCAGTACAGCGCTTATCATTGCAGCGTCAAAAATACAATGCGAGCGTCTGTGGTATAGGTACTTGTAGAGTCCTTGGTCGACCACTACACTCTTTATGTTAATTGTTATTAAAATGCTTGGATATAATTTGATATATTTATTGTCCTTGATTAAACTAATCATTCATGAATGATGAACTTGAATGATTAGTGAGCACGCGCGATCGCCTTGGTGCTAACGAACGTACTAATGAACTTTTGGTGACAAATAATCACGCGGCTCACGTAAATTGCCGACGCAGCAGAATGTACGTATTGCCTCGTACATGCTCCCACGCCGCAAAAGATGAGTTAGTTGTAATGGCATGTTACAAAGTGATTGAACAATATAACTTATCTACTATTGTTAGTAGATGGATTGACAAAATACATGAAATTAAATCTATAAAGAATCACATCTAACACTTTCGTCACCGACAACGTACACTGCGCGAAAAGACGGTGACGTGTATTTGTTTGATTTATCCTTGTACCGCGGAGCCCTAACACCACACTGCTTGTTTTCGCTACCACCACTTATAGTGCACTGATTGTCATTTTCACATCGAGGGGAGGTTGACTGCAGATTTGGTTCTGCAGCCTGCACCCCCGCCGCCGACGTCACCGTTGCTGACGAACAATTATTCCGAAGACGTTTTACCACCCAGACAGTTACCACTATGATAGTGATGCTGATAATGACGTATGTTACTGTATAGTGATGTATGTCATGTTTGTTAAGATCACTATACAATGGCACGGTTTCTTTCATCTCGTTAATTTGTTTTTGAATTTGAATTAACGATTCTTTATGTTGTTTCATATCTTCTTGTGTAATGTTAATAAGAGGCATAGGTACTGATATATTAATTAAATGATTTATTGCTGATAATTTTGGGACTTCAAGATCGGCTTTGGTAGGTAAATGTTTTGTTAATAGGGACTAGTCTTGTTTTCCCGGCTATCATGATAACTGACGTGTGACCCTTTGTCGTCACCTTGCAGTACACCGCACCAGCATAAGCTTTCATGGATGCGTCGGAAAATCCATGAAGCTCAATGACCTCATGTTCCTTTGTTCCCAACCAACGTGGTAGTTTGAATTGATTGATATTCTCTAAGTCACTTTTTATCTTAACCCATTCCTTGAGAATATCTTCAGGTAGGGGATCGTCCCATTGAAGTTCTGATCGCCATACTTGTTGAAATAAGATCTTGAATTTTGTCGAAATCGGAGATAACCAACCGAGAGGATCGAATAGTTTGGAAATGTCAGAGAGAAGTGTTCGTTTTGTGGGAGGTTTTTGTGAAAATTTCATCTTTGAAGTGAAGTTGAATGTGTCTTGTTGTGGATTCCAACTCAGACCTAAAGTTTTTTGAGATTCCGCTTGTTTGAAATCATAGTCAGCTTGCTCTTGATTGCAGTTAACTAACTTTAATAGTTCTGGATTGTTGGACTTCCACTTTCTTAAATTAAAACCTCCAGATTTTAAAAGATTGATAAGATCTCTTATAAGTCGGTTTGCTGACTCAATAGTATGGCATCCATGCACGAGATCGTCCATAAAAAATGCAGTTCCTATGACCTGCGGTGCAGAACTGTCTTGATAGTTCTGTTTTTCATCACTTGCCAACTGTCGAAGTGTCATCATGGCCAGAAACGGTGCGGCCTTGGTGCCGTATGTTACCGTAGCTAACTGATATTCCTGCAGTGGGTCTAATGGTGACTCCCTCCATACAATTTTTTGATATTTTTGGTCATCTTGATGTAACCAAACCTGGCGAAACATTTTCTCTATATCAGCTGTAAAACCATATCGATATTGCCTCCAGTTGATTAGAAGGCTTTGAAGGTCTTGCTGCAAATTGGGACCCCTCTCCATTAAATCATTTAAACTTGAACCTGAGGTTGTGTTAGCCGATGCATTGAAAACTACACGTAGCTTTGTAGTGAGTGAATCCTCACGTAAGACGCAATGGTGAGGTAAATAATAACCCGGTGTCGTGTTTCCGTCAGCTGGTGTCATATGATTCAATAATAAATATTCATTGATAAAAAGTTTGTATTCCCTTGCCACGTCGGTTTGCTTGTTAAATTTTCTTTCAAGTTGTTTAAATTGAGCGACAGCTTTATTTCTAGATGATCCTAATTCTTGGTCCACATTTGTTTTTAGCGGTAGACGAACTTTGTATCGTCCATCGGGGCAGCGCACGGTAGTATTCTTATAAAATTCCATCACCCGTTTATCTACCGATGAAACACACGACTCCTCAGAAATATCTTCAATATGCCAAAATTGTTGTATTTCTTCGATATTATTTAGAGTCACGTTGCATTGTAATGTGCGCTCTACATTACCGCTTAGAATCCATCCTAATCGCGTTTTTTGTGCAATAGGTAAGTGCGGCCCGCCTTTAATTATTCCGTCTAATAAAATGCTACTGTAAACATCAGCCCCAAGCAATAAATCGACTGGACTTGAAATATTAAAATTGGGGTCTGCCAGAGGAATATTATCTAGAAGTGACCAAATTAGTTTCGGGAACGTGTTGCTTGGCAAATTCTTTACTAAAGTTTTCATGATAAATGCATCGGTTACAAAACTAAAATCCTCATGATAAGATTGACACTGTAATGTGATTACTCCCTTACAGTTGCTCTCTTTGTCTCCAATTCCTGATATAACACCCCGGCACCTCCTTCTGGGTAACCCTAAGATCAGCGCAGCCTTTTCTGAAATTAATGATGTCTGGGATCCCTGATCCAGAAGAGTGCGGATGCTGTGATATGATCCATCATATGCCTTTACTAAGATAACTGCAGTAGCTAATAAAATCTCCGGTGCTTGACCCTGCAGTGACACGTGCGTGTTTCCATGCGGTTGCTCGGGTTTCATGTTGCTACGTGCGTCATTAGATGTCGAAATAGATGCCTTATTGGTAAATGCTTCATGCAAAATCGTATTATGATTATCATTGCATTCGCGACAGCGACTTTCAGAATAACAGCTCTTATTTTGATGGTCTTTAAGGCAGTTTTGGCATAACTTCTTTTCAATAATTAATTTTTGTTTTAGGTATGCTGGCATTTCTAAAAATTTTGCGCAATAATAAATTCTATGTTCATTGTTATTACATATCGGGCAATTTTTGGCTAGTTTGCTATTTTGCCCAGACTGCGATTGCATAACCTTATTATTTGAAACAAATGTTTGTTTAAAATTATATGTTTTTTTGCTATATCTATGATTTGAATTACTTGCTGACTGAGTATAATTATTTTGACTTGGTTTTACCGACGGGTTTTCTTGTTTTTTACGAGCGGTTTCTAATGCCGTGAACTTACTTTCTAGGAATTCTAAAAAATCTTTTAAAAATGGCAATTCCCTTGGCTGTTTTAAGGATGATATATACTCGTTATAAGTGTCTGAGTCCAATTTTTGGCTTAAGATATGCACAAGCAAAGGATCCCAGGTGCTGATGTCCACACCCAGATTCTTAATTGCGTGCAACGATTCTAGGGATGTATCGTGAATCCTCTTAATATGTCCATATGACGCCTGCTGTGATACCGGTATATTCATTATTATATTAACATGTGACGTAAAGATAAGCTTTTTATTGTTATATCTGTTGTTGAGTATGTCCCAACAAGCCGTGTAATTGTCAGAACTAATCTGAAGATGCTGTACCAGTCTCTCTGCTTCACCTCGGAGTTTACCTTTTAGAAATTGCATCTTTTGTGCACTTGAGAGTGAAGGATTGCTATGGACAGTCTCGGTAAAGAGGTCCTTGAAAGATGTCCAACTATGAAAGGTACCACTGAAAGTAGGTAGTTCCATCTGAGGCGTTGACTTCTCCCGGTGACACAGTGACCACATCTTTTTGTTGATGGCTTTCTTCGTGTCTTCATACAGCTTTTCATAGTGATAGAAAGAGTTGTCATATTCTTGATTTTTACCCTCTAGTTCACTATCTATCTCCAGATGTAAGGAATCTATTGCTAACCAACGTGATGTTAATGTACGCAATAAATCATCAAACTCCCACTTCTCAGTTACCGTATCAAAATCAATGTTACTTATCTTTCTTTGCAAGGCCCTAAAGTTGCTAGCCTGCCTCCTTAATAATTCATCTGTGCGGCTATTGACCCCTTGTGCCCTCATAGTAATCGGCTGAGTTGAAGCGGCACACCAGTCTTGTTGTGATGTGGCCGGCCTTCCTGCAGGCAACTCCACCCCAGTCGATCTAGATGATGGTTCCGGCACACCTAAAGGCGTCGCCGGGCGGAGCAATGGAGTGGACGGCTTGGACTCCCGTGTCTGATAATTATGTATAGCCGCCCTTATATACTCGTACCGCTCCCTAATTTGTTCAAACTGCTTACTAACAAAATAGTCATGGGACTTTACACCATACCCACATAAATTGACATGATTGGTTTGAAACTCCTGCCAGTACTTGTCCAGGGTCTCTAGCCTACGCCTGATATAATCACCGGTTTTGCGTTCCGGTCCGTCTTTTTTAAAGTTGGTATAGAGTTGTTCGATAGCTCCCGCCAACTGCTCCTGAGTAGCCAAAATATCCTCCATCCTTGATTGATGGTTTGATTAAAAAAAATAAGGAAAGATCTTACTTGTTAATCTTCTTGGAGTGGATAGCCTTGCTCGCTCACCACGAACACCTTGGTGTGTCCGGAATCCAAGTGACGGCAACCTTAATTCTTGGCAGCCAGTTCGCCTCACGACCACACACACTTGATTGATGCACTCGCGAGGACTTTACGGAATCGAAGGACCAAAAAAGGATGTAGAGTTCTTGGTCGACCACTACACTCACAAAAAAAGGAACAAAAAAGGATGTAGAGTCCTTGGTCGACCACTACACTCTTTATGTTAATTGTTATTAAAATGCTTGGATATAATTTGATATATTTATTGTCCTTGATTAAACTAATCATTCATGAATGATGAACTTGAATGATTAGTGAGCACGCGCGATCGCCTTGGTGCTAACGAACGTACTAATGAACTTTTGGTGACAAATAATCACGCGGCTCACGTAAATTGCCGACGCAGCAGAATGTACGTATTGCCTCGTACAGTACTCTTTCCAATAAGAGTAAAGGGAAGGTTCTATTGATATGCAAATCACTTCATGATGAGTTTACATTTACTACAGAAGCTCTTGTAATGCCTAAACTTGTAAATAACCTTCCTGCGCACTCATTTGCGAAGAAAAACTATGTTCACCTGCAGAACATCAACATGTTTCTTCGCAAATTGACATTTTATTTGATGCAAAAGTATATTCCGAAATAATAATGTACAGAATATTGAGAGGGTTACCAGGACAGCCCATTGCACAACAAACTAGATTAGGGTGGATACTATCAGGAAACGTATCTAAAAATATAAACTGCCATGTCGTTTTGAATCATCAGGATATGAGCAGGTTTTGGGAGATGGAAGATATCTCAGAGGATACGGAGGACATGACAGAGAGTGAAAGGTATTGTGAAGAATGGTATGTTAAAACGACACGACGTTTACCAAATGGAAGGTACGAAGTGAGACTCCCCATGAAACCAAATTTCGAAGAGCATTTAGGGTTGTCAAAACCGAGAGCGGTAGCACAACTTAAGTCGTTAAAGCAAAGATTTCGGAAAATACCTAAATTACAAGAAGATTATCGAAAATTCATGCAAGAATATAAAGATTTAGAACATATGAAGGAATGTAATATGACAGCAAACATCTGTTATTACTTACCTCATCATGACATACATAAACAAAACAACAATTCTGGTACAAGTAAATTACGTGTGGCTTTTAATGGTTCGTCCAAAACCTCTACTGGCTACAGTCTAAACGATTTAATGGAAGCCGGACCTAAATTGCAGCAGGACATCCTAAAATTATTAATAAACTGGCGTTCATTTCAATTTGTGTACTCAGCGGACTGTGAAAAAATGTATAGAATGATTATGTTACATGAAATTGATCAACATCTGCAGAAAATTGTTTGGAGAGACAGCCCTGACGAAAAGATTCTCGTATATAACCTGTGTACTCTCAGTTACGAGCTTAAAGCATCACCATTTATTGCAATGCGAACCATGAAACAGTTGGCCTACGATCACGCAGCACAGTACCCTCAAGCATCAAACATACTAGAAAACAATTTTTACGTCGATGATTTACTGGCCGGCAGTCATAGCATTAAAGAGGCTAAGCAAGTGCAAGCGCACTTAATAAGCATCCTAAGTAGTGCCGGATTCAATTTGCGAAAGTGGTGTAGTAACACACCCGAATTATTACAAAATTTATGTGAAGAGCAAGTACATCCATCGATCATTGACTTTAAGTATGAAAACTCACCTAAAACGCTAGGTTTGCAATGGAATGCTACATCTGACTCATTCAAATTTCATATTAAAATGGACCTTGACATAAGCAAATGCATAACAAAGAGAGAAATGCTTTCGCAAATCTCTAAAATATATGACCCCCTAGGATGGCTCTCACCGATATCTATTAGAGCAAAATTACAATTTCAACGAATATGGGAGACTGGTATTAATTGGGATGACGCCATACCTAGTGACATGCAGTACGAGCTGTTTCAGCTGCTCGAGGATTTAAAGGACATTGACACAATTAACATTACTCGGTGGTTAGGAAGCACGAAAAGCCCAATTGAGCTTCACGGCTTCGCGGACTCCTCCGAAAAGGCATACGCTTGTGCAATATACTTGAAAACATGATGAAAAGGGAGAAACTACAGTCAACTTAGTTACAGCTAAAACTAAACTCGCACCCATTAATAAAAGCATTACACTTCCGAGATTGGAATTATGCGCTACTGTTTTGTTAGCCAAGTTAATGAAAAAGGTCCAGCTCTCCCTTCCTCAAGATCAAATAAAAATATTCGGTTGGACCGACTCAATGACAACTCTCGGCTGGCTGCAAGGAGATAGTACGCGTTGGAAAACGTTCGTGGCGAATCGCGTGCGCTTAGTCACGGATATAATACCTGCATCTTCCTGGAACCACACCAAATCAGATGACAATGCCGCAGATTGCGCTACGAGAGGATTAAGCGCGAAACAGCTTAAAACTCATAAGATTTGGTGGCATGGACCTAACTGGCTGAAAGATGCCACCTACAACCTTCAAACCCCGAATATTCCGATACCAACACTCGAATGTAAAAAATCTACAAATCAAATAATCGCCATGCATATTAGTAAAAACCCTGAACTTTTATTAGAATTAATAAATAAGCATAGTAATTTGATGCACGCGACCCGGGTACTATCATGGGTGTCGCGATTCATAACAAACCTACGCGATAAGGATGTCGCTAATAAATGCAACTACTTAACTAGTAAAGAAATTTCTTCCGCTCTGCAATTATTTATCCACATTACACAACAGGAATATTGTTCTAATGAAATATCGAGATTAAAGAGCAATGACAAAATCAACTCCAAAAGCTCCATCTTATCTCTTAACCCATTTCTAGATAAGAATGGCATACTTAGGGTTGGCGGAAGATTGAAACACTCCAACTTAAAATATAACTCGAAGCATCCTATATTGATTCCACATGATTCACGCCTGACAAACCTGTTAATTGACGATGCTCATAAAGCAACTCTCCACGGTGGACCCACATTAACCTTGACATATTTACGTGACAAATACTGGATCGTCGGAGGGATGAGGATTGTTAAGAAACAGATAAGGCAATGCATTACATGCCGCAGATTTAGTTCTCAACGGCAAACCCAACTTATGGCTGACTTACCGGAGCCAAGAGTGACACCTTCAAGACCATTCAGCCACACAGGAGTGGATTTTACAGGATACGTAGATGTTAAATCAAGCAAAGGGAGAGGTGTCAAAATGACCAAAGGATACATCGCCGTTTTTATTTGCTTTAGCACAAAAGCTATGCACCTAGAATTGGTGTCAGATCTGACAACGCCCACATTTTTAGCTGCATTTAAACGTCTATGTGCAAGAAGAGGAGTTCCTAATTATGTTTACTCTGACAATGGCACTAATTTTGTTGGAGCCTCCAGATGCCTTCAAAGAGACTTCCATGCAGGACTACTTAATGCAAACAAAGATTTCCTGACTGACATAAATAACATGGGCGTGACATGGAAATTTAATGCACCACTATGGCCCAGTGCTGGCGGGCTATGGGAATCCGCGGTACGTAGTGTTAAACACCACCTAAAGCGTATTATCGGTGTGCAAAAATTGACATTCGAAGAGTTTTACACTCTATTGACACAGATTGAGGCGTGTCTCAATTCACGGCCAATGTACAGGTTGACAGAAAATATTGAAGATGGATACATAACCCCTGGACACTTCCTCATCGGTGCACCTCTGTTATCATCACCATTATCAGATCCAATGGAACCTACATCATTGACAACTCGATGGCAACTTGTAGAGAAAATGTTTAAATCTTTTTGGGTTAAATGGTCAAAAGACTACTTATATCAACTGCAAGCCAGACATAAATGGAATCACCCAACCAAAAATCCGAACATCAATGACATCGTCCTAGTAAACGAAGACTTTATGCCGCCATCAAAATGGGCACTCGGAAAAATTACCGAATTGCACCCCGGTAAAGATGGACATGTGAGAGTGGTGACACTAAAGACAGCAAACGGCTACCTTAAACGACCAATTATCAAGTTGACACCAGTGCAATCTGAACCTCAAACAGAACAAAAAGAGAGATCAACAGATCGCAGATCATCACGTCGCAAGCAACCTTATTGTTTAATTACACTTCTTCTATTATTATTTGCATTAATAGTACCAACATCGCAACAAGTCAACATGACAACCCTACCTGCCAACAATACACTTTATTTCGATAAGATATCCGACCTGAGACTTGTGCAAGATGAATGGAAATTAGTTATCTTTTATAATATGTCAATTTACCAGCAGGGTGTAGACATCATAGAGCGGTACATAACTCATCTTAAAGGGCTATGTGGCCAGGAGAAGATGTTTATACCAATTGTAACACAATTAGACCATGAATTGACGGAATTGAAACACTACAATGACATTATGCTATACAGATCAACCAATCGAATAAAAACAGGATTAATTAACGGTATTGGATATGTAGCTAACTCATTATTCGGAGTGCTGGATGATAGGTTTGCCCAAAAATATGAAAATGACATCGACGCTATTGATCAACTGCAAAATCAACTCCGCTTAATATCAAGTCAACTAAAGGAGGATCTAACGATTCCAGTAGAAAACGTTAAAGATCTTTATAAACTACTCAAAATACAAGCTAAAATGACAAGTAAATACTTATTAATGGAAATTAAGATACCCCTCTTATATAGAGATATATTTGAGCTGGACAGAATTATATCATTACCATGGAATAACGGCAACAAAACTATTTACAGCCTAACTGCAACCGAATATATAGCATTTAATGTGAAAAAGGATAGCTTGATGCCCCTTGCAGAGTCTGACATACAATCGTGCATAAAATCCGACCTTAACACAATGCTCTGCTATGAAAATCATCCTATCTATCAAATAAATATTCATAACTCAATATGTGACATGCAATTAAAGAGAATTATAAACATTGACAACGAAGACTATTGTCGGGCGGAGATAAGAACGTGCCGCGATATGTGGATCAGGTTGCATCAACAAGGCGCCTGGCTCTATGCGTGCTGCCAGGAATGCACCGTGCGCATTTTGTGCACATCTGGATTTGTCGTCAAGCAATTAAAGGGGAATGGAATTCTTAACATACCTACAGGATGCATGCTTAAAGGCGAACAATTTACAATACATGCACATTTTGACTACAAAAGTCAGCTGATTATGACACCCGATGCAGAGACATCCTATATACCTTATCAAGCCTCACCACTTAACACGATACTAAATTCTACCTTACCAGAGGCAACTTTACGGAGAATTGAAAGTCATGATGACATGTATGGGCACATTTCGCAGCAACTAGAAGTGCTCAAGAGGCAAGAGTGGTTAGAGATGCCAACTGCCGAATCTCACCACATCGTATTCTACTCAATTCTATCTGCAATGATAGTGTCTGTTGTGGGATACTTTTCATTTAAATACAGAAGACATCTGAAATGCAGCGGAATCTGCTGCTGCATACAGACAGCGACTGCGCATCCTCCCCCCGGCCCCCTGCAGGACGCAGCCACTGGCGGCGGCTCGGTTCTCAGTGTGGACAAAGCAACGTCTCCAACACTCGCTAGAACCGTTCACTTTTATAATCTTCCTGAACCTTAACAATATTTAATTGTTTCTTTGCCAATGAAATGACAAATAAGTTTTGTACTTTTATATTGCTTCAATTGTTAATTGCTTGCATGCATTTTTAATCTTTTTAATTTACTTTTGTATACCTTTACATTTAAAATGTCACTTTGACATACATTGATTTAATTTTTACATTTATTCTAGTTTTACTTCAATATCTTTGTTTTTATATACATCGTTTTAACGCTACATTTATTCTATTTTTACTTTTTATATTTTTGTTTTTATTTTTCTTTTCTTGACACTGGCAGTATGTACGAGCCAGCTCGCACATTTTTGCATTGCACTACATTTTACATATTCCGTGAAATCTTTATGTGTATGACATGTTACAAAGACAGTTCGAATAAAGGCTTCCCGCGGATCACACGCGTTTTAATTGCATTTGACATTATTCTAAGTATAGATATAACCCAGTTAGGACCGACCGTCACATAGTAAACATCCGATACGTTTCGTCTGTTAAAATTAATGATTATTCTGTGTTTAAAGTGAAGAGCGCTACCAAAATCCCACACCTAAGTATAGACTATTGTGTGAAAAATTCGTATATCTTCACGTGAAAACGATCCGTGCAGTAATTACTGAGTTTTTAGCCAAAACGTTTACTAAAAACGTGGCGAATTGTGTAAAATCGTGACCTACGACAACTCGCCGGTTGCTCGCTGTGACGTAGACGGGCTCAGTGCATCGTTAGGCTGTCCACACAGTTGTCGAGTTATCGAGTTTACAAAATGGATTCATGTCGCTGTGCCGGTTGTAAAAGTGATATAGCAAGTAATGATTTTATAAGTTGTCATGGTTGTAAGCTAAAATACGATTTGATGTGTGCGAACTTGTCACCAAAACGTTTTAGAAAAATGAATCAAGAAGCAAAAACTCAGTGGAAATGCTCAGAGTGCAAAAGCAAGCAACCAAAAACGGGCAACATAGATACACCAATCCGTTCTGCTTGTCACTCCATGATTGATGATAAATCCGAGCATGCATCTCAGGATTGTAATGTAACTGTAAGAAGAAATCGTTCAGTGGATCAACACCTTACTCAAGAAAAATTTAAAGAAAACTTAAAAAAAGAACTGATGACAGAATTTGAGGTTATGTTTGAAAAAATACTGACACGAATGGTATCCAATCAGCTGAAGGATATAAATAGTCGCTTCATCGAACTTCAAGAGTCAATGACTTATATTTCTGGACAATATGATGACTTAAAAAAACACCTAGACTCCACCACATCGGGTTTGCAGTGCCTTAAGGATGAGAACAAATACCTAAAAGAGCAATTGAACAACCTCACAACTCGTGTGAAGACCCTAGAAGACAATAACTTGAAGCAACAACAATGGGCCAGACTGCAAAATATTGAAATCGTTGGCATACCAGAAGATAAGGATGAAAACACATTAACTATTGTACAAAAAATTTCGAAGCACATTGGAGTCTCAATAGAACCTTCTGAAGTGGAGTTTGCGCATCGTGTGCAGCCGCGGCGTGCCACAAGCACCGTGCGTGCACGCCCTATTGTCGCCCGGTTGAAGCATCGTTCTATTAAAGACAAAATAATGGCCGCTGCGCGTAAAAATCGTAACTTAAATGCCAGTGATGTGGGGATTGGATGTGAAACTAGTAAGATTTTTATAAATGAACATCTAACAAAAGAAAATAAAATGCTTCTAGTACAGTGCAAACAAAAAGTAAAGGAACTAAAATTCAAATTCATTTGGACAAAAAACTGCCGCATATTCGTTCGAAAAAACGAGGCTTCACCTCCAATCTCCATTTCTTCTACGGCAGATATTGTAAAAATGGTTTAAAATCTTTATACCTTTTTGTTTTGAGTACTTTGAAATGTTTTCGTAAATTACTTGAGAAAAGGTATGCACTTATTACAATTTCTATACTTTTCTGTCAGTTAACACAACTTGATACACTGTGTACTTTTAATACACACATTATAAATTCACACACACATTATACATGGTACATTTTAATACACACATCATAAACTCACACACATATCATACATTATTCTCACAAATATCAATAAACTTTACCAAAATTACATTTTATTATACCTGCTTTCATCGTTTACCTGCGTTTTACTATGCATATATTTATTCCATTTTCAAACATAAAAACAGATTATTCTATAAAATATATCATGTCATAATTTATTTTCCATTAATAATAACATATTTACAAGTAAAATTTACACACTTATTAACCAATTATTATTTGCTCTGTAGCGGCAGTGCAAGTACCGCACAATATTTATATTTTTACTACCCCCGGCTACGGTAACAATGACTTGCATCAAGTACCAACATTATATTTATTATGCAACTACCCCGGCTATGGTTACAATGATGTTTTGATTTCTTCCGAAGAGGAAACCATCTAAAGACGTTCTGAATAATTTGTTTTCGAAACAAGAAACAACTCCATCGCCGGCAAAATATCTTCAGCATCTTCATCACGCAGCATCATCGCCGGAACTCGCCGCCGCTTTCCTGGAGCACTCGCCGCCGCTGAGAGATGTCCACACGTCGCCGCCGCCGATCCGAGGATGCGCGCGCTTTTTTTTTTTTTTTTTTTGGCAAATGTGTAGTTACTGTTGGCCCTAGTGGCCTTTACAGCTTCACCGAGTTTTTTAAGGCGAGCCTAAAGCTCTAGCCGGGACAAGAAGACTTTGGGCTGGAAGGGAGGGATAGCTTTGGTCCCCGTTTCCGGTTTCCTCGACCTTCCTCCTTCACTAGAGGGAGGGACGGTTCCGGACCCGGCTAATGCCGATGTCCTGGCCTTCCACCTCTGGTTAAATAGGGATTGCGGCTGACCTAAGGGCACCTCCTGTGAGGTACGGACCTCGGCTTAGGTCAGTTGCGCTAATGTGGGGCACTGGCGATGCACGACCGATCACGCGGGGATACCTTGTGACGGTTGTGCTGTAATGGGGTCCTCGTCTCCGCCGGCGGGGACGGTGTGTGTAGAATCTGTTGTTGTTGAGTATGTGTAACGGGCGGGGAGGGGGTTCTCCTTGCCGATGGGCGATATTTGCAGTGATCTTATCATCAGGATAGTCTAGGACATGTTTTGGGCGTCTATGTAGAGCGGGTGCATCCTTATCAGGGATGTACCTAGCTGCATTGACCACAAGCTGATTGGGATGGTTTTCAGCTGTTTCAAAATAGCTTTTAGAAAGCTGCTTCATGTATTGAGCGATGGTGGGCAGCTCAAGATCTTTATGGAGGTCTACATTGCGCACGTACCACGGGCAGCCCGTGGCCATTCGTAAGAATCGATTCTGAAGCTTTTGGTATCTGTCAATGAGCCTTACATGTGCGAAGACTACACTGGCGTAAGTCATAATGGGCCTAACGCAAGCTTTGTAAAGGGTCACTTTATGACGAAGTGCCATTTTACTCTTCTTGCCTAACATATGATACAGTCGTCCTAGTACGAAAGCGGCTCTGTCTCTCGTTATTTTGATGTGCTGAGCGAAGGTTAACCTATTGTCTAGTGTGACACCTAGGTATTTAGCTGACTTAGCCCAAGGGATGGGCTTACCGAAGAGCGATACTTGTTTTAGTATCTGTCGGGTTCTGTGGGAGCAGTCCTTTTTACCCGAGAGGTAGTAAGCCCTTCTGGCGAAGTGGACCGCTTGACTTTTATCGGGATTTACCTCTATTCTCCATTTCCTAAACCATTCGCCTAAAGCGGTAGCCGCGGATTGGAGCTTTGAGGTGACAATTGAGGGTTTTGGGTGAGTGTAGTAGAGAGCGGTGTCATCCGCAAATAGAGCTAGTTCCACGTTTGGGTGGCGAGGGACATCGCTTGTATAAAGCGTATACAGAAGTGGGGATAAGGCGGAGCCCTGGGGAACTCCAGCTCTTAATGAGCGAGGGGATGAGCGTGTGCCATCGACTCTGTAGCGGAATCGGCGATTTGATAAAAAGTCTCGTATGATGTTCACGAGCCTATCCGGCACTCCAAATTGGTAAAGCTTATAAAGCAAGCCTTTGTGCCAGACTTTATCAAACGCCTTAGCTACATCGAAGAAGAGAGCACCCGTGCCCCTAGATCTTTTTCTATTTAACCCTACGAGGATGTGCTCCGTGAGGCGGTGCACCTGCTGTACGCAGGAGTGCTGGGCTCTAAAGCCAAACTGCTCATCTAGAAGTAAATTTTTAGACTGGACGACCGCTCTGAGTCGGTTCAGAAGTAACTTTTCATAGATTTTCCCTAACGTGTTCAGGAGGCTAATGGGACGGTAGCTCGAAGGCATTGTCCTCGGTTTGCCGGGCTTTGGGATTCCTATAACATCAGCTTCCTTCCAGGCGTCTGGAAATGAGCAGTTGGATAGGAGGGCGTTGAATATTGCCACTAGAAGTCCTAATAAAAATGGAGGAAGACGTTTTACCACCTTATTGGTAATTCCGTCTGGGCCTGGAGCCTTTCTGACATGCATGTCTTTAATAACTGCTTGCACTTCATCTAACGTAATTGGCGATAGTGGAGGGTCGGTTGGCGGGCGGCCAGACCGATCCTCGACTTCACCTTCGACTAGGGCGATGTGTGATTGGTCTGTAGGTTGTGTACTTGGGGTACATTGGCTCTCTAGACTGTCAGCCAGGTATTCGGCTTTATCCGAGTCATCGAACGCTGGTGGTAAGTTCGGTCTAGTCAATGGAGGCATTGACACTACAGTCTCTGATCGGAGCGATCTCGCCAGATTCCAGTAAGCCTGGTGGGATGGCGAGATTGCTTCAACCAGCGAACCCCAATTGTTATTCCGCATCTCGTTTATGCTTTCCTTTACTTTCCTTTGGTAGAAGTTTAACTTCCTACGGTTTACGGGAGAGGGAAAGTGATCATATTTTCGGGTGGCAGCATTTTTAGCTGTAATGAGGGATTTTATTTCGTCAGGGAGTTCGAAGCGTCGATCGCTCGCCGCCTTTACGTCCCGTGTCGATTTGTCTGTAGCAGTCCGTATGTGATTTGTCAGGGAGCTAATGGCAAGGTTGGCATCCTGTGTTGTGGCAATGATTTGAGGCATCGTCAGTAGGTCTGTTGAGTCCTGGGAGCCTAAATTTTTGTCCAGTTTGCGCCAGTCGATGATGCGACTGGTCCTTTGGAGAGGGTTATGAGTAGTGCCTAGGCTGAGTAGAACTGGACGATGGTCCGAGTCCAACTCGTGTAGGACCTCAATGTTGCGAAGTTGGAGGGTAACGTTCTTAAGAAGCGTTATATCTAGGACGTCTGGGCTATGGTGTGGTTGTTCCCCTGGCGGGAATCTAGTTGGAGTGAGGGGAGCTATAATTTCAAACTGTAGTTTGTCAGTAAGTTTGTCTAGGCGGGTGCCATTCGTATTAACGCGAAGTGAGTTCCACCTAGGGTGTTTGCAATTGAAGTCCCCGGCCAGAATGACCGAGTCTCCCATGCTAAATAATGCCCTGAGGTCGGTTTCAAGGAGTGATTTCCCTGGGGGGAGATATACTGAAGCTACGATGATGGGCTGGTGTCCTGTCATTGCCACGTGACACACTGATGCTTCTATATTAGTAAGAGCCGGAGGATCTAATGGGGTGCAGTGCAGGGACCTCCTATGATAGATCAGAGTGCCGCCGAGTCTCGACGTCACTCTGTCGTTGCGTATGATATTGTAGTTCGCGATTTTTGGATCGCTTACGCTTGGTTTTAGAAAGGTCTCCTGGACTAGCATTATATCTACTTGGTGAACGGTTAGGAAAGCGCGCACGAGATCGGTTTGGGGTTTGAGGCCATTTGCGTTGTAATACGCTATGGCCAGAGAGCGGGGTTTTACCCTGCTGGTGAGGTGTTCCCTAATTGTGTTATCCATGTTATGGGGAGGCGAATGTGGATTTGGATTGCCACATGGCGTCCAAAAGGGGGAAGTGCTCGCAAGCTGCGATCATCATTGCTTGGGGTGAGGTTGCTGCTCTAAGCTTAGTCGCTAGGAGCTTAAGTTCTCCGAAATCTATGGCCTGCAAAAAGGCCCCGATAGTTTGGAAGTCCTCCGCGACCAGTGAATGCTGATTTTGGGGGACCAGGATTGCCTTAGGGGCGACGTGTATGAGTGGCCTTGGGGCTGCCGTGACTTTGGGGGCCTGAGGGACCAGAGGGGCCTGTTTTTGTGCCACCATCGAGGGAGGCTTAACCCACGCATTAGAAACTGGTGGGGCTGGTACCGGGAGGGTTTTGGTTGTAGGGGCAGAGGGAGTTTTCCCTGAAGTAGTGTTTTTTGGGGGAGGCGGGGGGGCCTTTTTGGCGGATTTCCTACGGGGGGCTCTGGGGCACCCTCTATAACTGGCTGGGTGGCCTTGGTTTTCACACAAGACGCAGCTAGGCGGATCGGCACAGTCCTTTGGACGTGGGCAATCGGATGTGGCGTGATCGCCTAGGCATTTCACGCATCGAGCACGTGCGAAACAGTTTATGGCGGAGTGGCCGTATAGTTGGCAGCGATGGCACTGCGAGGGACCTATACGGGTTCGAGGCGCCTCAATGGCTATGCCTGAGAGTAGGCAGATGGTTTTAATGGCGAAGATTTTCTTCGCCTCGACGGAGTGGGGCAGAATTACAAGGACCATGTCATATGGTTTCCTCTGTCGATTATACATACGGTATACCTCCTTAACGGGAAGGCCCTGAGATTTGAGGTCATTAATGATAACCTCGAGTTCGAGTTCTTTGGGTAGTCCCTTAATTACTACCCTTAGTACTTTTTCACTCTCCAGTGCGTAGGTGTGATACCCTATCGCCTGCGAGAAAAGGAATTTAGTGAGCCTCCTGTGGTCAGACTCAGAGGGAACCGTGACGCGGATGGCGTGGACAGAGGAGCGGGCTGAAATGAAGCCTATGTTTTGCGTGTGCATGACACGCGAAATGTAGTTCCACTTAGACTTATCCCTAATAAAAATCGGGGGTGGGATCTGTTTTTTGGGGCCATCTTGGCCAGAAGACTGAGATTCGGCAGTCTCTGCCTCTGGGATCGAGGGCTTTTTGTTAGGTGGTGGGGTAGCGGTGGCTTTCGCTTTCCGCTTTTTCCGTGTCTTTACGGGCTCGAAACCATCCGATTCCGAGTCCGCGGCATCCGAGCATGCCTGGAGGCTAGTTTCCGATTCGGAAAACTTAGCGTATTCCTCCTCCATCGGTGCTACCGGTGAAGAAGGAGCGGGGCTCGGAGATCTTTGGGGAGATTTTGGGCTCAACATGTTGATATTTTGTTGGGCAAGTTGCCGGTAATAGTCGTTAAGAGCGGTGGGGAAGCTAACCTTGAGGAAAGCTTCCAGGTCCGTAATTGGAGGACGTGCCATGATGGCACAGTGGGTTGGTTTGTTCCTCCCTGCCTAGGCAGGGAGGTGTGTGCCTAAGATGTGGCCCTAGCGACTCGATCTGGTGGATCGGGGTGTGTGCCTAATACTAGGACTTACGTGTGGGCGGCGTGAAGGTTGAAAAACCCGCACTGACGAGCTGCTTGCTCTGGGCTGAGCCTCAGACGAGCAGACTACACTATTATAACAACGAAGACACAAACACTGCACTGCACACACTATACACTGCACCCCGGGGTACGGCGTAATTTGCACAACACAGCACTCGCGTTATACTTTACCGTGCCAGGTAGCACGGAAGGGTCGACCCACGCGGCGCGCAGGTAGACGATGACGCATCAAGCGCGTGCGGGCGCACAGGAATGCGGATGACGCACGGGCGTTATCTAGCGATGACTCACGGCGAGGACGGACGCGCAGGGACACGACCGTACGCGACGAGAGCCGGAGCGAGATCTCTCTGATGCGCGCGCTAGCAACCCGCGCTATATTTATAGCAAGCCGGCAGCACAAGCGAGACGGCCTAGATTTCTATTTCTTTCTAACATTTCTTGTAACTACCTTGTCTATTATTTACATTTTTATTTATTCATTATTTATAATATTATTTACTTAGTTACATAAGAATTATTGGTAAAAATTCCTGTTATTTTATTGGTTTGCATAATTAATTAAGTCTTTATTGGTCAATCAAAACTGTAGCCGGGAATATAAATATAGGGTGCCTTCCTCAATAAAGCATTCCATTCAAGCCTCAGCCTTCTGAAGAACCAGTAGTTTTATTTAACCACCACTAGACCATATCGGAGTCAGTAGGACCTACCATACACCCCTACAGTGGTGACCCCGTTCTGGAACACCGAGGAAGCTCTGCAACAATCCAGCGAGGAAGCTCTGCAGCAATCCAGCGAGGAAGCTCTGAAGAATTTTGAAGATCAATCCCTGCAAGAAATCAGTGTAACCTATTGCCGCCACTATGGAGGAAGCCTTAAAGAAAAAAGAAGCGTTGCCGACAGCGTTACCTAAAGAACACGAAGTCGCCGGTATTTCTCTGTCGTTGAGAATCCCGCCGTTTTGGAGAGATAAACCTAGACTATGGTTTGTCAGTTTTGAAGCAGCCACGGACGGTTTGAAGAAAAGCCAAGCACAACTAGCTCAGATGGTCATCGCGCAACTTGAGAAGCAAGATATTGAACAGATCGCCGACTTGTTGTACAATCCACCGAAAACCGATCAATACAACGTGTTGAAGAAACGTCTTATTTCTGCCTTTGAAGAATCAGATAGTCGCCAGCTTCAGAAACTGCTGTCAGAAATAGAACTAGGAGACCAGAAACCATCACAACTACTACGCAGAATGCGTACATTGGCAAGAGATAAAGTCCCAGATTCGACTCTTCGATTGATGTGGACAAGCCACTTACCCCCGCACGTCCGTTCAGTCCTGGTAGTGAGCGAAACATTTAGCACGCAGACGAAACTCGATGAGCTCGCACTTCTAGCAGACCAGATGATGGAGAACAGCAACTGCTCACAAGTATCGATGGTTCAAGGCACTTCACCCAAGACCAACGATACCCAGTTTCTTGTCGAAGAAATTAGGCGGTTATCGTTAGAAGTTGCCGCGCTGAAAGCATCGCAAGAAACCACGTTTAATCAGTACAACACGCAAAATCACCATCACAGAAGACCACCCTATCGTCGCAGCCGTTCTACAAGTCGAAGTCGTTCAAGCTCAAGAAATTCTCTTTACTGCTACTACCATCGTCGTTTCGGCCATGAAGCAAGAAAATGCACATCTCCATGCTCATTCAAAACTGAAAACATGAAGACGAAGTCGGAAAACTAACTTCCACGCTCGATGCGACGGGATCTGGCGTCACGGAAAAATCCTACCGTCTATTTGTGACCGATAAGCGAAGCAACCTCAATTTTTTAATCGACACTGGAGCGAATATCTCAGTTATTCCGCCGCAACAGAAGATGAAGCCACTGGAATTCAAACTCTATGCCGCAAACAATACAGAAATTCCAACATACGGAGAGAAGACAATGGAACTCGATTTAAATCTACGTCGACCATTCAAATGGAAGTTTATCATCGCGAAAGTCAGTAAACCTATAATCGGTGCTGATTTTCTAACGCATCACCAACTAGTTGTCGACATAAAGAATCGCAAGATCATCGATGGGAAGACCAATCTTTCGTGTAACTCGTTCGTGCAAGCATCAAACCTTCCTACTATAAGAAGTATAGACGTCGAACAGCCATATCATAAGCTACTAGCTGAATTTCCCGGAATAACAAGATTAACTTCAATGAAGCTCACACCGAAGCACAACGTGGAACACTTCATTGAAACAACCGGCCCACCACTTCATTGTCGCGCACGTCCAATCGCACCACACCGCTACGAGCAAGTCCGAAGGGAATTCGAGAACATGATAGAACAAGGATTATGCCGCCCAAGCAAAAGCCCTTGGTCATCACCACTTCACGTCGTACCTAAGAAGAATGGCGAACTACGAGTTTGTGGAGACTACAGAAGACTCAACTCTGTCACAACTCCTGACCGCTACCCAATACCGCGAGTCAAGGACTTCACTCATCATCTGTCGGACAAGAAGATATTCTCCACAATCGATCTCAACAGAGCCTACCAACAAATTAAAGTACGCGATGAAGACATAGATAAGACTGCAATAATCACACCTATGGGATTATTTGAATTTCCACGAATGACACCTGGATTTAAGAACGCCGGTCAAACCTTCCAAAGATTCATACACGAAGTACTTCAAGGACTCGGTTTCGTATTCGCATTCATCGACGATCTTCTAGTTGCAAGCCCAGATGAAGAAACTCACAAGAAGCATCTACGTATTATTCTACATCGACTAGAAGAAAATGGAATCACTATCAACCCATCAAAATGCATATTTGGACAACAAGAAGTTCAATTTCTTGGTTTCGCCGTTAGTAAGGAAGGAATCAAACCGCCTGCAGAAAAAGTCCGAGCAATTGTCGATTACGCCAAACCACAAACAATTGAAGAACTCAGAAGATTTCTTGGAATGTTAAATTTCTATAGAGAACACATTCCGAATGCATCCGAAATACAAGCACCGCTTCACGCCTACCTTCATAATACAAAGAAAAGAGATAGAACTATAATCGAATGGAACGATGACGCCACGAAGGCATTCGAAGCTTGTAAAGTCGCGATTCAAAATGCAGCTTTACTTGCTCACCCATCACATGAAGCAACACTTGCTATCTTCAGCGACGCATCTGATAACTCAGCGGGAGCCGTACTTCAACAACACATTAATGGAAAATGGCAACCACTTGGCTATTTTTCGAAGAAATTCTCCGATGCACAACGCAACTACAGTACATTCGACCGAGAGCTACTCGCTATCTACATGGCTATTAAGCACTTCAGAAAAACTTTCGAGGGAAGAAACCTGATAGTTTTTACCGACCACAAGCCATTGACTTATGTACTTCAGAAGAAACCTTCAACATCGGAAACACCACGTCGTGCAAGACAACTAATTTTCATCAGTGAATTCACAACTGATATTCGTCACGTCAGTGGGAAAGACAACTTAGTCGCCGACGCACTCAGTCGCACACGGATCGACAGTGTATCATGTCCAACGACAATCGACTATTGCAAGATAGCAGAAGCGCAAGACAGAGATAGAGATACGATCAAGCAACTATCGAATCAAAATAACTTATCTATCAAGCAAGTTATTTTACCGATGTCACATCTACCTATCTACTGTGAAGCTTCAACATCTACTATGCGTCCATACCTACCTGAAGAATGTCGTCGTGAAGCATTCAACGCTCTTCACAACATTAGTCACCCAGGCGTCAGAACAACAAAGAAGCTCATTACAGAAAGATTCTTTTGGCCTTCAATGCAAGTTGATGTCGGAAACTGGACGAAGCAATGTCTACAATGTCAAACATGCAAAGTACAAAGACATACATCAAGCAGCCCATCTTCATTTCCACCATCGGATCGATTCGAACATCTACACATCGATATCGTCGGACCACTACCTACTTCACCTCAAGGATATCGATACCTCGTTACGATGATCGATAGAACAACGAGATGGCCTGAAGCAATACCTACAGATGACACTTCAGCAGAATCTGTTTCGAGAATTGTCTACGAAAATTGGATTACTCGATTCGGTTCACCAAAGATAATTACAACCGATCAAGGAAGAAACTTCGAAAGCAATCTCTTCAAAAAATTACTTCAAACAATGGGTATTGAGAAGACTAGGACAACGCCGTTTCATCCATCTTGCAATGGAATCTTAGAGAGGATGCACAGATCGCTCAAAAATTCTATAAAAACTCGTCTATCTGAACATACAACGTGGATTGATGAGTTACCTACAGTATTAATGGGTCTACGAGCAGCACCTCGCACAGATACTGGTATTAGCGCCGCACAACTCACATACGGATGCAGCTTACGTCTACCATGCGATTTCTTCACTTCAACATCAATAAACAACCAAGAGATGGACACCGATTACGTCAATCGACTTCAAGAATCGATTCGCAATGTATCGCATCAAATAACTTCGCACAGAAATAAGAAGCCGATATTCATCCATCAAGACCTACGTAACTGCAAAGAAGTTTTTATTCGCAACGACGCTGTAAGGAAACCATTCCAACCTACATACGACGGACCGTATAAAGTCTTAGAGCGAGATAGCAAGACTTTCAAGTTGGAATTACCCGGCCACAGATCATCCGTTATCTCAATCGACCGACTCAAGCCTGCTTATACTATCAATGAGGATACTTCGGAAGACCTACAGGTACCATCACGTCACCCACCAGAGAGGAAGCAAGACAGCCCATCAACACCTACATCAAGTCAAAGAAAATCTATCTTGAAGACTACAAGATATGGGCGAGCCGTCAAGCCTCCGGTACGCTTTCGCTAGGGGGAGAGTACTGTAGCGGCAGTGCAAGTACCGCACAATATTTATATTTTTACTACCCCCGGCTACGGTAACAATGACTTGCATCAAGTACCAACATTACATTTATTATGCAACTACCCCGGCTATGGTTACAATGATGTTTTGATTTCTTCCGAAGAGGAAACCATCTAAAGACGTTCTGAATAATTTGTTTTCGAAACAAGAAACAACTCCATCGCCGGCAAAATATCTTCAGCATCTTCATCACGCAGCATCATCGCCGGAACTCGCCGCCGCTTTCCTGGAGCACTCGCCGCCGCTGAGAGATGTCCACACGTCGCCGCCGCCGATCCGAGGATGCGCGCGCTAGCAACCCGCGCTATATTTATAGCAAGCCGGCAGCACAAGCGAGACGGCCTAGATTTCTATTTCTTTCTAACATTTCTTGTAACTACCTTGTCTATTATTTACATTTTTATTTATTCATTATTTATAATATTATTTACTTAGTTACATAAGAATTATTGGTAAAAATTCCTGTTATTTTATTGGTTTGCATAATTAATTAAGTCTTTATTGGTCAATCAAAACTGTAGCCGGGAATATAAATATAGGGTGCCTTCCTCAATAAAGCATTCCATTCAAGCCTCAGCCTTCTGAAGAACCAGTAGTTTTATTTAACCACCACTAGACCATATCGGAGTCAGTAGGACCTACCATACACCCCTACAGCTCTTAAGTACGAGTAGCTTAAAAACATTTATTAAAGATAATTTTTCATATCTGACACCTATACTTTGTTACATTTTTAGGTACCTTGAAATAATTGTTCACGGTAACAAATATAAGTACTGGTATCATCAACTTGTTTTTCAATGGATACTACACTGAAAGAATTAAAACTTTTTTATCAGAACGTACGGGGTTTGAGGACTAAGACTAATGAATTTTATAATAATTTACTGTTACTTGATTATGATGTTGTTATGATAACAGAAACTTGGCTTTATGACGGAATCCTGGATTCAGAATTATGTAATAATAAATATAATGTGTTTCGTCGAGACCGTGGGTCGTTGGGAGGTGGGGTCATGTTATTGTGTGCACCATACTTGCAGGCGCATATGAGACCCGAATGGCATTGTGATAACCTTGAGTGCGTTTGGGTAACGGTGCCCTCAAATGCTGTTGGATTGGAACATGACCTCCACATAGCAGTGGTTTACATACCCCCTAACTCTTCACTCCCAGAGAGAATTGGCTTGTTTGTAAATCGTATTTCACAAATACGTAATAATCACCCCAACGATCAGTTTATACTTGCAGGTGACTTTAATCTACCGTGTATAGACTGGACAGAAGATGGACCTGTCATACTTAGGAAAGGCCCTGTTGAAGTCCAGAATTCGGCATCACAACTCATTGACCATACCGCTTTCAAAGATCTTATGCAATATAATGTCGTTTTAAATAATAACAATAAGACACTAGACCTAGTTTTTTCAGACTCATGCATCACTGTATGTAGATCCAACTTCCACCTTGTTAAAGAAGACTGTCATCACCCTTCACTCACTATCACTGCATCAGATGTCCTCATACCTCCGTTGAAAGTACAATCGCGTACAAAGTTTAGTTATGAGCGTGCTGACTTTAATATCATTAATGAAATGTTAAGTCAACAGGATTGGTCGTTTATATTAGACAATAACTTAAATATTGAGACTACAATAGATAGTTTTTATGCAATTATAAATAACTGCTTGCAAACGTATGTTCCTAAGGTTTACCATTCTAATGTACACACTTATCCAATCTGGTATAGCAGGCCGTTAATAAATTTAATTAAAGAAAAATTTAAGGTTCACAAGCATTGGAAAAAATACAGAAACCCATACGACTATACTCAATTTTCAGACCTAAGACGTAGACAAAAAGAAATGCAGTCCGAATGTTATAACTCCTATATAAAATTCTCACAACAAAAAATTAAAAATAACCCCAAATACTTCTGGTCTTATGTAAAATCCAAGAAAAAAAAAATATGTAACTATCCTCAACTGATGACATACAATAATTCAGTCATCAGAAATAATTTTGACATTTGTTCCGCTTTTAATAAGTTTTTTGAGAAAAATTTTAATAAACCCTGTGATATATATTTACAAGATAAGTATAATAATCAATCACAATTTGCAACTATACATGATATTAAAATTACCAAAGAATATATTTTAAAGCTAATTAAGAATCTCGACACATCGAAAGGCGTGGGTAGCGACAATATTCCTACAATATTTTTCACCAAGTGTGCAGATTCTCTATCTCTCCCTATCTCACTTATTTTTAATCGATGTTTTCAGGAAGGCTACTTTCCTCATATCTGGAAAACAGCTCATATTGTACCAGTTCATAAAAAAGGCCTTAAATCAACAATCGAGAACTACCGCCCCATTTCGATCCTGAACGTACTTAGTAAACTATGTGAAAGAGTAGTCCATGCTCATATATATCCAATAATCGCCAGTTCAATTCCTTCTGAACAACATGGATTCATAAAAGGCCGGTCTACTGCTACTAACCTAGGTGTTTTTATAGACTACTAGCTTTTGCCCGCGGCTTCGCTCGCGTGGAATTTAGTCTGCCACATAAAGTTTGCAAGGTGGTAGAGCAATGGTTCAACCAGGGAGGCATCACCGCCGCACCTATTCGTGAAGCAGTTCTTGTGTTTCATTTGAAGGGTGTGCCTGCCGGCTCACTTTTATATGAGACGATCATCATAGTCCTCGGGAGTAGCAACGCATCTGTGATCTACTTCAGATTGAACCCTTGCCCTACTTCCTAAGGCGATTAACATACGGTACCGCTCACTGCCACGGTAGGCGGTGAAGCGGATCTCATGTTGTATTGGGGTCTAATAAATCCGTTGATGCCTCACAAACGTACACCGACTGGCCGCGCGGTCCAGCGGTGTTCTCATCACCACCTTGTCTCCGCGCGAACTACAGTGCGCCTCACACACGGGCTGGCGCCTAACAGCGCGGATCATCGTTGAAGCAAAAATGCATTTCCCAAGTGAGCGGCTGGGCCCACCACTCCATCTGGTCTTTACCACGATATGCGACCACACGTATGCCACCGTCCTTCCCGGGATCGCCTGGCTGGACGGTTCAAGCTCCGTCCATCCTGGCTCTCACGATATCATGCGACCACACATGCTGACATCTTTCCCGAAGTTGCTGACTGGGTGTTTGGAGCTCTCCGTCTAGCCGCCCGCAACCCCGAAAGCTCCTTTTTAGTTGCCTCTTACCACAGACAGGGGATTCCTTATTCCTGGAACTACAGAGACGTCATTGACCTTTCACATTTTGCTCCGTGTTTTATAACCATTCAAATATTAATATCATACAACTTCGTTGTATACGGCGGCGGCGCACGGCGCGTACTGCCGGTCAATCAATTGACGCAATATGTTATACTCATAATATCTTCTAAACTACTTATCCAATTTATATGGTGTAAAAGGCAGATTCGATCTTTATTAGATGCTTGATTTTTTGAAATCATTCATTTTGATAAGGATTAATATTTAGTTTGTATAAAACCCATGGAAACATCAACTTGAAATTTTTAAAATTTTCAAAGTATAAAAAGAGTTATTGTGGGTTATACATAAAATATAGATATATGCTGTCGCGGACTTTTATTTAGATCCCACCATACATTATATTTGGATATCTCCGACGGTTTAGGCAGCGTACGCGAAGATAGCTCTCAGAGCACAACTTTTTTTCCGACTAACCTGATATTTCTCGTTATATTACAACCTTATAAAAAAAATCATTACAAATTATAGCCCATGTGTTATTCTGATGTATAACCTATACTACTGTAAAGTTTCAACCTAATCCGTTGAGTAGTTTTTGCGTGAAAGAATAACAAATACACATACATCCTCACAAACTTTCGCATTTATAATATTAGTAGTATTTGGATATCTCCAACGGTTTAGGCAGCGTACGCGAAGATAGCTCTCAGAGCACAACTTTTTTTCCGACTAACCTGATATTTCTCGTTATATTACAACCTTATAAAAAAAATCATTACAAATTATAGCCCATGTGTTATTCTGATGTATAACCTATACTACTGTAAAGTTTCAACCTAATCCGTTGAGTAGTTTTTGTGTGAAAGAATAACAAATACACATACATCCTCACAAACTTTCGCATTTATAATATTAGTAGGAAGGATTGATGTAAATTCCCAAGATAATTTAATTATAAGCGAGTCTACCAATACCCTAGGACTTGGTTGGACACCATCCAGCGACACATTGCATTTTCCAATAAAAAATATTAATTCTAGTAGTGATGAAATAGTTACAAAACGTGTTGTTATGTCAAGTTCTTTTAAGATTTTTGACCCTTTAGGTCTTTTAAGTCCAATCGTAATACAACCTAAAATCATATTACAAAGGCTCTGGCAGCTCAAGGTAGACTGGGATGAACCAGTCTCAGATGAAATAAGGCAAGAATGGTCAAATTTTACAAATAGCCTATCGTGGCTAAAGAACTTAAAAATTCCGAGATTAGTCCTATGTGATAAACCTGTATACACTGAATTATATGCTTTCAGTGATGCTTCCCTATGTGCATATGGCGCATGTATCTATGTAAAATCTAAAACCTCAAATGGGGATGTACTTATAAGGCTTATTAGTGCTAAGTCAAAGGTAGCGCCCGTGAAGCCTGCAACCATACCACGTCTTGAACTGTGTGCGGCTTTACTATCTTGTAAGCTTGCTAAGTCTGTTATGGACGCACTTAGGCAAAAACCAAGAAGAGTCTTCTATTTTTGTGACTTAAGTGTAGTTTTATGTTGGATAAGTAGTGATCCGAGTAAATTAAAAACATTTGTAGCCAATCGTGTTTCCGAAATAACAGACTTAACCAAACCTTCATCGTGGCGATATGTCCCCACTGCATTAAATCCTGCAGATTTGATTTCCAGGGGTGTAGATGCAAAATCTTTAATATCTAACGACGCTTGGTGGTCTGGTCCTAATTTTATTAGTAGAGATGAGTCAGAATGGCCGGTATTAAGAGAAAATGCTACAATAGAATTACCTGAAACAAAATCACATTCCGTAACAATACATGAAAGCATAATTAAATTTGATAACTATTCTTCATTAAATAAACTTCAAAGAGCGTTTGCCTATGTAGAAAGATTTATTTTTAATCTTAAAAATCCTAAAATTAAATGTACGAATACACTATCCGTAGATGAATTAAACCATGCATTTTATACTCTGTGTATTATTGCACAGCGTGAGTCATTTTCTACAGAATTTGATTTACTTAAAAAGGGTAGGCAGTTAAGTACTAGAAGTAAAATTTTATCTTTGTCTCCATTTCTTGATAATAAAAATAATTTAATTCGAGTCGGGGGACGTATAGAAGCTTCTGGGTACGCTTACGACAAGAAACATCCAATATTGCTACATGCCACTCATAAATTAACACAATTGTATTTTGAGAGAGAACATTTGACAAACAGTTGCTATTGGCAATTGTAAGAGAAACGGTCTGGCCAGTAAATGGTAGAATCCTTGCCCGTCGCACAGTAAACAAGTGTGTGCGATGTAGAAGACTAAAGGGCAAAACACTATGCCCCAAAATGGGCGATTTGCCGTCACAACGCATAACACCAGACTTTCCATTTCTGTCAGTTGGCATAGACTTTGCTGGGCCATTCTTTATTATCAATCGTAAAGGTCGCGGTAGTCGTATAATCAAATGTTATCTGTGTCTTTTTGTTTGCTTACGTTACAAGTGTATACACCTTGAAGCAGTATCTGATTTAACAAAAGATTCATTCATTATGACTTTAAGACGATTCATTTCACGTAGAGGCGAGCCAAAGGAAATGTTTAGTGATAATGGTCGCAATTTTGTTGCCGCTGCAAAAGAACTAAGTAGCTTCATAAAGGAAATAGAAGAACCGATATCTGACTTTGCAAGTCAACAAGGCATTGATTTTAAATTTATCCCTACTTACGCTCCTCATTTCGGCGGCATTTGGGAGGCCGGCGTAAAGTCTGCCAAATTCCATTTAAAACGTGTTATTGGCAACAGTCATTTAACGTATGAGGAAATTTCTACATTATTTGCGCAAGTGGAGGCAATTCTTAACAGTCGTCCCTTGTGTCCTTTATCATCCTCCCCCAATGATCTCCTTTCCCTTTCCCCAGGGCACTTCATCATCGGCAGGCCGTTGACTGCACTACCATCGCCACCCCTAGAAGACTGCAAGGAGAATCGACTAAACCGCTATGAACGTATCGAGAAAATGAGACAGCACTTTTGGAAAAGATGGCAAAAGGAATACATTTCTGAATTACAACAGAGAACTAAATGGAAGAAGAATACAGCTCAACTTAGCGTAGGTGACATGGTGCTCCTGGCTGAGGACTTCACACCTCCACTTTGTTGGCGCCTAGGCCGTGTGGTGCGGCTATTTCCGGGTCCTGATGGTGTCTCGAGAGTGGCTGATGTCAACACAAGCAAAGGTTGCGTACGGCGACCCTTTACTCGACTCTGTCCGCTGCCAACGGCTGAAGAGCTCAGGGGTCGAAAGCATCCTTTCAACGGCGGGGAAGATGTTCCGGCGATTAACGCCTACTCATTTATTAATAGAAAATTTTAGAAGCAAAACATTGCTAATGTTAGTTAAAAGTAACGTTTTAGGTCATAGTAGATAAATTGTCAATTGTCATTCCTATGCGAGGCGTCGTCCAGCTAACATTTGTAAATTATCATATCTCAATTATACTGATTGTCCTGGCCGCACACAAGTTTTATTTGCCCCATTGTGTATCTAAATACATATAGACATATGCTGTCGCGGACTTTTATTTAGATCTATGTGAGACAAACAATCCCACGGTACGTTATATTTGGATATCTCCAACGGTTTAGGCAGCGTACGCGAAGATAGCTCTCAGAGCACAACTTTTTCTCCGACTAACCTGATATTTCTCGTTATATTATAACCTTATAAAAAAAAATCATTACAAATTATAGCCCATGTGTTATTCTGATGTATAACCTATACTACTGTAAAATTTCAACCTAATCCGTTCAGTAGTTTTTGCGTGAAAGAATAACAAATACACATACATCCTCACAAACTTTCGCATTTATAATATTAGTAGGAAGTAGGATGTATCTACTGGTATAGACGGTGGGTCACAAGTAGATGTAATATATACGGATTTTGAGAAGGCATTTGACCGTGTTGACCATAGTATCCTTTTACTTAAATTATCTGAACTGGGTATCCACGGTAATTTGTTGAGATGGTTTGAGTCATATCTGCGCAATCGTTCTCAAGCTGTAGTGCTAGGTAGTTCACGCTCCAACTTTATAGAGATTACATCTGGGGTACCGCAGGGTTCCATCCTGGGACCTTTGTTATACGCCACGTACTTATATGATGTGGGTAGATGCTTTAAGTATGCAAAATTTTTAATGGATGCTGACGATACAAAAATCTTTAAGAAAATTAATGGAATTGATGATTGTATTAACCTTCAAGCCGATCTAGATAGGTTAAACGCATATTATATTAAAAACCGTATTGGAATAAATTTAAAAAAATGTTGTCTTGTATCATTTACTAGAAAAACTAATCCAATTAAATACAATTACAAAATAAATAATTTTACTTTATCTGAATTAAATAGTGTACTTGACCTAGGGGTAAAAATGGACGCAAAATTAACATTCTCGGAACATATAGATACAATCGCGGCGAAAGCATACAAAAATTTAGGTTTTGTTTTACGAGTCGGTGAGCCCTTTTCAGACATAGGATGTTTACGGGTACTATACTATGCTTACGTGAGAAGTGTTCTCGAGTACTGTAGCATAATACGGAACCCTCAATATGTGACGTATATTCAAAAGCTTGAGAATATTCAGTTAAAATTCTTAAAGCATTTATATTTTAGATTTTCCCGCCGATTTTCAGATGACAGCGGGTCTCGCCTCCACTGCACTTGCATGCCTCTTCAAGCTAGACGAATCTTAAATGATATGTCCTTTCTACATGGCATATGTAATAATTACATAGATTGTTGTGAATTAGCCTTACAAATTTTAAGTTTCTGTGTTCCAAATACACGAACTAGACATACGGCACTTTTTGCTACTACCCATAAAAGAACTAATTATGCTCAAAATTCGATTGTCAATAGGCTTCACAGAATCCTACTTCCTACTAATATTATAAATGCGAAAGTTTGTGAGGATGTATGTGTATTTGTTATTCTTTCACGCAAAAACTACTGAACGGATTAGGTTGAAATTTTACAGTAGTATAGGTTATACATCAGAATAACACATGGGCTATAATTTGTAATGATTTTTTTTATAAGGTTATAATATAACGAGAAATATCAGGTTAGTCGGAGAAAAAGTTGTGCTCTGAGAGCTATCTTCGCGTATGCTGCCTAAACCGTTGGAGATATCCAAATATAACGTACCGTGGGATTGTTTGTCTCACATAGATCTAAATAAAAGTCCGCGACAGCATATGTCTATATGTATTTAGATACACAATGGGGCAAATAAAACTTGTGTGCGGCCAGGACAATCAGTATAATTGAGATATGATAATTTACAAATGTTAGCTGGACGACGCCTCGCATAGGAATGACAATTGACAATTTATCTACTATGACCTAAAACGTTACTTTTAACTAACATTAGCAATGTTTTGCTTCTAAAATTTTCTATTAATAAATGAGTAGGCGTTAATCGCCGGAACATCTTCCCCGCCGTTGAAAGGATGCTTTCAACCCCTGAGCTCTTCAGCCGTTGGCAGCGGACAGAGTCGAGTAAAGGGTCGCCGTACGCAACCTTTGCTTGTGTTGACATCAGCCACTCTCGAGACACCATCAGGACCCGGAAATAGCCGCACCACACGGCCTAGGCGCCAACAAAGTGGAGGTGTGAAGTCCTCAGCCAGGAGCACCATGTCACCTACGCGAAGTTGAGCTGTATTCTTCTTCCATTTAGTTCTCTGTTGTAATTCAGAAATGTATTCCTTTTGCCATCTTTTCCAAAAGTGCTGTCTCATTTTCTCGATACGTTCATAGCGGTTTAGTCGATTCTCCTTGCAGTCTTCTAGGGGTGGCGATGGTAGTGCAGTCAACGGCCTGCCGATGATGAAGTGCCCTGGGGAAAGGGAAAGGAGATCATTGGGGGAGGATGATAAAGGACACAAGGGACGACTGTTAAGAATTGCCTCCACTTGCGCAAATAATGTAGAAATTTCCTCATACGTTAAATGACTGTTGCCAATAACACGTTTTAAATGGAATTTGGCAGACTTTACGCCGGCCTCCCAAATGCCGCCGAAATGAGGAGCGTAAGTAGGGATAAATTTAAAATCAATGCCTTGTTGACTTGCAAAGTCAGATATCGGTTCTTCTATTTCCTTTATGAAGCTACTTAGTTCTTTTGCAGCGGCAACAAAATTGCGACCATTATCACTAAACATTTCCTTTGGCTCGCCTCTACGTGAAATGAATCGTCTTAAAGTCATAATGAATGAATCTTTTGTTAAATCAGATACTGCTTCAAGGTGTATACACTTGTAACGTAAGCAAACAAAAAGACACAGATAACATTTGATTATACGACTACCGCGACCTTTACGATTGATAATAAAGAATGGCCCAGCAAAGTCTATGCCAACTGACAGAAATGGAAAGTCTGGTGTTATGCGTTGTGACGGCAAATCGCCCATTTTGGGGCATAGTGTTTTGCCCTTTAGTCTTCTACATCGCACACACTTGTTTACTGTGCGACGGGCAAGGATTCTACCATTTACTGGCCAGACCGTTTCTCTTACAATTGCCAATAGCAACTGTTTGTCAAATGTTCTCTCTCAAAATACAATTGTGTTAATTTATGAGTGGCATGTAGCAATATTGGATGTTTCTTGTCGTAAGCGTACCCAGAAGCTTCTATACGTCCCCCGACTCGAATTAAATTATTTTTATTATCAAGAAATGGAGACAAAGATAAAATTTTACTTCTAGTACTTAACTGCCTACCCTTTTTAAGTAAATCAAATTCTGTAGAAAATGACTCACGCTGTGCAATAATACACAGAGTATAAAATGCATGGTTTAATTCATCTACGGATAGTGTATTCGTACATTTAATTTTAGGATTTTTAAGATTAAAAATAAATCTTTCTACATAGGCAAACGCTCTTTGAAGTTTATTTAATGAAGAATAGTTATCAAATTTAATTATGCTTTCATGTATTGTTACGGAATGTGATTTTGTTTCAGGTAATTCTATTGTAGCATTTTCTCTTAATACCGGCCATTCTGACTCATCTCTACTAATAAAATTAGGACCAGACCACCAAGCGTCGTTAGATATTAAAGATTTTGCATCTACACCCCTGGAAATCAAATCTGCAGGATTTAATGCAGTGGGGACATATCGCCACGATGAAGGTTTGGTTAAGTCTGTTATTTCGGAAACACGATTGGCTACAAATGTTTTTAATTTACTCGGATCACTACTTATCCAACATAAAACTACACTTAAGTCACAAAAATAGAAGACTCTTCTTGGTTTTTGCCTAAGTGCGTCCATAACAGACTTAGCAAGCTTACAAGATAGTAAAGCCGCACACAGTTCAAGACGTGGTATGGTTGCAGGCTTCACGGGCGCTACCTTTGACTTAGCACTAATAAGCCTTATAAGTACATCCCAATTTGAGGTTTTAGATTTTACATAGATACATGCGCCATATGCACATAGGGAAGCATCACTGAAAGCATATAATTCAGTGTATACAGGTTTATCACATAGGACTAATCTCGGAATTTTTAAGTTCTTTAGCCACGATAGGCTATTTGTAAAATTTGACCATTCTTGCCTTATTTCATCTGAGACTGGTTCATCCCAGTCTACCTTGAGCTGCCAGAGCCTTTGTAATATGATTTTAGGTTGTATTACGATTGGACTTAAAAGACCTAAAGGGTCAAAAATCTTAAAAGAACTTGACATAACAACACGTTTTGTAACTATTTCATCACTACTAGAATTAATATTTTTTATTGGAAAATGCAATGTGTCGCTGGATGGTGTCCAACCAAGTCCTAGGGTATTGGTAGACTCGCTTATAATTAAATTATCTTGGGAATTTACATCAATCCTTCCTACTAATATTATAAATGCGAAAGTTTGTGAGGATGTATGTGTATTTGTTATTCTTTCACACAAAAACTACTCAACGGATTAGGTTGAAACTTTACAGTAGTATAGGTTATACATCAGAATAACACATGGGCTATAATTTGTAATGATTTTTTTTATAAGGTTGTAATATAACGAGAAATATCAGGTTAGTCGGAAAAAAAGTTGTGCTCTGAGAGCTATCTTCGCGTACGCTGCCTAAACCGTTGGAGATATCCAAATACTACTAATATTATAAATGCGAAAGTTTGTGAGGATGTATGTGTATTTGTTATTCTTTCACGCAAAAACTACTCAACGGATTAGGTTGAAACTTTACAGTAGTATAGGTTATACATCAGAATAACACATGGGCTATAATTTGTAATGATTTTTTTTATAAGGTTGTAATATAACGAGAAATATCAGGTTAGTCGGAAAAAAAGTTGTGCTCTGAGAGCTATCTTCGCGTACGCTGCCTAAACCGTCGGAGATATCCAAATATAATGTATGGTGGGATCTAAATAAAAGTCCGCGACAGCATATATCTATATTTTATGTATAACCCACAATAACTCTTTTTATACTTTGAAAATTTTAAAAATTTCAAGTTGATGTTTCCATGGGTTTTATACAAACTAAATATTAATCCTTATCAAAATGAATGATTTCAAAAAATCAAGCATCTAATAAAGATCGAATCTGCCTTTTACACTATATAAATTGGATAAGTAGTTTAGAAGATATTATGAGTATAACATATTGCGTCAATTGATTGACCGGCAGTACGCGCCGTGCGCCGCCGCCGTATACAACGAAGTTGTATGATATTAATATTTGAATGGTTATAAAACACGGAGCAAAATGTGAAAGGTCAATGACGTCTCTGTAGTTCCAGGAATAAGGAATCCCCTGTCTGTGGTAAGAGGCAACTAAAAAGGAGCTTTCGGGGTTGCGGGCGGCTAGACGGAGAGCTCCAAACACCCAGTCAGCAACTTCGGGAAAGATGTCAGCATGTGTGGTCGCATGATATCGTGAGAGCCAGGATGGACGGAGCTTGAACCGTCCAGCCAGGCGATCCCGGGAAGGACGGTGGCATACGTGTGGTCGCATATCGTGGTAAAGACCAGATGGAGTGGTGGGCCCAGCCGCTCACTTGGGAAATGCATTTTTGCTTCAACGATGATCCGCGCTGTTAGGCGCCAGCCCGTGTGTGAGGCGCACTGTAGTTCGCGCGGAGACAAGGTGGTGATGAGAACACCGCTGGACCGCGCGGCCAGTCGGTGTACGTTTGTGAGGCATCAACGGATTTATTAGACCCCAATACAACATGAGATCCGCTTCACCGCCTACCGTGGCAGTGAGCGGTACCGTATGTTAATCGCCTTAGGAAGTAGGGCAAGGGTTCAATCTGAAGTAGATCACAGATGCGTTGCTACTCCCGAGGACTATGATGATCGTCTCATATAAAAGTGAGCCAGCAGGCACACCCTTCAAATGAAACACAAGAACTGCTTCACGAATAGGTGCGGCGGTGATGCCTCCCTGGTTGAACCATTGCTCTACCACCTTGCAAACTTTATGTGGCAGACTAAATTCCACGCGAGCGAAGCCGCGGGCAAAAGCTAGTTTATAATAAAACATTTAATACAATTGATATCTTTCACTGTAGTAAAACTTCATTCAAACGTGAAGTTGCTAAGGTACTTTGTGAGAATAGGTCAAATTATAAAATAATCTAAAATTTAAAATGTCAAATAGCAGTAATATAAAGGCAATAAAGTTATCATTAGCAGGTACTTATTGGGTATATATATATATATGTACATTATAATTTACCTACATCATGTTTATTTATTATTATATATTATCATTTATATTTATTTATATTATATTTATATTTATTACATTTATTTGTTTATATCAATATAGCGTTGTATTTAGTTATATAGTTATTCTTGTATTACGTTCACGCACACACTCACTCACACACACGCACACATACACACATACACACGTGCACACTCTTCCGCAATTAAACATTTGTCGAGCGTTTTCTTTACTTTTAACAAATATATTTTTCTTATATTCATACATCTACTAGTAAGAAATATGATGAATACTTTGTGATGTTTTTTTTAGCTAAATAAGTATATTGTAAATCCGTAATTGGCTTCAAGATCTACATTATAAGTTTAGAGCGTAATTTTATTGTAATAAGCTGTGGATTTTGTGAATAAATAAAATAAAAAAAAATAAAATAAAAACCCGTACAATCACCAAGATTGAGGAATCGAAGGTCCAATTTTTTGTCTTATGCCTTTGCTTAGCAATGTTATTATAAATCCGTAAGCAACAAATGTCCAACGGTTACGGTTTAGGCCTGCAGTACCCCTGCATCATCAGGGTTGAGGAGTTGAAGATCAAAATTGTCATCGTACATCTTTGCCTTGCTATCTTTTTATATATCCGTAAGCACCAAATGCCCATCCCTTACGGCTTGGGCTTGCAGCACCCTGCATCATCAGGGTTGAAGAGTTGAAGGTCAAATTTTTCATCATGTGCCTTTGCTTTATATTGTTATTACAAATCCATAAGCAGTAACTGGCCAATCCATATGGTTTAGGCTTGAAGCAACCCTGCATCATCAGGGTTGAAGAGTTAAAGGTCAAATTTTTCAACATTTGTCTCCGTTTACTAATTTTATTACAAACATGTAAGCACCAAATGGCTAACTAGAATATCTTAGGCAAGCAGTAGCCCTGCATCATCAGGATTGAGGAGTTGAAGGTCAAATTTTTCGTCAAACTATATTGCAGTACATATTCAATGTACATTCTAAGTTTCATCAGAACCGAATCGGCAGAAGCCGAGTTATCTCAAATTATCTAAAAAACATGAGGAGTGGTGGTGGTTTCCACCCCATAATCGAATTGTGAAGCATCACAGCATACCCATGTCCAAGAGAAAAAGTTGCGTGATGAAATTCTTTATTAAACAAAAGAAAAAAATCCAGAAACACGCAAGTTATTTAAGATGTTATGAAAGTGTCATTTTCCAATTTTCCGGGAAAACTGCTGAATTTTTTTTAATTTCCTCAATATGGGACCCCCTGTGAAACTAGCCGCATACGATGGCGTATGAATTGTATCGGTAGGTCAACGGCGTCTGGCAAAAACGCCTGAACATAAAAATATATATATATCCTATCCTATCCTACTTCCTACTATAATATTATAAATGCGAAAGTTTGTGAGGATGTATGTGTATTTGTTATTCTTTCACGCAAAAACTACTGAACGGATTAGGTTGAAATTTTACAGTAGTATAGGTTATACATCAGAATAACACATGGGCTATAATTTGTAATGATTTTTTTTTATAAGGTTATAATATAACGAGAAATATCAGGTTAGTCGGAAAAAAAGTTGTGCTCTGAGAGCTATCTTCGCGTACGCTGCCTAAACCGTTGGAGATATCCAAATATAATGTACCGTGGGATTGTTTGTCTCACATAGATCTAAATAAAAGTCCGCGACAGCATATGTCTATATGTATTTAGATACACAATGGGGCAAATAAAACTTGTGTGCGGCCAGGACAATCAGTATAATTGAGATATGATAATTTACAAATGTTAGCTGGACGACGCCTCGCATAGGAATGACAATTGACAATTTATCTACTATGACCTAAAACGTTACTTTTAACTAACATTAGCAATGTTTTGCTTCTAAAATTTTCTATTAATAAATGAGTAGGCGTTAATCGCCGGAACATCTTCCCCGCCGTTGAAAGGATGCTTTCGACCCCTGAGCTCTTCAGCCGTTGGCAGCGGACAGAGTCGAGTAAAGGGTCGCCGTACGCAACCTTTGCTTGTGTTGACATCAGCCACTCTCGAGACACCATCAGGACCCGGAAATAGCCGCACCACACGGCCTAGGCGCCAACAAAGTGGAGGTGTGAAGTCCTCAGCCAGGAGCACCATGTCACCTACGCTAAGTTGAGCTGTATTCTTCTTCCATTTAGTTCTCTGTTGTAATTCAGAAATGTATTCCTTTTGCCATCTTTTCCAAAAGTGCTGTCTCATTTTCTCGATACGTTCATAGCGGTTTAGTCGATTCTCCTTGCAGTCTTCTAGGGGTGGCGATGGTAGTGCAGTCAACGGCCTGCCGATGATGAAGTGCCCTGGGGAAAGGGAAAGGAGATCATTGGGGGAGGATGGTAAAGGACACAAGGGACGACTGTTAAGAATTGCCTCCACTTGCGCAAATAATGTAGAAATTTCCTCATACGTTAAATGACTGTTGCCAATAACACGTTTTAAATGGAATTTGGCAGACTTTACGCCGGCCTCCCAAATGCCGCCGAAATGAGGAGCGTAAGTAGGGATAAATTTAAAATCAATGCCTTGTTGACTTGCAAAGTCAGATATCGGTTCTTCTATTTCCTTTATGAAGCTACTTAGTTCTTTTGCAGCGGCAACAAAATTGCGACCATTATCACTAAACATTTCCTTTGGCTCGCCTCTACGTGAAATGAATCGTCTTAAAGTCATAATGAATGAATCTTTTGTTAAATCAGATACTGCTTCAAGGTGTACACACTTGTAACGTAAGCAAACAATAAAAAAATTTTGACAAAAAAATATCCACCGAGTTCCATGCCACAAAAAAGTTAAAAATAATTTAAATATATTTTAGTTTAAAACATACTCAGTACTTAGGACATAGTTCTGAAGTCGGTGCTCGACATATTTCGCTGGACGACGGTAACTATGTCCTATATGAGCACCGACTTCAGAACTATGTCCTAAGTACTGAGTATGTTTTAAACTAAAATATATTTAAATTATTTTTAACTTTTTTGTGGCATGGAAGTCGGTGGATATTTTTTTGTCAAAAATTTTTTATTTCATGCTTTTTAGTGACGATATTCATCTATTTGTATTAAAATAAAATCGCTAAGTTTGCTTTGTGCATACACATATGCAAACATTAAATAAACATCAACATAAAATAACAAATTAAACATAAGCTTAGACACAACATACAACACTATCAATTCATACGAACTGAACGTTATATTAAATTTTTATTATCATTAATTTTTTTGTCAAAATTTTTTTATTTCATTTGAAGGTCAAAACTTTCATCTTGTGTCTTTGCTTAGTAATTTTAATACATACCCGTAAGCACCAAATAGCCAACTCCTATGGTTTAGGCTTGCAGTATTCTGCATCATCAGAATTGAGGAGTTGAAGGTCAAATTTTTCATCTTATATTTCTGCTCAGTAATCTTATAACATATACGTAAGCACCAAATGGCTTACTCTTGTGGTTTTGGCTTGAAGTACCCCTGCATCATCAGGGTTGAGGAGTTGAAGGTCAAATTTTTGTCCCATGAATTTGCTTATCAATTCCATTATATATTCGTAAACATCAAATGACCAACTTTTATAGTTCAGGCTAGCAGTACCCCTGCATCATCAGGATTGAAGAGTTGAAGGTCAAATTTTTCATAGTAAATACCTACTTAGTAATTTTATTCTATATTTTACTCAATTGGACTTCTGCAGCTAAGGTTCGGCAGACTATCACTAATTTTATTATTTTGCTCCAAAAAGTTTAAGATCCTATGATTAGAACCTTATCAAACTCTTATCAGACTACCCCTGAAGTACATCCTTTCTAATAAAAAAAGAATCATCAAAATCGGTTGGCGGGATATTGAGTTATTCATACATTTATCGGGCACATTGAAAATGCAAATTTAAGACTTATGCGTTTTTCTTATAGATGCCCTTGTCAAAAAAATACTAAAAAAAAATGGGACCCTATGACACGCACTACCTTTCAAATAAAAAAAAAATCATCTAAATCGGTTCACCCAGTCCGGAGAAATTAGGTAACAAATATAAAAAAAAAAAAAAAAAAAAAAATAAAAATACAGACGAATTGATAACCTCCTCCTTTTTGGAAGTCGGTTGAAAAGACACAGATAACATTTGATTATACGACTACCGCGACCTTTACGATTGATAATAAAGAATGGCCCAGCAAAGTCTATGCCAACTGACAGAAATGGAAAGTCTGGTGTTATGCGTTGTGACGGCAAATCGCCCATTTTGGGGCATAGTGTTTTGCCCTTTAGTCTTCTACATCGCACACACTTGTTTACTGTGCGACGGGCAAGGATTCTACCATTTACTGGCCAGACCGTTTCTCTTACAATTGCCAATAGCAACTGTTTGTCAAATGTTCTCTCTCAAAATACAATTGTGTTAATTTATGAGTGGCATGTAGCAATATTGGATGTTTCTTGTCGTAAGCGTACCCAGAAGCTTCTATACGTCCCCCGACTCGAATTAAATTATTTTTATTATCAAGAAATGGAGACAAAGATAAAATTTTACTTCTAGTACTTAACTGCCTACCCTTTTTAAGTAAATCAAATTCTGTAGAAAATGACTCACGCTGTGCAATAATACACAGAGTATAAAATGCATGGTTTAATTCATCTACGGATAGTGTACTCGTACATTTAATTTTAGGATTTTTAAGATTAAAAATAAATCTTTCTACATAGGCAAACGCTCTTTGAAGTTTATTTAATGAAGAATAGTTATCAAATTTAATTATGCTTTCATGTATTGTTACGGAATGTGATTTTGTTTCAGGTAATTCTATTGTAGCATTTTCTCTTAATACCGGCCATTCTGACTCATCTCTACTAATAAAATTAGGACCAGACCACCAAGCGTCGTTAGATATTAAAGATTTTGCATCTACACCCCTGGAAATCAAATCTGCAGGATTTAATGCAGTGGGGACATATCGCCACGATGAAGGTTTGATTAAGTCTGTTATTTCGGAAACACGATTGGCTACAAATGTTTTTAATTTACTCGGATCACTACTTATCCAACATAAAACTACACTTAAGTCACAAAAATAGAAGACTCTTCTTGGTTTTTGCCTAAGTGCGTCCATAACAGACTTAGCAAGCTTACAAGATAGTAAAGCCGCACACAGTTCAAGACGTGGTATGGTTGCAGGCTTCACGGGCGCTACCTTTGACTTAGCACTAATAAGCCTTATAAGTACATCCCCATTTGAGGTTTTAGATTTTACATAGATACATGCGCCATATGCACATAGGGAAGCATCACTGAAAGCATATAATTCAGTGTATACAGGTTTATCACATAGGACTAATCTCGGAATTTTTAAGTTCTTTAGCCACGATAGGCTATTTGTAAAATTTGACCATTCTTGCCTTATTTCATCTGAGACTGGTTCATCCCAGTCTACCTTGAGCTGCCAGAGCCTTTGTAATATGATTTTAGGTTGTATTACGATTGGACTTAAAAGACCTAAAGGGTCAAAAATCTTAAAAGAACTTGACATAACAACACGTTTTGTAACTATTTCATCACTACTAGAATTAATATTTTTTATTGGAAAATGCAATGTGTCGCTGGATGGTGTCCAACCAAGTCCTAGGGTATTGGTAGACTCGCTTATAATTAAATTATCTTGGGAATTTACATCAATCCTTCCTACTAATATTATAAATGCGAAAGTTTGTGAGGATGTATGTGTATTTGTTATTCTTTCACACAAAAACTACTCAACGGATTAGGTTGAAACTTTACAGTAGTATAGGTTATACATCAGAATAACACATGGGCTATAATTTGTAATGATTTTTTTTATAAGGTTGTAATATAACGAGAAATATCAGGTTAGTCGGAAAAAAAGTTGTGCTCTGAGAGCTATCTTCGCGTACGCTGCCTAAACCGTTGGAGATATCCAAATACTACTAATATTATAAATGCGAAAGTTTGTGAGGATGTATGTGTATTTGTTATTCTTTCACGCAAAAACTACTCAACGGATTAGGTTGAAACTTTACAGTAGTATAGGTTATACATCAGAATAACACATGGGCTATAATTTGTAATGATTTTTTTATAAGGTTGTAATATAACGAGAAATATCAGGTTAGTCGGAAAAAAAGTTGTGCTCTGAGAGCTATCTTCGCGTACGCTGCCTAAACCGTCGGAGATATCCAAATATAATGTATGGTGGGATCTAAATAAAAGTCCGCGACAGCATATATCTATATTTTATGTATAACCCACAATAACTCTTTTTATACTTTGAAAATTTTAAAAATTTCAAGTTGATGTTTCCATGGGTTTTATACAAACTAAATATTAATCCTTATCAAAATGAATGATTTCAAAAAATCAAGCATCTAATAAAGATCGAATCTGCCTTTTACACCATATAAATTGGATAAGTAGTTTAGAAGATATTATGAGTATAACATATTGCGTCAATTGATTGACCGGCAGTACGCGCCGTGCGCCGCCGCCGTATACAACGAAGTTGTATGATATTAATATTTGAATGGTTATAAAACACGGAGCAAAATGTGAAAGGTCAATGACGTCTCTGTAGTTCCAGGAATAAGGAATCCCCTGTCTGTGGTAAGAGGCAACTAAAAAGGAGCTTTCGGGGTTGCGGGCGGCTAGACGGAGAGCTCCAAACACCCAGTCAGCAACTTCGGGAAAGATGTCAGCATGTGTGGTCGCATGATATCGTGAGAGCCAGGATGGACGGAGCTTGAACCGTCCAGCCAGGCGATCCCGGGAAGGACGGTGGCATACGTGTGGTCGCATATCGTGGTAAAGACCAGATGGAGTGGTGGGCCCAGCCGCTCACTTGGGAAATGCATTTTTGCTTCAACGATGATCCGCGCTGTTAGGCGCCAGCCCGTGTGTGAGGCGCACTGTAGTTCGCGCGGAGACAAGGTGGTGATGAGAACACCGCTGGACCGCGCGGCCAGTCGGTGTACGTTTGTGAGGCATCAACGGATTTATTAGACCCCAATACAACATGAGATCCGCTTCACCGCCTACCGTGGCAGTGAGCGGTACCGTATGTTAATCGCCTTAGGAAGTAGGGCAAGGGTTCAATCTGAAGTAGATCACAGATGCGTTGCTACTCCCGAGGACTATGATGATCGTCTCATATAAAAGTGAGCCAGCAGGCACACCCTTCAAATGAAACACAAGAACTGCTTCACGAATAGGTGCGGCGGTGATGCCTCCCTGGTTGAACCATTGCTCTACCACCTTGCAAACTTTATGTGGCAGACTAAATTCCACGCGAGCGAAGCCGCGGGCAAAAGCTAGTTTATAATAAAACATTTAATACAATTGATATCTTTCACTGTAGTAAAACTTCATTCAAACGTGAAGTTGCTAAGGTACTTTGTGAGAATAGGTCAAATTATAAAATAATCTAAAATTTAAAATGTCAAATAGCAGTAATATAAAGGCAATAAAGTTATCATTAGCAGGTACTTATTGGGTATATATATATATATGTACATTATAATTTACCTACATCATGTTTATTTATTATTATATATTATCATTTATATTTATTTATATTATATTTATATTTATTACATTTATTTGTTTATATCAATATAGCGTTGTATTTAGTTATATAGTTATTCTTGTATTACGTTCACGCACACACTCACTCACACACACGCACACATACACACATACACACGTGCACACTCTTCCGCAATTAAACATTTGTCGAGCGTTTTCTTTACTTTTAACAAATATATTTTTCTTATATTCATACATCTACTAGTAAGAAATATGATGAATACTTTGTGATGTTTTTTTTAGCTAAATAAGTATATTGTAAATCCGTAATTGGCTTCAAGATCTACATTATAAGTTTAGAGCGTAATTTTATTGTAATAAGCTGTGGATTTTGTGAATAAATAAAATAAAAAAAAATAAAATAAAAACCCGTACAATCACCAAGATTGAGGAATCGAAGGTCCAATTTTTTGTCTTATGCCTTTGCTTAGCAATGTTATTATAAATCCGTAAGCAACAAATGTCCAACGGTTACGGTTTAGGCCTGCAGTACCCCTGCATCATCAGGGTTGAGGAGTTGAAGATCAAAATTGTCATCGTACATCTTTGCCTTGCTATCTTTTTATATATCCGTAAGCACCAAATGCCCATCCCTTACGGCTTGGGCTTGCAGCACCCTGCATCATCAGGGTTGAAGAGTTGAAGGTCAAATTTTTCATCATGTGCCTTTGCTTTATATTGTTATTACAAATCCATAAGCAGTAACTGGCCAATCCATATGGTTTAGGCTTGAAGCAACCCTGCATCATCAGGGTTGAAGAGTTAAAGGTCAAATTTTTCAACATTTGTCTCCGTTTACTAATTTTATTACAAACATGTAAGCACCAAATGGCTAACTAGAATATCTTAGGCAAGCAGTAGCCCTGCATCATCAGGATTGAGGAGTTGAAGGTCAAATTTTTCGTCAAACTATATTGCAGTACATATTCAATGTACATTCTAAGTTTCATCAGAACCGAATCGGCAGAAGCCGAGTTATCTCAAATTATCTAAAAAACATGAGGAGTGGTGGTGGTTTCCACCCCATAATCGAATTGTGAAGCATCACAGCATACCCATGTCCAAGAGAAAAAGTTGCGTGATGAAATTCTTTATTAAACAAAAGAAAAAAATCCAGAAACACGCAAGTTATTTAAGATGTTATGAAAGTGTCATTTTCCAATTTTCCGGGAAAACTGCTGAATTTTTTTTAATTTCCTCAATATGGGACCCCCTGTGAAACTAGCCGCATACGATGGCGTATGAATTGTATCGGTAGGTCAACGGCGTCTGGCAAAAACGCCTGAACATAAAAATATATATATATCCTATCCTATCCTACTTCCTACTATAATATTATAAATGCGAAAGTTTGTGAGGATGTATGTGTATTTGTTATTCTTTCACGCAAAAACTACTGAACGGATTAGGTTGAAATTTTACAGTAGTATAGGTTATACATCAGAATAACACATGGGCTATAATTTGTAATGATTTTTTTTTATAAGGTTATAATATAACGAGAAATATCAGGTTAGTCGGAAAAAAAGTTGTGCTCTGAGAGCTATCTTCGCGTACGCTGCCTAAACCGTTGGAGATATCCAAATATAATGTACCGTGGGATTGTTTGTCTCACATAGATCTAAATAAAAGTCCGCGACAGCATATGTCTATATGTATTTAGATACACAATGGGGCAAATAAAACTTGTGTGCGGCCAGGACAATCAGTATAATTGAGATATGATAATTTACAAATGTTAGCTGGACGACGCCTCGCATAGGAATGACAATTGACAATTTATCTACTATGACCTAAAACGTTACTTTTAACTAACATTAGCAATGTTTTGCTTCTAAAATTTTCTATTAATAAATGAGTAGGCGTTAATCGCCGGAACATCTTCCCCGCCGTTGAAAGGATGCTTTCGACCCCTGAGCTCTTCAGCCGTTGGCAGCGGACAGAGTCGAGTAAAGGGTCGCCGTACGCAACCTTTGCTTGTGTTGACATCAGCCACTCTCGAGACACCATCAGGACCCGGAAATAGCCGCACCACACGGCCTAGGCGCCAACAAAGTGGAGGTGTGAAGTCCTCAGCCAGGAGCACCATGTCACCTACGCTAAGTTGAGCTGTATTCTTCTTCCATTTAGTTCTCTGTTGTAATTCAGAAATGTATTCCTTTTGCCATCTTTTCCAAAAGTGCTGTCTCATTTTCTCGATACGTTCATAGCGGTTTAGTCGATTCTCCTTGCAGTCTTCTAGGGGTGGCGATGGTAGTGCAGTCAACGGCCTGCCGATGATGAAGTGCCCTGGGGAAAGGGAAAGGAGATCATTGGGGGAGGATGATAAAGGACACAAGGGACGACTGTTAAGAATTGCCTCCACTTGCGCAAATAATGTAGAAATTTCCTCATACGTTAAATGACTGTTGCCAATAACACGTTTTAAATGGAATTTGGCAGACTTTACGCCGGCCTCCCAAATGCCGCCGAAATGAGGAGCGTAAGTAGGGATAAATTTAAAATCAATGCCTTGTTGACTTGCAAAGTCAGATATCGGTTCTTCTATTTCCTTTATGAAGCTACTTAGTTCTTTTGCAGCGGCAACAAAATTGCGACCATTATCACTAAACATTTCCTTTGGCTCGCCTCTACGTGAAATGAATCGTCTTAAAGTCATAATGAATGAATCTTTTGTTAAATCAGATACTGCTTCAAGGTGTATACACTTGTAACGTAAGCAAACAAAAAGACACAGATAACATTTGATTATACGACTACCGCGACCTTTACGATTGATAATAAAGAATGGCCCAGCAAAGTCTATGCCAACTGACAGAAATGGAAAGTCTGGTGTTATGCGTTGTGACGGCAAATCGCCCATTTTGGGGCATAGTGTTTTGCCCTTTAGTCTTCTACATCGCACACACTTGTTTACTGTGCGACGGGCAAGGATTCTACCATTTACTGGCCAGACCGTTTCTCTTACAATTGCCAATAGCAACTGTTTGTCAAATGTTCTCTCTCAAAATACAATTGTGTTAATTTATGAGTGGCATGTAGCAATATTGGATGTTTCTTGTCGTAAGCGTACCCAGAAGCTTCTATACGTCCCCCGACTCGAATTAAATTATTTTTATTATCAAGAAATGGAGACAAAGATAAAATTTTACTTCTAGTACTTAACTGCCTACCCTTTTTAAGTAAATCAAATTCTGTAGAAAATGACTCACGCTGTGCAATAATACACAGAGTATAAAATGCATGGTTTAATTCATCTACGGATAGTGTACTCGTACATTTAATTTTAGGATTTTTAAGATTAAAAATAAATCTTTCTACATAGGCAAACGCTCTTTGAAGTTTATTTAATGAAGAATAGTTATCAAATTTAATTATGCTTTCATGTATTGTTACGGAATGTGATTTTGTTTCAGGTAATTCTATTGTAGCATTTTCTCTTAATACCGGCCATTCTGACTCATCTCTACTAATAAAATTAGGACCAGACCACCAAGCGTCGTTAGATATTAAAGATTTTGCATCTACACCCCTGGAAATCAAATCTGCAGGATTTAATGCAGTGGGGACATATCGCCACGATGAAGGTTTGGTTAAGTCTGTTATTTCGGAAACACGATTGGCTACAAATGTTTTTAATTTACTCGGATCACTACTTATCCAACATAAAACTACACTTAAGTCACAAAAATAGAAGACTCTTCTTGGTTTTTGCCTAAGTGCGTCCATAACAGACTTAGCAAGCTTACAAGATAGTAAAGCCGCACACAGTTCAAGACGTGGTATGGTTGCAGGCTTCACGGGCGCTACCTTTGACTTAGCACTAATAAGCCTTATAAGTACATCCCCATTTGAGGTTTTAGATTTTACATAGATACATGCGCCATATGCACATAGGGAAGCATCACTGAAAGCATATAATTCAGTGTATACAGGTTTATCACATAGGACTAATCTCGGAATTTTTAAGTTCTTTAGCCACGATAGGCTATTTGTAAAATTTGACCATTCTTGCCTTATTTCATCTGAGACTGGTTCATCCCAGTCTACCTTGAGCTGCCAGAGCCTTTGTAATATGATTTTAGGTTGTATTACGATTGGACTTAAAAGACCTAAAGGGTCAAAAATCTTAAAAGAACTTGACATAACAACACGTTTTGTAACTATTTCATCACTACTAGAATTAATATTTTTTATTGGAAAATGCAATGTGTCGCTGGATGGTGTCCAACCAAGTCCTAGGGTATTGGTAGACTCGCTTATAATTAAATTATCTTGGGAATTTACATCAATCCTTCCTACTAATATTATAAATGCGAAAGTTTGTGAGGATGTATGTGTATTTGTTATTCTTTCACACAAAAACTACTCAACGGATTAGGTTGAAACTTTACAGTAGTATAGGTTATACATCAGAATAACACATGGGCTATAATTTGTAATGATTTTTTTTATAAGGTTGTAATATAACGAGAAATATCAGGTTAGTCGGAAAAAAAGTAAAAAATAAGTTAATAAAACCAACATCTAAATTAAAAATTTGTAATTCGGGTCCTAACGCAATGTGCATTAAATTATTTAATAACTTGCCTGACGACCTAAGGTTAATAGAGACAGAAACAGATTTTTCAAAAAAATTAAAAGAATATTTAATTAAAAAAGGCTACTATAAGCTATCAGAATATTTACAAACAGTAATATAAAATAGATCGGTCAGCTCGCACCATAACTCAAATTGCCACACCCTGACGGGGTTATAATGTAATGTCTTGTAAATATATATATTATGTACAACATTATGCAATAAATGACTATGACTATGACTATGAAGTTGTGCTCTGAGAGCTATCTTCGCGTACGCTGCCTAAACCGTTGGAGATATCCAAATACTACTAATATTATAAATGCGAAAGTTTGTGAGGATGTATGTGTATTTGTTATTCTTTCACGCAAAAACTACTCAACGGATTAGGTTGAAACTTTACAGTAGTATAGGTTATACATCAGAATAACACATGGGCTATAATTTGTAATGATTTTTTTTATAAGGTTGTAATATAACGAGAAATATCAGGTTAGTCGGAAAAAAAGTTGTGCTCTGAGAGCTATCTTCGCGTACGCTGCCTAAACCGTCGGAGATATCCAAATATAATGTATGGTGGGATCTAAATAAAAGTCCGCGACAGCATATATCTATATTTTATGTATAACCCACAATAACTCTTTTTATACTTTGAAAATTTTAAAAATTTCAAGTTGATGTTTCCATGGGTTTTATACAAACTAAATATTAATCCTTATCAAAATGAATGATTTCAAAAAATCAAGCATCTAATAAAGATCGAATCTGCCTTTTACACCATATAAATTGGATAAGTAGTTTAGAAGATATTATGAGTATAACATATTGCGTCAATTGATTGACCGGCAGTACGCGCCGTGCGCCGCCGCCGTATACAACGAAGTTGTATGATATTAATATTTGAATGGTTATAAAACACGGAGCAAAATGTGAAAGGTCAATGACGTCTCTGTAGTTCCAGGAATAAGGAATCCCCTGTCTGTGGTAAGAGGCAACTAAAAAGGAGCTTTCGGGGTTGCGGGCGGCTAGACGGAGAGCTCCAAACACCCAGTCAGCAACTTCGGGAAAGATGTCAGCATGTGTGGTCGCATGATATCGTGAGAGCCAGGATGGACGGAGCTTGAACCGTCCAGCCAGGCGATCCCGGGAAGGACGGTGGCATACGTGTGGTCGCATATCGTGGTAAAGACCAGATGGAGTGGTGGGCCCAGCCGCTCACTTGGGAAATGCATTTTTGCTTCAACGATGATCCGCGCTGTTAGGCGCCAGCCCGTGTGTGAGGCGCACTGTAGTTCGCGCGGAGACAAGGTGGTGATGAGAACACCGCTGGACCGCGCGGCCAGTCGGTGTACGTTTGTGAGGCATCAACGGATTTATTAGACCCCAATACAACATGAGATCCGCTTCACCGCCTACCGTGGCAGTGAGCGGTACCGTATGTTAATCGCCTTAGGAAGTAGGGCAAGGGTTCAATCTGAAGTAGATCACAGATGCGTTGCTACTCCCGAGGACTATGATGATCGTCTCATATAAAAGTGAGCCGGCAGGCACACCCTTCAAATGAAACACAAGAACTGCTTCACGAATAGGTGCGGCGGTGATGCCTCCCTGGTTGAACCATTGCTCTACCACCTTGCAAACTTTATGTGGCAGACTAAATTCCACGCGAGCGAAGCCGCGGGCAAAAGCTAGTTTATAATAAAACATTTAATACAATTGATATCTTTCACTGTAGTAAAACTTCATTCAAACGTGAAGTTGCTAAGGTACTTTGTGAGAATAGGTCAAATTATAAAATAATCTAAAATTTAAAATGTCAAATAGCAGTAATATAAAGGCAATAAAGTTATCATTAGCAGGTACTTATTGGGTATATATATATATATGTACATTATAATTTACCTACATCATGTTTATTTATTATTATATATTATCATTTATATTTATTTATATTATATTTATATTTATTACATTTATTTGTTTATATCAATATAGCGTTGTATTTAGTTATATAGTTATTCTTGTATTACGTTCACGCACACACTCACTCACACACACGCACACATACACACATACACACGTGCACACTCTTCCGCAATTAAACATTTGTCGAGCGTTTTCTTTACTTTTAACAAATATATTTTTCTTATATTCATACATCTACTAGTAAGAAATATGATGAATACTTTGTGATGTTTTTTTTAGCTAAATAAGTATATTGTAAATCCGTAATTGGCTTCAAGATCTACATTATAAGTTTAGAGCGTAATTTTATTGTAATAAGCTGTGGATTTTGTGAATAAATAAAATAAAAAAAAATAAAATAAAAACCCGTACAATCACCAAGATTGAGGAATCGAAGGTCCAATTTTTTGTCTTATGCCTTTGCTTAGCAATGTTATTATAAATCCGTAAGCAACAAATGTCCAACGGTTACGGTTTAGGCCTGCAGTACCCCTGCATCATCAGGGTTGAGGAGTTGAAGATCAAAATTGTCATCGTACATCTTTGCCTTGCTATCTTTTTATATATCCGTAAGCACCAAATGCCCATCCCTTACGGCTTGGGCTTGCAGCACCCTGCATCATCAGGGTTGAAGAGTTGAAGGTCAAATTTTTCATCATGTGCCTTTGCTTTATATTGTTATTACAAATCCATAAGCAGTAACTGGCCAATCCATATGGTTTAGGCTTGAAGCAACCCTGCATCATCAGGGTTGAAGAGTTAAAGGTCAAATTTTTCAACATTTGTCTCCGTTTACTAATTTTATTACAAACATGTAAGCACCAAATGGCTAACTAGAATATCTTAGGCAAGCAGTAGCCCTGCATCATCAGGATTGAGGAGTTGAAGGTCAAATTTTTCGTCAAACTATATTGCAGTACATATTCAATGTACATTCTAAGTTTCATCAGAACCGAATCGGCAGAAGCCGAGTTATCTCAAATTATCTAAAAAACATGAGGAGTGGTGGTGGTTTCCACCCCATAATCGAATTGTGAAGCATCACAGCATACCCATGTCCAAGAGAAAAAGTTGCGTGATGAAATTCTTTATTAAACAAAAGAAAAAAATCCAGAAACACGCAAGTTATTTAAGATGTTATGAAAGTGTCATTTTCCAATTTTCCGGGAAAACTGCTGAATTTTTTTTAATTTCCTCAATATGGGACCCCCTGTGAAACTAGCCGCATACGATGGCGTATGAATTGTATCGGTAGGTCAACGGCGTCTGGCAAAAACGCCTGAACATAAAAATATATATATATCCTATCCTATCCTACTTCCTACTATAATATTATAAATGCGAAAGTTTGTGAGGATGTATGTGTATTTGTTATTCTTTCACGCAAAAACTACTGAACGGATTAGGTTGAAATTTTACAGTAGTATAGGTTATACATCAGAATAACACATGGGCTATAATTTGTAATGATTTTTTTTTATAAGGTTATAATATAACGAGAAATATCAGGTTAGTCGGAAAAAAAGTTGTGCTCTGAGAGCTATCTTCGCGTACGCTGCCTAAACCGTTGGAGATATCCAAATATAATGTACCGTGGGATTGTTTGTCTCACATAGATCTAAATAAAAGTCCGCGACAGCATATGTCTATATGTATTTAGATACACAATGGGGCAAATAAAACTTGTGTGCGGCCAGGACAATCAGTATAATTGAGATATGATAATTTACAAATGTTAGCTGGACGACGCCTCGCATAGGAATGACAATTGACAATTTATCTACTATGACCTAAAACGTTACTTTTAACTAACATTAGCAATGTTTTGCTTCTAAAATTTTCTATTAATAAATGAGTAGGCGTTAATCGCCGGAACATCTTCCCCGCCGTTGAAAGGATGCTTTCGACCCCTGAGCTCTTCAGCCGTTGGCAGCGGACAGAGTCGAGTAAAGGGTCGCCGTACGCAACCTTTGCTTGTGTTGACATCAGCCACTCTCGAGACACCATCAGGACCCGGAAATAGCCGCACCACACGGCCTAGGCGCCAACAAAGTGGAGGTGTGAAGTCCTCAGCCAGGAGCACCATGTCACCTACGCTAAGTTGAGCTGTATTCTTCTTCCATTTAGTTCTCTGTTGTAATTCAGAAATGTATTCCTTTTGCCATCTTTTCCAAAAGTGCTGTCTCATTTTCTCGATACGTTCATAGCGGTTTAGTCGATTCTCCTTGCAGTCTTCTAGGGGTGGCGATGGTAGTGCAGTCAACGGCCTGCCGATGATGAAGTGCCCTGGGGAAAGGGAAAGGAGATCATTGGGGGAGGATGATAAAGGACACAAGGGACGACTGTTAAGAATTGCCTCCACTTGCGCAAATAATGTAGAAATTTCCTCATACGTTAAATGACTGTTGCCAATAACACGTTTTAAATGGAATTTGGCAGACTTTACGCCGGCCTCCCAAATGCCGCCGAAATGAGGAGCGTAAGTAGGGATAAATTTAAAATCAATGCCTTGTTGACTTGCAAAGTCAGATATCGGTTCTTCTATTTCCTTTATGAAGCTACTTAGTTCTTTTGCAGCGGCAACAAAATTGCGACCATTATCACTAAACATTTCCTTTGGCTCGCCTCTACGTGAAATGAATCGTCTTAAAGTCATAATGAATGAATCTTTTGTTAAATCAGATACTGCTTCAAGGTGTATACACTTGTAACGTAAGCAAACAAAAAGACACAGATAACATTTGATTATACGACTACCGCGACCTTTACGATTGATAATAAAGAATGGCCCAGCAAAGTCTATGCCAACTGACAGAAATGGAAAGTCTGGTGTTATGCGTTGTGACGGCAAATCGCCCATTTTGGGGCATAGTGTTTTGCCCTTTAGTCTTCTACATCGCACACACTTGTTTACTGTGCGACGGGCAAGGATTCTACCATTTACTGGCCAGACCGTTTCTCTTACAATTGCCAATAGCAACTGTTTGTCAAATGTTCTCTCTCAAAATACAATTGTGTTAATTTATGAGTGGCATGTAGCAATATTGGATGTTTCTTGTCGTAAGCGTACCCAGAAGCTTCTATACGTCCCCCGACTCGAATTAAATTATTTTTATTATCAAGAAATGGAGACAAAGATAAAATTTTACTTCTAGTACTTAACTGCCTACCCTTTTTAAGTAAATCAAATTCTGTAGAAAATGACTCACGCTGTGCAATAATACACAGAGTATAAAATGCATGGTTTAATTCATCTACGGATAGTGTACTCGTACATTTAATTTTAGGATTTTTAAGATTAAAAATAAATCTTTCTACATAGGCAAACGCTCTTTGAAGTTTATTTAATGAAGAATAGTTATCAAATTTAATTATGCTTTCATGTATTGTTACGGAATGTGATTTTGTTTCAGGTAATTCTATTGTAGCATTTTCTCTTAATACCGGCCATTCTGACTCATCTCTACTAATAAAATTAGGACCAGACCACCAAGCGTCGTTAGATATTAAAGATTTTGCATCTACACCCCTGGAAATCAAATCTGCAGGATTTAATGCAGTGGGGACATATCGCCACGATGAAGGTTTGGTTAAGTCTGTTATTTCGGAAACACGATTGGCTACAAATGTTTTTAATTTACTCGGATCACTACTTATCCAACATAAAACTACACTTAAGTCACAAAAATAGAAGACTCTTCTTGGTTTTTGCCTAAGTGCGTCCATAACAGACTTAGCAAGCTTACAAGATAGTAAAGCCGCACACAGTTCAAGACGTGGTATGGTTGCAGGCTTCACGGGCGCTACCTTTGACTTAGCACTAATAAGCCTTATAAGTACATCCCCATTTGAGGTTTTAGATTTTACATAGATACATGCGCCATATGCACATAGGGAAGCATCACTGAAAGCATATAATTCAGTGTATACAGGTTTATCACATAGGACTAATCTCGGAATTTTTAAGTTCTTTAGCCACGATAGGCTATTTGTAAAATTTGACCATTCTTGCCTTATTTCATCTGAGACTGGTTCATCCCAGTCTACCTTGAGCTGCCAGAGCCTTTGTAATATGATTTTAGGTTGTATTACGATTGGACTTAAAAGACCTAAAGGGTCAAAAATCTTAAAAGAACTTGACATAACAACACGTTTTGTAACTATTTCATCACTACTAGAATTAATATTTTTTATTGGAAAATGCAATGTGTCGCTGGATGGTGTCCAACCAAGTCCTAGGGTATTGGTAGACTCGCTTATAATTAAATTATCTTGGGAATTTACATCAATCCTTCCTACTAATATTATAAATGCGAAAGTTTGTGAGGATGTATGTGTATTTGTTATTCTTTCACACAAAAACTACTCAACGGATTAGGTTGAAACTTTACAGTAGTATAGGTTATACATCAGAATAACACATGGGCTATAATTTGTTATGATTTTTTTTATAAGGTTGTAATATAACGAGAAATATCAGGTTAGTCGGAAAAAAAGTTGTGCTCTGAGAGCTATCTTCGCGTACGCTGCCTAAACCGTTGGAGATATCCAAATACTACTAATATTATAAATGCGAAAGTTTGTGAGGATGTATGTGTATTTGTTATTCTTTCACGCAAAAACTACTCAACGGATTAGGTTGAAACTTTACAGTAGTATAGGTTATACATCAGAATAACACATGGGCTATAATTTGTAATGATTTTTTTTATAAGGTTGTAATATAACGAGAAATATCAGGTTAGTCGGAAAAAAAGTTGTGCTCTGAGAGCTATCTTCGCGTACGCTGCCTAAACCGTCGGAGATATCCAAATATAATGTATGGTGGGATCTAAATAAAAGTCCGCGACAGCATATATCTATATTTTATGTATAACCCACAATAACTCTTTTTATACTTTGAAAATTTTAAAAATTTCAAGTTGATGTTTCCATGGGTTTTATACAAACTAAATATTAATCCTTATCAAAATGAATGATTTCAAAAAATCAAGCATCTAATAAAGATCGAATCTGCCTTTTACACCATATAAATTGGATAAGTAGTTTAGAAGATATTATGAGTATAACATATTGCGTCAATTGATTGACCGGCAGTACGCGCCGTGCGCCGCCGCCGTATACAACGAAGTTGTATGATATTAATATTTGAATGGTTATAAAACACGGAGCAAAATGTGAAAGGTCAATGACGTCTCTGTAGTTCCAGGAATAAGGAATCCCCTGTCTGTGGTAAGAGGCAACTAAAAAGGAGCTTTCGGGGTTGCGGGCGGCTAGACGGAGAGCTCCAAACACCCAGTCAGCAACTTCGGGAAAGATGTCAGCATGTGTGGTCGCATGATATCGTGAGAGCCAGGATGGACGGAGCTTGAACCGTCCAGCCAGGCGATCCCGGGAAGGACGGTGGCATACGTGTGGTCGCATATCGTGGTAAAGACCAGATGGAGTGGTGGGCCCAGCCGCTCACTTGGGAAATGCATTTTTGCTTCAACGATGATCCGCGCTGTTAGGCGCCAGCCCGTGTGTGAGGCGCACTGTAGTTCGCGCGGAGACAAGGTGGTGATGAGAACACCGCTGGACCGCGCGGCCAGTCGGTGTACGTTTGTGAGGCATCAACGGATTTATTAGACCCCAATACAACATGAGATCCGCTTCACCGCCTACCGTGGCAGTGAGCGGTACCGTATGTTAATCGCCTTAGGAAGTAGGGCAAGGGTTCAATCTGAAGTAGATCACAGATGCGTTGCTACTCCCGAGGACTATGATGATCGTCTCATATAAAAGTGAGCCAGCAGGCACACCCTTCAAATGAAACACAAGAACTGCTTCACGAATAGGTGCGGCGGTGATGCCTCCCTGGTTGAACCATTGCTCTACCACCTTGCAAACTTTATGTGGCAGACTAAATTCCACGCGAGCGAAGCCGCGGGCAAAAGCTAGTTTATAATAAAACATTTAATACAATTGATATCTTTCACTGTAGTAAAACTTCATTCAAACGTGAAGTTGCTAAGGTACTTTGTGAGAATAGGTCAAATTATAAAATAATCTAAAATTTAAAATGTCAAATAGCAGTAATATAAAGGCAATAAAGTTATCATTAGCAGGTACTTATTGGGTATATATATATATATGTACATTATAATTTACCTACATCATGTTTATTTATTATTATATATTATCATTTATATTTATTTATATTATATTTATATTTATTACATTTATTTGTTTATATCAATATAGCGTTGTATTTAGTTATATAGTTATTCTTGTATTACGTTCACGCACACACTCACTCACACACACGCACACATACACACATACACACGTGCACACTCTTCCGCAATTAAACATTTGTCGAGCGTTTTCTTTACTTTTAACAAATATATTTTTCTTATATTCATACATCTACTAGTAAGAAATATGATGAATACTTTGTGATGTTTTTTTTAGCTAAATAAGTATATTGTAAATCCGTAATTGGCTTCAAGATCTACATTATAAGTTTAGAGCGTAATTTTATTGTAATAAGCTGTGGATTTTGTGAATAAATAAAATAAAAAAAAATAAAATAAAAACCCGTACAATCACCAAGATTGAGGAATCGAAGGTCCAATTTTTTGTCTTATGCCTTTGCTTAGCAATGTTATTATAAATCCGTAAGCAACAAATGTCCAACGGTTACGGTTTAGGCCTGCAGTACCCCTGCATCATCAGGGTTGAGGAGTTGAAGATCAAAATTGTCATCGTACATCTTTGCCTTGCTATCTTTTTATATATCCGTAAGCACCAAATGCCCATCCCTTACGGCTTGGGCTTGCAGCACCCTGCATCATCAGGGTTGAAGAGTTGAAGGTCAAATTTTTCATCATGTGCCTTTGCTTTATATTGTTATTACAAATCCATAAGCAGTAACTGGCCAATCCATATGGTTTAGGCTTGAAGCAACCCTGCATCATCAGGGTTGAAGAGTTAAAGGTCAAATTTTTCAACATTTGTCTCCGTTTACTAATTTTATTACAAACATGTAAGCACCAAATGGCTAACTAGAATATCTTAGGCAAGCAGTAGCCCTGCATCATCAGGATTGAGGAGTTGAAGGTCAAATTTTTCGTCAAACTATATTGCAGTACATATTCAATGTACATTCTAAGTTTCATCAGAACCGAATCGGCAGAAGCCGAGTTATCTCAAATTATCTAAAAAACATGAGGAGTGGTGGTGGTTTCCACCCCATAATCGAATTGTGAAGCATCACAGCATACCCATGTCCAAGAGAAAAAGTTGCGTGATGAAATTCTTTATTAAACAAAAGAAAAAAATCCAGAAACACGCAAGTTATTTAAGATGTTATGAAAGTGTCATTTTCCAATTTTCCGGGAAAACTGCTGAATTTTTTTTAATTTCCTCAATATGGGACCCCCTGTGAAACTAGCCGCATACGATGGCGTATGAATTGTATCGGTAGGTCAACGGCGTCTGGCAAAAACGCCTGAACATAAAAATATATATATATCCTATCCTATCCTACTTCCTACTATAATATTATAAATGCGAAAGTTTGTGAGGATGTATGTGTATTTGTTATTCTTTCACGCAAAAACTACTGAACGGATTAGGTTGAAATTTTACAGTAGTATAGGTTATACATCAGAATAACACATGGGCTATAATTTGTAATGATTTTTTTTTATAAGGTTATAATATAACGAGAAATATCAGGTTAGTCGGAAAAAAAGTTGTGCTCTGAGAGCTATCTTCGCGTACGCTGCCTAAACCGTTGGAGATATCCAAATATAATGTACCGTGGGATTGTTTGTCTCACATAGATCTAAATAAAAGTCCGCGACAGCATATGTCTATATGTATTTAGATACACAATGGGGCAAATAAAACTTGTGTGCGGCCAGGACAATCAGTATAATTGAGATATGATAATTTACAAATGTTAGCTGGACGACGCCTCGCATAGGAATGACAATTGACAATTTATCTACTATGACCTAAAACGTTACTTTTAACTAACATTAGCAATGTTTTGCTTCTAAAATTTTCTATTAATAAATGAGTAGGCGTTAATCGCCGGAACATCTTCCCCGCCGTTGAAAGGATGCTTTCGACCCCTGAGCTCTTCAGCCGTTGGCAGCGGACAGAGTCGAGTAAAGGGTCGCCGTACGCAACCTTTGCTTGTGTTGACATCAGCCACTCTCGAGACACCATCAGGACCCGGAAATAGCCGCACCACACGGCCTAGGCGCCAACAAAGTGGAGGTGTGAAGTCCTCAGCCAGGAGCACCATGTCACCTACGCTAAGTTGAGCTGTATTCTTCTTCCATTTAGTTCTCTGTTGTAATTCAGAAATGTATTCCTTTTGCCATCTTTTCCAAAAGTGCTGTCTCATTTTCTCGATACGTTCATAGCGGTTTAGTCGATTCTCCTTGCAGTCTTCTAGGGGTGGCGATGGTAGTGCAGTCAACGGCCTGCCGATGATGAAGTGCCCTGGGGAAAGGGAAAGGAGATCATTGGGGGAGGATGATAAAGGACACAAGGGACGACTGTTAAGAATTGCCTCCACTTGCGCAAATAATGTAGAAATTTCCTCATACGTTAAATGACTGTTGCCAATAACACGTTTTAAATGGAATTTGGCAGACTTTACGCCGGCCTCCCAAATGCCGCCGAAATGAGGAGCGTAAGTAGGGATAAATTTAAAATCAATGCCTTGTTGACTTGCAAAGTCAGATATCGGTTCTTCTATTTCCTTTATGAAGCTACTTAGTTCTTTTGCAGCGGCAACAAAATTGCGACCATTATCACTAAACATTTCCTTTGGCTCGCCTCTACGTGAAATGAATCGTCTTAAAGTCATAATGAATGAATCTTTTGTTAAATCAGATACTGCTTCAAGGTGTATACACTTGTAACGTAAGCAAACAAAAAGACACAGATAACATTTGATTATACGACTACCGCGACCTTTACGATTGATAATAAAGAATGGCCCAGCAAAGTCTATGCCAACTGACAGAAATGGAAAGTCTGGTGTTATGCGTTGTGACGGCAAATCGCCCATTTTGGGGCATAGTGTTTTGCCCTTTAGTCTTCTACATCGCACACACTTGTTTACTGTGCGACGGGCAAGGATTCTACCATTTACTGGCCAGACCGTTTCTCTTACAATTGCCAATAGCAACTGTTTGTCAAATGTTCTCTCTCAAAATACAATTGTGTTAATTTATGAGTGGCATGTAGCAATATTGGATGTTTCTTGTCGTAAGCGTACCCAGAAGCTTCTATACGTCCCCCGACTCGAATTAAATTATTTTTATTATCAAGAAATGGAGACAAAGATAAAATTTTACTTCTAGTACTTAACTGCCTACCCTTTTTAAGTAAATCAAATTCTGTAGAAAATGACTCACGCTGTGCAATAATACACAGAGTATAAAATGCATGGTTTAATTCATCTACGGATAGTGTACTCGTACATTTAATTTTAGGATTTTTAAGATTAAAAATAAATCTTTCTACATAGGCAAACGCTCTTTGAAGTTTATTTAATGAAGAATAGTTATCAAATTTAATTATGCTTTCATGTATTGTTACGGAATGTGATTTTGTTTCAGGTAATTCTATTGTAGCATTTTCTCTTAATACCGGCCATTCTGACTCATCTCTACTAATAAAATTAGGACCAGACCACCAAGCGTCGTTAGATATTAAAGATTTTGCATCTACACCCCTGGAAATCAAATCTGCAGGATTTAATGCAGTGGGGACATATCGCCACGATGAAGGTTTGGTTAAGTCTGTTATTTCGGAAACACGATTGGCTACAAATGTTTTTAATTTACTCGGATCACTACTTATCCAACATAAAACTACACTTAAGTCACAAAAATAGAAGACTCTTCTTGGTTTTTGCCTAAGTGCGTCCATAACAGACTTAGCAAGCTTACAAGATAGTAAAGCCGCACACAGTTCAAGACGTGGTATGGTTGCAGGCTTCACGGGCGCTACCTTTGACTTAGCACTAATAAGCCTTATAAGTACATCCCCATTTGAGGTTTTAGATTTTACATAGATACATGCGCCATATGCACATAGGGAAGCATCACTGAAAGCATATAATTCAGTGTATACAGGTTTATCACATAGGACTAATCTCGGAATTTTTAAGTTCTTTAGCCACGATAGGCTATTTGTAAAATTTGACCATTCTTGCCTTATTTCATCTGAGACTGGTTCATCCCAGTCTACCTTGAGCTGCCAGAGCCTTTGTAATATGATTTTAGGTTGTATTACGATTGGACTTAAAAGACCTAAAGGGTCAAAAATCTTAAAAGAACTTGACATAACAACACGTTTTGTAACTATTTCATCACTACTAGAATTAATATTTTTTATTGGAAAATGCAATGTGTCGCTGGATGGTGTCCAACCAAGTCCTAGGGTATTGGTAGACTCGCTTATAATTAAATTATCTTGGGAATTTACATCAATCCTTCCTACTAATATTATAAATGCGAAAGTTTGTGAGGATGTATGTGTATTTGTTATTCTTTCACACAAAAACTACTCAACGGATTAGGTTGAAACTTTACAGTAGTATAGGTTATACATCAGAATAACACATGGGCTATAATTTGTTATGATTTTTTTTATAAGGTTGTAATATAACGAGAAATATCAGGTTAGTCGGAAAAAAAGTTGTGCTCTGAGAGCTATCTTCGCGTACGCTGCCTAAACCGTTGGAGATATCCAAATACTACTAATATTATAAATGCGAAAGTTTGTGAGGATGTATGTGTATTTGTTATTCTTTCACGCAAAAACTACTCAACGGATTAGGTTGAAACTTTACAGTAGTATAGGTTATACATCAGAATAACACATGGGCTATAATTTGTAATGATTTTTTTTATAAGGTTGTAATATAACGAGAAATATCAGGTTAGTCGGAAAAAAAGTTGTGCTCTGAGAGCTATCTTCGCGTACGCTGCCTAAACCGTCGGAGATATCCAAATATAATGTATGGTGGGATCTAAATAAAAGTCCGCGACAGCATATATCTATATTTTATGTATAACCCACAATAACTCTTTTTATACTTTGAAAATTTTAAAAATTTCAAGTTGATGTTTCCATGGGTTTTATACAAACTAAATATTAATCCTTATCAAAATGAATGATTTCAAAAAATCAAGCATCTAATAAAGATCGAATCTGCCTTTTACACCATATAAATTGGATAAGTAGTTTAGAAGATATTATGAGTATAACATATTGCGTCAATTGATTGACCGGCAGTACGCGCCGTGCGCCGCCGCCGTATACAACGAAGTTGTATGATATTAATATTTGAATGGTTATAAAACACGGAGCAAAATGTGAAAGGTCAATGACGTCTCTGTAGTTCCAGGAATAAGGAATCCCCTGTCTGTGGTAAGAGGCAACTAAAAAGGAGCTTTCGGGGTTGCGGGCGGCTAGACGGAGAGCTCCAAACACCCAGTCAGCAACTTCGGGAAAGATGTCAGCATGTGTGGTCGCATGATATCGTGAGAGCCAGGATGGACGGAGCTTGAACCGTCCAGCCAGGCGATCCCGGGAAGGACGGTGGCATACGTGTGGTCGCATATCGTGGTAAAGACCAGATGGAGTGGTGGGCCCAGCCGCTCACTTGGGAAATGCATTTTTGCTTCAACGATGATCCGCGCTGTTAGGCGCCAGCCCGTGTGTGAGGCGCACTGTAGTTCGCGCGGAGACAAGGTGGTGATGAGAACACCGCTGGACCGCGCGGCCAGTCGGTGTACGTTTGTGAGGCATCAACGGATTTATTAGACCCCAATACAACATGAGATCCGCTTCACCGCCTACCGTGGCAGTGAGCGGTACCGTATGTTAATCGCCTTAGGAAGTAGGGCAAGGGTTCAATCTGAAGTAGATCACAGATGCGTTGCTACTCCCGAGGACTATGATGATCGTCTCATATAAAAGTGAGCCGGCAGGCACACCCTTCAAATGAAACACAAGAACTGCTTCACGAATAGGTGCGGCGGTGATGCCTCCCTGGTTGAACCATTGCTCTACCACCTTGCAAACTTTATGTGGCAGACTAAATTCCACGCGAGCGAAGCCGCGGGCAAAAGCTAGTTTATAATAAAACATTTAATACAATTGATATCTTTCACTGTAGTAAAACTTCATTCAAACGTGAAGTTGCTAAGGTACTTTGTGAGAATAGGTCAAATTATAAAATAATCTAAAATTTAAAATGTCAAATAGCAGTAATATAAAGGCAATAAAGTTATCATTAGCAGGTACTTATTGGGTATATATATATATATGTACATTATAATTTACCTACATCATGTTTATTTATTATTATATATTATCATTTATATTTATTTATATTATATTTATATTTATTACATTTATTTGTTTATATCAATATAGCGTTGTATTTAGTTATATAGTTATTCTTGTATTACGTTCACGCACACACTCACTCACACACACGCACACATACACACATACACACGTGCACACTCTTCCGCAATTAAACATTTGTCGAGCGTTTTCTTTACTTTTAACAAATATATTTTTCTTATATTCATACATCTACTAGTAAGAAATATGATGAATACTTTGTGATGTTTTTTTTAGCTAAATAAGTATATTGTAAATCCGTAATTGGCTTCAAGATCTACATTATAAGTTTAGAGCGTAATTTTATTGTAATAAGCTGTGGATTTTGTGAATAAATAAAATAAAAAAAAATAAAATAAAAACCCGTACAATCACCAAGATTGAGGAATCGAAGGTCCAATTTTTTGTCTTATGCCTTTGCTTAGCAATGTTATTATAAATCCGTAAGCAACAAATGTCCAACGGTTACGGTTTAGGCCTGCAGTACCCCTGCATCATCAGGGTTGAGGAGTTGAAGATCAAAATTGTCATCGTACATCTTTGCCTTGCTATCTTTTTATATATCCGTAAGCACCAAATGCCCATCCCTTACGGCTTGGGCTTGCAGCACCCTGCATCATCAGGGTTGAAGAGTTGAAGGTCAAATTTTTCATCATGTGCCTTTGCTTTATATTGTTATTACAAATCCATAAGCAGTAACTGGCCAATCCATATGGTTTAGGCTTGAAGCAACCCTGCATCATCAGGGTTGAAGAGTTAAAGGTCAAATTTTTCAACATTTGTCTCCGTTTACTAATTTTATTACAAACATGTAAGCACCAAATGGCTAACTAGAATATCTTAGGCAAGCAGTAGCCCTGCATCATCAGGATTGAGGAGTTGAAGGTCAAATTTTTCGTCAAACTATATTGCAGTACATATTCAATGTACATTCTAAGTTTCATCAGAACCGAATCGGCAGAAGCCGAGTTATCTCAAATTATCTAAAAAACATGAGGAGTGGTGGTGGTTTCCACCCCATAATCGAATTGTGAAGCATCACAGCATACCCATGTCCAAGAGAAAAAGTTGCGTGATGAAATTCTTTATTAAACAAAAGAAAAAAATCCAGAAACACGCAAGTTATTTAAGATGTTATGAAAGTGTCATTTTCCAATTTTCCGGGAAAACTGCTGAATTTTTTTTAATTTCCTCAATATGGGACCCCCTGTGAAACTAGCCGCATACGATGGCGTATGAATTGTATCGGTAGGTCAACGGCGTCTGGCAAAAACGCCTGAACATAAAAATATATATATATCCTATCCTATCCTACTTCCTACTATAATATTATAAATGCGAAAGTTTGTGAGGATGTATGTGTATTTGTTATTCTTTCACGCAAAAACTACTGAACGGATTAGGTTGAAATTTTACAGTAGTATAGGTTATACATCAGAATAACACATGGGCTATAATTTGTAATGATTTTTTTTTATAAGGTTATAATATAACGAGAAATATCAGGTTAGTCGGAAAAAAAGTTGTGCTCTGAGAGCTATCTTCGCGTACGCTGCCTAAACCGTTGGAGATATCCAAATATAATGTACCGTGGGATTGTTTGTCTCACATAGATCTAAATAAAAGTCCGCGACAGCATATGTCTATATGTATTTAGATACACAATGGGGCAAATAAAACTTGTGTGCGGCCAGGACAATCAGTATAATTGAGATATGATAATTTACAAATGTTAGCTGGACGACGCCTCGCATAGGAATGACAATTGACAATTTATCTACTATGACCTAAAACGTTACTTTTAACTAACATTAGCAATGTTTTGCTTCTAAAATTTTCTATTAATAAATGAGTAGGCGTTAATCGCCGGAACATCTTCCCCGCCGTTGAAAGGATGCTTTCGACCCCTGAGCTCTTCAGCCGTTGGCAGCGGACAGAGTCGAGTAAAGGGTCGCCGTACGCAACCTTTGCTTGTGTTGACATCAGCCACTCTCGAGACACCATCAGGACCCGGAAATAGCCGCACCACACGGCCTAGGCGCCAACAAAGTGGAGGTGTGAAGTCCTCAGCCAGGAGCACCATGTCACCTACGCTAAGTTGAGCTGTATTCTTCTTCCATTTAGTTCTCTGTTGTAATTCAGAAATGTATTCCTTTTGCCATCTTTTCCAAAAGTGCTGTCTCATTTTCTCGATACGTTCATAGCGGTTTAGTCGATTCTCCTTGCAGTCTTCTAGGGGTGGCGATGGTAGTGCAGTCAACGGCCTGCCGATGATGAAGTGCCCTGGGGAAAGGGAAAGGAGATCATTGGGGGAGGATGATAAAGGACACAAGGGACGACTGTTAAGAATTGCCTCCACTTGCGCAAATAATGTAGAAATTTCCTCATACGTTAAATGACTGTTGCCAATAACACGTTTTAAATGGAATTTGGCAGACTTTACGCCGGCCTCCCAAATGCCGCCGAAATGAGGAGCGTAAGTAGGGATAAATTTAAAATCAATGCCTTGTTGACTTGCAAAGTCAGATATCGGTTCTTCTATTTCCTTTATGAAGCTACTTAGTTCTTTTGCAGCGGCAACAAAATTGCGACCATTATCACTAAACATTTCCTTTGGCTCGCCTCTACGTGAAATGAATCGTCTTAAAGTCATAATGAATGAATCTTTTGTTAAATCAGATACTGCTTCAAGGTGTATACACTTGTAACGTAAGCAAACAAAAAGACACAGATAACATTTGATTATACGACTACCGCGACCTTTACGATTGATAATAAAGAATGGCCCAGCAAAGTCTATGCCAACTGACAGAAATGGAAAGTCTGGTGTTATGCGTTGTGACGGCAAATCGCCCATTTTGGGGCATAGTGTTTTGCCCTTTAGTCTTCTACATCGCACACACTTGTTTACTGTGCGACGGGCAAGGATTCTACCATTTACTGGCCAGACCGTTTCTCTTACAATTGCCAATAGCAACTGTTTGTCAAATGTTCTCTCTCAAAATACAATTGTGTTAATTTATGAGTGGCATGTAGCAATATTGGATGTTTCTTGTCGTAAGCGTACCCAGAAGCTTCTATACGTCCCCCGACTCGAATTAAATTATTTTTATTATCAAGAAATGGAGACAAAGATAAAATTTTACTTCTAGTACTTAACTGCCTACCCTTTTTAAGTAAATCAAATTCTGTAGAAAATGACTCACGCTGTGCAATAATACACAGAGTATAAAATGCATGGTTTAATTCATCTACGGATAGTGTACTCGTACATTTAATTTTAGGATTTTTAAGATTAAAAATAAATCTTTCTACATAGGCAAACGCTCTTTGAAGTTTATTTAATGAAGAATAGTTATCAAATTTAATTATGCTTTCATGTATTGTTACGGAATGTGATTTTGTTTCAGGTAATTCTATTGTAGCATTTTCTCTTAATACCGGCCATTCTGACTCATCTCTACTAATAAAATTAGGACCAGACCACCAAGCGTCGTTAGATATTAAAGATTTTGCATCTACACCCCTGGAAATCAAATCTGCAGGATTTAATGCAGTGGGGACATATCGCCACGATGAAGGTTTGGTTAAGTCTGTTATTTCGGAAACACGATTGGCTACAAATGTTTTTAATTTACTCGGATCACTACTTATCCAACATAAAACTACACTTAAGTCACAAAAATAGAAGACTCTTCTTGGTTTTTGCCTAAGTGCGTCCATAACAGACTTAGCAAGCTTACAAGATAGTAAAGCCGCACACAGTTCAAGACGTGGTATGGTTGCAGGCTTCACGGGCGCTACCTTTGACTTAGCACTAATAAGCCTTATAAGTACATCCCCATTTGAGGTTTTAGATTTTACATAGATACATGCGCCATATGCACATAGGGAAGCATCACTGAAAGCATATAATTCAGTGTATACAGGTTTATCACATAGGACTAATCTCGGAATTTTTAAGTTCTTTAGCCACGATAGGCTATTTGTAAAATTTGACCATTCTTGCCTTATTTCATCTGAGACTGGTTCATCCCAGTCTACCTTGAGCTGCCAGAGCCTTTGTAATATGATTTTAGGTTGTATTACGATTGGACTTAAAAGACCTAAAGGGTCAAAAATCTTAAAAGAACTTGACATAACAACACGTTTTGTAACTATTTCATCACTACTAGAATTAATATTTTTTATTGGAAAATGCAATGTGTCGCTGGATGGTGTCCAACCAAGTCCTAGGGTATTGGTAGACTCGCTTATAATTAAATTATCTTGGGAATTTACATCAATCCTTCCTACTAATATTATAAATGCGAAAGTTTGTGAGGATGTATGTGTATTTGTTATTCTTTCACACAAAAACTACTCAACGGATTAGGTTGAAACTTTACAGTAGTATAGGTTATACATCAGAATAACACATGGGCTATAATTTGTTATGATTTTTTTTATAAGGTTGTAATATAACGAGAAATATCAGGTTAGTCGGAAAAAAAGTTGTGCTCTGAGAGCTATCTTCGCGTACGCTGCCTAAACCGTTGGAGATATCCAAATACTACTAATATTATAAATGCGAAAGTTTGTGAGGATGTATGTGTATTTGTTATTCTTTCACGCAAAAACTACTCAACGGATTAGGTTGAAACTTTACAGTAGTATAGGTTATACATCAGAATAACACATGGGCTATAATTTGTAATGATTTTTTTTATAAGGTTGTAATATAACGAGAAATATCAGGTTAGTCGGAAAAAAAGTTGTGCTCTGAGAGCTATCTTCGCGTACGCTGCCTAAACCGTCGGAGATATCCAAATATAATGTATGGTGGGATCTAAATAAAAGTCCGCGACAGCATATATCTATATTTTATGTATAACCCACAATAACTCTTTTTATACTTTGAAAATTTTAAAAATTTCAAGTTGATGTTTCCATGGGTTTTATACAAACTAAATATTAATCCTTATCAAAATGAATGATTTCAAAAAATCAAGCATCTAATAAAGATCGAATCTGCCTTTTACACCATATAAATTGGATAAGTAGTTTAGAAGATATTATGAGTATAACATATTGCGTCAATTGATTGACCGGCAGTACGCGCCGTGCGCCGCCGCCGTATACAACGAAGTTGTATGATATTAATATTTGAATGGTTATAAAACACGGAGCAAAATGTGAAAGGTCAATGACGTCTCTGTAGTTCCAGGAATAAGGAATCCCCTGTCTGTGGTAAGAGGCAACTAAAAAGGAGCTTTCGGGGTTGCGGGCGGCTAGACGGAGAGCTCCAAAC
>CATIWX010000019.1:0-140867 GCA_949699795.1 Spicauda simplicius | reverse complement strand
AGCATATAGCGAGTGGTCGAGTCCGATTTTACTTGTACCTAAAAAATCGGAGGAGACAGGGAGTAAATCATGGAGGTTAGTAGTAGATTATCGAAAAGTTAATGACAGAATACAGGATGATAAGTTTCCGTTACCTAATATAAATGAAATTTTAGACTCCTTGTCAGGTGCTATATACTTTTCGCATTTAGACTTAAGTCAGTCATACTATCAAGTGACTTTAACCCCTGAAAGTCGTAATGTAACAGCTTTCACGACTAACAGTGGTCAATATCAATTGAAACGACTCCCTATGGGATTAAAAATTAGTCCCTCTGCCTTTTCTCGTGTTATGACAGTTGCCATGTCAGGCCTTACGTATGAAAAATGTTTCATTTATTTAGACGACCTTGTCATTTTTGGAAGGAATTTAGAAAGTCATAACAAAAACTTACTAGATGTATTTGATAGGCTCAGAAAAGTAAATTTAAAGCTTAATCCAAAAAAATGTCAATTTTTAAAGAAAGAAATAGTTTATTTAGGTCATTTGGTAACGAAAGATGGGATTTTACCCGACCCAGAAAAAATTAAGTCTATTAAAAATTATGCGACACCTACGAATGCAGACGCTGTCAGGCGCTTCGTAGCGTTTTGTAATTATTACCGAAAATTCATTAAAAATTTCGCTAGCATAACGCTTCCACTTAACAAACTTTGTAGAAAAAATGAACCTTTTCATTGGTCAGTGGAATGTGAGCAGTCATTTAAATCACTAAAAAACAAATTAATGTCTCCACCTATTTTGCAATACCCGAATTTTTCAGACGAAAACGAATTTGTGTTACAGACCGACGCTTCCGGCACAGCCGTTGGCGCCGTGTTGTGCAATAAGGACTTAAGACCTGTGGCTTATGCCAGTCGTCCTTTAAACAAGGCAGAACTAAATTACCCTACAATACAAAAGGAATTAGTTTCTATTGTTTGGAGTGTTAAATATTTTAGGCCATATTTATTCGGAAAAAAATTCACAATAATGACTGACCATAAACCACTTATTTATTTGTTTGGTATGAAAGACCCGAGTAGCAGGTTGTTAAAATTCAGATTAACTCTTGAAGAATATAACTTCAATATTGTGTATATTAAGGGAAAGGACAACGTGATAGCAGATGCATTGTCGAGATCAATAGTAACATCAGATGATTTAAAAGAGATGAATAATAGGATAGTAACAGTAATGACAAGAGCACAAAAGAGGAAGCAAGACGAGAAGCATGAAAAGGGTAACGATATCCCTAGTATTTCCGAGGACGAACGGCCTGATCAACCGCGAGTCACAGAAATATTAAGGATACCGAGTAAGTCAGTGGAAATGATATTAGAAGAAGGAAGTAAACTTAATAAATTAAGAGATGAAGGATTAATAAATGTAGAATGGGAGTGTTTTGCATTTGTTTGTAAAAGGAAAATATTGTATGTAAATCTTAATTATAAATCACATTTTACGCGAGCCGTATTTGTGGAAAAATTAAGTACATTTTGTAAAAAAATAAACGTCGACAAAATATGCATTATAAAAAGAAATGATAATGAAATATTTATAAAAAAATTAATAAATGAAGTAAAAATTAAAGAAAAATACGAAGGACCTAAGATCTTAGTGCTAAGGGGTATAACGAGAGTAAATAATGAAAATGATATTAAACATATCCTTAATGATTATCATCTACTACCGACTAGTGGACACGCTGGGGTACGTAGAATGATAAATAACATTAAAAGAAGGTTTTACTGGCCAGGAATAGAAAAGGACGTCCGTGATTTTATAAATAAGTGTGAAAAATGTCAAAAATGCAAACACTCGAGGCATACAGTTGAACCAATGGTGGTGACGACCACCGCAACATATGCGTTCGAAAAAATATATTTAGATTTGGTAGGCCCTTTAGATAAGGATAATAGTGGTAATATCTATATTTTAACTCTACAATGTGAGTTAAGTAAGTTTATAGAAGCGTATCCATTGAATAATAAGGAAACAAAAACAGTAGCTAGAGCGTTAGTAAATAATTTTATTTTAAGGTTTGGAATTCCAAAATGCATAACAACTGATAGAGGAACAGAATTTATGTCGTCAACAATGACTGAAGTATGTAACTTATTAGAAATTAAAAAACTAAATTCGACAGCGTATCACCATGAGACAATTGGTTCATTAGAAAATGCTCATAAGCATTTGGGTTCGTTTCTGCGGATTCAATGTGATAAACACCCAGAATCATGGAGTGATTGGCTTCCATTTTGGTCTTTTGCCTACAATAATACTGTACACACAGCAACCAAATATGCCCCGTATGAATTAGTATTTGGGAAGTCCTGTGAGCTTCCGTGTAGAATAAGTAGTTCAGTAGAACCATTATATAACGTAGATAATTATAGTTTAGAGCTTAAGTATAGACTACAGACAGCGCAAAAGGATGCACGCGATAATCTTATAAAAGCTAAATTAAATAGAAAGTTTGTTTATGACAAAAAAGTGAATCCTGTAACATACAAAAAAGGTGATCAAGTGTTAGTACGTAATGAAACGGGTGGAAAGTTAGATTATTTGTACGATGGACCTTACACAGTAGTAGAAGACAAAGATCCAAATGTTGTAATTCAAAAAAACAATAAAAATGATATAGTACATAAGAACAGAACAAAATTATTTGTGTGTAATTAGCTCTTAAGAAGTAGTTATAAGCAACTCTAAATTGACTTTGTATTGTATCCATGGATAACAATAGCATCTAAAAAAAAAAATTAAGTATTTCTTATTTTTTTTTTACTACTACCCCTGATATGTGGTGGTGGTAAGCATGTGTATGAATAAACAGTAAGTAGGTTAAGAGTGTTAAACAGTAATAAATGGACAATCGTTAAGTGCAGACGTGTCTTTCATTACCCATCTCCCCCCGCTGCACACCTCAGTAGTATTGTAACCGAAACACCAGTAGGGTAACCAAGTGCTCCAGTTTTTAGGTTCATTGTCTGTTTGAATGCGAAGAAATGACATTAAATTTTTGTGACTATTTTCTAATGATCCGATTGTTTGGTGATGATATGCGGTTGAACTTACCTGTTGTATATTGAGAATTTTACATACCTCTTTCATGACATTTGATACGAATTCGGTGCCACGATCTGATATTATTTGACGAGGAATTCCGTATCGTAGAACAAAATTATTAACAAATGATGATGCCACTGAAATAGTATCCTTATTTCTAAGTGGATATGCTTCCACATACTTAAGTCACACTGTAGTGTCAGTATATACGCGTTATTATCACTATCCTTAAATAAGGGCCCTACTAAATCTAAATATATTCTATCAAAAGCGGAATAACCCGTATCTGTGATACTCATGGGTTCGTTTATATATTTACTAGCTGTACCCGCGGCTTTGCCCGCGTGCAAATCAACGTGTCACAAAGTTTTTCCCGCGCACATCTCGACACCGTGGGAATTCTATGATAAAAAGTAGTAACATTAAAATCGGTTTGGCTGCTCAAATACTATCTGGTCAAACACAGAGTGAAAAAACGAATTTAAAGTGTGTATTTGTGGGTAGGAACGTATTGTTATGTATTTTTTTAATTAGACGAATTCTAATATTGTAAACCGCTTTTTTGAACCAATTTACATTCTTAGTGGTCTAATTCACAATATCGGGATACTTTTTTTCAATGAACTCCTCCACATTTGAACCAAAACGTATCGACTACAAAGATTGATTTGAACTACTTCATCCATCTCAATGACTGTGTCTACCGAATAGTAGATCTGTGACGCTGCTTTAAATTTTGAAAAAAAAAATCATTTATTTTATCGACACGTTCATTGGTGGGTGGGTCCGTCTTTGGGAACCAATTTATAGTGTTATTGGTTGTATTAACAATATTGGGATATACTTTTTCAACCAACTTCTCCACATTTAAACGAAGACGAATCGATATAAAGATTGATTTTAACTTTTACGGATAACAAAGCACTATTATCTACTTGAAGTAAATCATTAGAAAATTGGAATATCACTGAACAGCGAAATATATTCTAAGTTCATATTTTGTTTCATGTGGCCAAATATAAGATCTTTTAAGAGGTGCATCGGGCTATTTGTGTGCGTAAATCCCGCATTGTTCTTTGTAAAGCAGAAGACATGATCAAAACACTTTAAAATTCATACGAACAGGGCGCACCCGCTCGCAGGGCGCTGCCGCACCCTCCTCGCTTATTTTTTATGTTTTCTTTTATGTTCCAACCTAACCTAACCCATCCTGTTTAAAAAGCTACAGCTAAATCTAACTCTTAACAATAACATGACAATACTCCTGCATTTTCAGGATTTAGGTATTCAAAGTGACACTTTTCATCATAATGTTCTCTCAGGAACGCGTTGTAATGTATTGTAATCAATAAGTACCAAACTCATACGGCTTAAGTAGGTTGTGTATTTAGATCATCAGGGTACATTATCAGGGTTGATGAATTGAAGTTCAATTTATTAATCACATTTCAGTTTAATGAGCTGTCATTAAACTTATAATATATACTAAAAACAACCGTAAGCATTATGTGACTACCTTTTATAATTTAGGCTTGCACTATCCCGCATCATCAGGGAGGAGTTGAAGGTAAAAAAAAATATCCCGTGTCTTTGCTTAGTATTCTTATTAGTTATACGCACTTGCGAGCCAACTTCTGTAGCTTGGGCTTGCAGTACCCTGCATCATCAGGGCTGAGGAGTTTAAGATCGAAATTTTCATTTTGTGTCTTTGCTTAGTAATTATATTACATACCCGAAAGCACTAAATAGCTAACTTCTATGGCTTAGGCTTGAAGTACCCCTGCATCATCAGGGTTAAGGAGTTAAAGGTCAAAATTTTCATCATGTGTCTTTGCTTGGTAATTATATTACATACCTGAAAGCACTAAATAGCTAACTTCTATGGCTTAGGCTTGAAGTACCCCTGCATCATCAGGGTTGAGGAGTTAAAGGTCAAAACTTTCATCATGTGTCTTTGCTTAGTAATTATATTAAATACCTGAAAGCACCAAATGCCCATCTCGTATAGTTTAGGCTAGCAGCATCCTGCATCATCAGGGGTGAGGAGTTGAAGGTCGAAATTTTCATTTTGTATCTTTGCTTAGTAATCATATTACATACCCGAAAGCACCAAATGGTCATCTCCTATGGCTTAGGCGTGAAGTAACTCTGCATCATCAGGGTTGAGGAGTTGAAGGTCAAAATTTTTACCGTGTATCTTTGCTTGGTATTTTTGGTACATAACCGTAAGTACCAAATAGCCAACTCTTACGGTTTGTTCTTGAAATACCCTTACATCATCAGGGTTGAGGAGTTTAAGATCGAAATTTTCATTTTGTGTCTTTGCTTAGTAATTATATTACATACCCGAAAGCACTAAATAGCTAACTTCTATGGCTTAGGCTTGAAGTACCCCTGCATCATCAGGGTTAAGGAGTTAAAGGTCAAAATTTTCATCATGTGTCTGCTTGGTAATTATATTACATACCTGAAAGCACTAAATAGCTAACTTCTATGGCTTAGGCTTGAAGTACCCCTGCATCATCAGGGTTGAGGAGTTAAAGGTCAAAACTTTCATCATGTGTCTTTGCTTAGTAATTATATTAAATACCTGAAAGCACCAAATGCCCATCTCGTATAGTTTAGGCTAGCAGCATCCTGCATCATCAGGGGTGAGGAGTTGAAGGTCGAAATTTTCATTTTGTATCTTTGCTTAGTAATCATATTACATACCCGAAAGCACCAAATGGTCATCTCCTATGGCTTAGGCGTGAAGTAACTCTGCATCATCAGGGTTGAGGAGTTGAAGGTCAAAATTTTTACCGTGTATCTTTGCTTGGTATTTTTGGTACATAACCGTAAGTACCAAATAGCCAACTCTTACGGTTTGTTCTTGAAATACCCTTACATCATCAGGGTTGAGGAGTTGAAGATCAAATTTTTGTCCCATGAATTTGTTTAACAGTCTTATTATATATCTATAAAAACAAATTGACTTACTTCTACGGTTCAGGCTAGCATTACTCCTGCATCATCAGGATTGAAGAGTTGAAGGTCAATTTTTTTAGGAAATATCTGCTTAGTAATCTCATTCTACATTCAACCCAATTGGACTCCTACAGTTAGGTCCGAGTATTGCTAATTTCGTTAATTTGCTTCAAAGAAATAGATCCTATGATCAGAACCGTATCAAACTCATCAGAGTACCCTTGAAGTACATTCTTTCAAATAAAAGAAAAATCATCACAATCGGTTGGTGGGAAATTGAGTTATTCTACTATTTATCGCGCACATCGTTAATGCAAATATCAGACTTATGCGCTTTTCTTATGGATGCGACTGCCAAAAGTGAACTAAAAATAAATGTGACCACATGACACGCACTACCTTTCAAATGAAAAAAAAATCATCCAAATCCGTTCACCCAGTGCGGAGAAATCGAGTAACAAATATAAAATAAAAAAAAAAATTTAAAAAAATACAGACGAATTGATAACCTTCTCATTTTTGGAAGTCGGTTTAAAACTATGTTTTAACATAAAAATCAAAGCGAAATACTAAATTTTATTGAGGTGGCCTCAAAATTGACGGACTTTCATAGAAACTTACATCTCCTATTTGGGTTAAATTGGGGGGGGGGGGGGGGATCAGAATATTCATTAATAATTGACGTCTACGTCATAAAAAAAACCCCTAGTAAAAATCATATTCGTATCTTTAGCAGTTTAGGCTCTACGATGTTTATTCAGTAGATGAGTGAGAGAGCATCCTTTCGTTTTTATATAAGTATATATAGATATAGAGATATAGATGTGTATAGTATCAAATAACATAGGTACACACATAACCAATAAAAAATACATAACAAAGGAATACATTTTACAGACCATAACATGTTTAGTTTCAACCAATTCAACTATGCAGTTACTTATGTTATTAACACTTATCGAACACAGAATAAATACTGCGTAGTTTAAAATAGACATAACTTTTTTATTTATAAACCGATTTACATAAAATAAACACTAAATGTTAAGTGAAGTTTCCCACAACACATCAGTAAAAATTATTTTCAAATTGGATAAGCCGTTTCTGAGATTAGCGTTTTCAAACACACAGACAAACAGACAAACAGACAAACAGAAAAGATTTCTAAAAACCATTATTTTGGGTACTATATCGTATTAAAAACCTCTAGAAATGGTTTTCACCTAAATTTATTCCATGTACAGACAGCGACCTCTTACAGATTTATTATAGTACTAGCTGTTGCCCGCGACTTCGTCCGCGTTTCCGTTGTTTTTCGTAAAAAAAAGTAGCCTATGTCCTTCCTCACGGTTCAGTGGTTTTGATGTAACAAACAGATTAACTTTCGTATTTTAGTAGGGAAATATAATATGTCATATCTACAATACTGTTGAAAAATATCGCAATACGGAACCGCACAATATTATTGTTAATAGCTTTGCCCGCGACTCCGCCAGCGAGTAACTCCTTGTGTGTTATTAAGTTAATGTATTGGTAATATTGTTTAGATCACGTTCACATGAGGCTTAAGAACCTTTTTTATTTTTGTTTTCGAGGGGGAAACCTTCAAAAGGTACCCGACGCCGTGGGAGCGACGCAGAGTTATGTGGAATTTTTACCGCACTAAAACCCCCCCGGTGGCCGTCTTCGGTGCTATAAAGAGGACTCGGGCTCCTCCCAGATGGGCGGATGGGCCCACCACCCAATCTAGTCTTTACGGCGGTATGCGACCACACATATCGCCACCTTCCCGGTATCGCCTGGCTGGACGGTTCAAGCTCCCACTCTAGCCGCCCGCAACCCCGGAAGCCCCTTTTAGTCGCCTCTTACGACAGGCAGGGATACCGTAGCCCTATTCCGATCCTGCCGAAGGCTTAAAGTACTTATATAACGAAAATACTTCAATGCAAAGCTTCCGGGTAAACTATGTTGAATGTTGATCCATCCGGCACGTGAACGTAAAGATTTTTGGAACTACTGACCCGGGAAAGAGCGACGTACAACTGACCATGCGAGAAACAACTGACACCGAGATCTACTCCAGCAACACGAAAAGTCTGCCCTTGAGCCTTATTAATTGTCATTGCATAACACACCGATACTGGGAATTGCGTTCTTTTAAATTGGAATGGAAAATTATTAGGTACTAAGGGAATTCTGGGAATAAAGACGGTTTCTCCTGCACCGCAACCTGTTAAAATTTGAGCCTCGATAATATTTTGTTGCAACCGGGTTACTTTTAGCCGAGTTCCATTGCAAAGTTGTGGTGGTCTTAAATTTCGGAGCAGAATAATCGGAATGCCAATTTTTAAACAAATTTCATGAGAAGGAAGTCCGGACATATTTAAAGAATTTAAAAATTCTATCGGGTAGTTAGTGGCGTCTTGTTCATCGACCATTCTATTTATTGAACTATAAACTTTGCTTTCCCCTTGTATATTCGACAGTATTTTATTATTAATCTCAAATGCCTGGTCATTGCGAGAAGTTAAGATGGATCTTCCGCATAGCCAAGAATTGTCCCTATTTAATATATTTGTTACGTCACCGTGACACTGTTCACTGTTCACTGTTCACTGTTCACTGTTCACTGTTCACTTTTCACTTTTCACTTTTCATTTTTCATTTTTCATTTTCTTTTTCATTTTTCATTTTTCATTTTTCATTTTTCATTTTTCATTTTTCATTTTTCATTTTTCATTTTTCATTTTTCATTTTTCATTTTTCATTTTTCATTTTTCATTTTTCATTTTTCATTTTTCATTTTTCATTTTTCATTTTTCATTTTTCATTTTTCATTTTTCATTTTTCATTTTTCATTTTTCAATTTTTATTTTTCATTTTTCATTTTTCATTTTTCATTTTTCATTTTTCATTTTTCATTTTTCATTTTTCATTTTTCATTTTTCATTTTTCATTTTTCATTTTTCATTTTTCATTTTTCATTTTTCATTTTTCATTTTCATGTTCATTTTCGTACAGATAGATGACTGAGTTATAAACGTAAGAGTAGACAAATATAATCAGAAAGCTGCTAAGCTATCGGGAGTTACACGTGTTATTGTGAGTCAACCATAAAAGATGGACATATACTGTCGTAGGATATTTTTTAGATAATTTTAAGGAAAATATTTCCCTCATACATGATTTCTGTGTAGCTTTAACCATTAAGGTTGCACACGCGACAGAAGCTTAAAAAAGTAACTTCTCCCGTTTTCCCAACATTTCCCTTTACTGCTCTGCTCCTATTGATTGTAGCGGGATGAAAAGTATACTATAACCAGCCCAGGAGTATAAAGAATAATCGTACCAAGTTTCGTTAAAATCCACTGAGTAGTTTTTGTTTCTATAACGGTTATACAGACAGACAGACAGACAGACAGACAGACAGACAGACAGACAGACAGACAAAAATTTTACTGATTGCATTTTTGGCATCAGTATCGATCCCTAATCACGCCCTGATAGTTATTTTGGAAAAATATTTCATGTACAGAATTGACCTCTCTACAACTTTATTATAAGTATAGACTAGCTGTACCCGCAGCTTTGCGCGCGTGCAAATCAACGTGTCACAAAGTTTCCCGCGCAAATCTCGACACCGTAGGAGTTCTATGATAAAAAGTAGTAACATTAAAATCGATTTGCCCGCTCAAGGATTACCTGGTCAAACACAGAGTGAAAAAACGAATTTAAAGTGTGTATTTGTGGGTAGAAACGTATTGTTATGTATTTTTTTTAAATTAGACGAATTCTAATATTGTAAACCGCTTTTTTGAACCAATTTACATTCTTAGTGGTCTAATTCACAATATCAGGATACTTTTTTTCAATCAACTCCTCCACATTTGAACCAAAACGTATCGATTATAAAGATTGATTTGCACTTTTCCGAATTGGAAAATACTATTTGAAGTAATTTTGGCGGATTCAAATTTCTAAGTAAGATTATAGGAAACCTACTTTTAATATTAATTTGTGTTCAGGAGTTCCGGAAAAATTCTGTTGGATAATTTACTGCTTCCTCCATCTCAATGACTTTGTCTACCGAATAGCAGATCTGTGAGGCTGCTTTAAATTTTGAAAAAAATAAATCATTTATTTTATCGACACGTTCATTGGTGGGTGGGTATATAGCCGTATTTTGGAACCAATTTATAGTGTTATTGGTTGTATTAACAATATCGGGATATACTTTTTCAACGAACTCCTCCACATTTAAACGAAGACGTATCGATATAAAAATTGATTTTAACTTTTCCGGATAACAAAGCACTATTATCTACTTGAAGTAAATCATTAGAAAATTGGAATATCACTGAACAGCGACACATATTCTAAGTTCATATTTTGTTTCATGTGGCCAGAGATAAGATCTTTTAAGAGGTGCATCGGGCTATTTGTGTGCGTAAATCCCGCATTGTTCTTTGTAAAGCAGAAGACATAATCAAAACACTTTTACAATTCATACGAACAGGGCGCACCCGCTCGCAGGGCGCTGCCGCACCCTGCTCGCTTATTTTTTATGTTTTCTTTTATGTTCCAACCTAACCTAACCCATCCTGTTTAAAAAGCTACAGCTAAATCCAACTCTTAACAATAACATGACAATACTCCTGCATTTTCAGGATTTAGGCATTCAAAGTGACACTTTTCATCTTAATGTTCTCTTAGGAACGGCTTGTAATGTATTGTAATCAATAAGTACCAAACTCATACGGCTTAAGTAGGTGTGTGCTTAGATTAATTATCAGGGTTGATGAATTGAAGTTTAATTTATTAATCACATTTCAGTTTAATGAGCTGTCATTAAACTTATAATATATACTAAAAACAACCGTAAGCATTATGTGACTACCTTTTATAATTTAGGCTTGCACTATCCCGCATCATCAGGGAAGAGTTGAAGGTAAAAAAAAATATCCCGTGTCTTTGCTTAGTATTCTTATTACTTATACGTAAGCACTTGCGAGCCAACTTCTTAGGCTTGCAGTACCCTGCATCATCAGGGCTGTGGAGCTTAAGGTCAAAATTGTCATCATGTGTCTTTGCTTAGTAATTATATTACATATCTGAAAGCATTAAATGGCCAACTCCTATGGTTTAGGCTCGCAGTACCCTGCATCATCAGGCTTGAGGAGTTGAAGATCGAAATTTTCATCTTGTGTTTTTGCTTAGTAATTATATTACATACCCGAAAGCACTAAATAGCTAACTTCTATGGCTTAGGCTTGAAGCACCCCTGCATCATCAGGGTTGAGGAGATGATGGTCAAAATTTTCATCTTGTGTTTTTGCTTAGTAATTATATTACATACCCGAAAGCACTAAATAGCTAACTTCTATGGCTTAGGCTTGAAGTACCCCTGCATCATCAGGGTTGAGGAGTTAAAGGTCAAAATTTTCATCATGTGTCTTTGCTTAGTAATTATATTACATACCTGAAAGCACTAAATAGCTAACTTCTATGGCTTAGGCTTGAAGTACCCCTGCATCATCAGGGTTGAGGAGTTAAAGGTCAAAATTTTCATCATGTGTCTTTGCTTAGTATTTATATTAAATACTTGAAAGCACCAAATGCCCATCTCATATAGTTTAGGCTAGCAGCATCCTGCATCATCAGGGGTGAGGAGTTGAAGGTCGAAATTTTCATTTTGTGTCTTTGCTTAGTAATCATATTACATATTACATACCCGAAAGGACCAAATGGCCATCTCCTATGGCTTAGGCTTGAAGTAACCCTGCATCATCAGGGTTGAGGAGTTGAAGGTCGAAATTTTTACCGCGTATCTTTGCTTGGTATTTTTATTACATAACCGTAAGTACCAAATAGCCAACTCTTACGGTTTAGTCTTGAAATACCCTTACATCATCAGGGTTGAGGAGTTGAAGATCAAATTTTTGTCCCATGAATTTGTTTAATAATCTTATTATATATCCATAAAAACAAATTGACTTACTTCTACGGTTTAGGCTATCATTACTCCTGCATCATCAGGATTGAAGAGTTGAAGGTCAATTTTTTTAGGAAATATCTGCTTAGTAATCTCATTCGAGTTCGGTTCAATTCGGTTGATGCGAATCTCATTCTACATTCAACCCAATTGGACTCCTACAGCTTAGGTTTGGCCGAGTATCGCTAATTTCGTTAATTTGCTTCAAAGAAATGGATCCTATGATCAGAACCGTATCAAACTCATCAGATTACCCTTGAAGTACATACTTTCAAATAAAAGAAAAATCATCATAATCGGTTGGCAGGAAATTGAGTTATTCATCTATTTATCGCGCACATCGTTAATGCAAATATCAGACTTATGCGCTTTTCTTATGGATGCCACTGTCAAAAGTGAACTAAAAATAAATGGGACCCCATGACACGCACTACCTTTCAAATGAAAAAAAAATCATCCAAATCCGTTCACCCAGTGCGGAGAAATCGAGTAACAAATATAAAATTAAAAAAAAAATAAAAAAAAAATGATAACCTCCTCCTTTTTGGAAATCGGTTTAAAATTATGTGTTAACATAAAAATCAAAGCGAAATACTAAATTTTATTGAGGTGGCCTCAAAATTAACTGACTTTCATACAAACTTACATCTCCTATTTGGGTTAAATTGGGGGGGGGGGATCAGAAAATTCATTCATAACTGACGTCTACGTCATAAAAAGAACCCCTAGTAAAAATCATATTCGTATCTTTAGCAGTTTAGGCTTTACGATGTTTATTCAATAGATGAGTGAGAGAGCATCCTTTCGTTTTTATATAAGTATATACAGGGTGTAAATGACAGCGTACCGAAAACTTAAATGGTAGATTTGTGACACTAAATGAACTAAAAATAACTCATCAATTTTCCTCGGAAATTATTGGTTCCCGAGTTGGTCATTTTTGAGCGCGCAATGTACATCGAACAACCCGCGTACCGATCGCCGATCGCTTATTGTATTATAAGTAGTTATTCCCCGCACGCATCTAACAACAAATCGCTTATTCTATTTTATTAACTTAGTACCTACCTAGACTAAGACCCGTGCCGATTGCGCAATACTCGAGCTGCGGTGCGTGTACATAAGCGCGGATTTAGACGCACGGCTTCCAAAACATTACCCACCACACGTGCTCTCAACATTCTTCCGGCACCTTCCTGCTGCGGTACAATCGGCTGATTATCCTACACTCGTTGGTACGCCCGAGTAATCACACGACTGTCCGTTGGATGGCGAGCATAAGGGTACCTCTGGATGTACAGATGCAGAGCTTGCTGTGCATTCCCACGTGCTTCACCATAACACATTAGCATTTCCCCGTATTCACGAGCACTGAACTGCATTTTGCAAAAACTAAATAACAATAAAAACACTAAAAACACAAAACTAAAGCAATAACAAGTAATAATAAATAACAGTTCACACACGACACGACTAACACGAAACCGAAATTTGCAGAGCATCCGTCTTCCGCAAGCGAAAATCACGAACTGTGACAATTTTTCAAATTTTAAATAATATCCGAACTATCAAAGAAAACCGCCAATACGCCGCTCCGTGACGAGTTACTACTAAGCGAGTGCATTACACAGATTCAATTAAATTCAGATATGACACAACCTTTAACTTAAAACTGACAATTCAATTACTTTTACTTGTCCACTCGTTGTTTTGTAATTTTAATAAAATACCAAATTAGGTACATTATAAACATTATTCATGTTAGTTCAAATTAGACTGGTTTACTTCAAGATTCTAAATACTTTAAATACATAAAAGCAAATTAAAATTTCATAAAATAACAACATACAACATAAAAAAACGAAAGTATAAAAAGCTATTATAATATCAATCAATAACTATTGATATTCTTATCACAGAAATTAACTCATCATCTCGAGTACATGACCTACGGAGAACAAGTACTTTATTAGCCACATTGAGCTATCTTTTTATTGTTTATTCTGTGTGCGGCGTTAATCCCGCCTTTCGGCAAAGGACTGAAGAGCCGCACCGCGCTGTATGTGTGAGTGTACTGTGTATGTGGAATAGAATTTTGCATGATACTTATGTACCTACATCATTTCTTTAATGATGTTTCCCTTATGTTTGCTTCTGAAACAAATACGTTAAAATGTTAATCATTATTTGTGATTTATTTTTATTTGCCCTAAATAAATGAAGAAGTTTTCAATCATTAGGTACACAAAAATAAACAAAAGAATAGGTATTTAGTATTTTTTCGAATAATGTTTCAGTTATTATTTGCGTTAAAATGTTTGAATTAGGTATTGAATGTTTTTTGGAAACTTGGTTTCTAAATTGGTGGAAGTCGGTGCGGCGGAGAGCGGGGCGGCCCGCCGCACGGCCTCAGCCGCGCGGCGTCATTGACCGGACGTCGAACAGCTGATAGCGCATTCATTATACATTGCTAGTTTTCGTGAAAAACACTATAATGAGTGTTTTTCTTTTAAATTCATGTTGCATTATGCAGTAGTATTGAAATACTACCAAAATTTGTAAAAAAAAGTGCATAAAAAAATGGAAAATCCGAGGAAAATCCGATGAAAAATTCCAACGCCATAAGCACCAGAATCGTGTCAGGAATCCATATTTTTAATATTCGGTACGCTGTCATTTACACCCTGTATAGATATAAAGATATCGATTTGTATAGTATTAAATAACATAGGTACACACATAACCAATAAAAAATACATAACAAAGGAATACATTTTACAGACCATAACATGTTTAGTTTTAAACAATTCAACTATGCAGTTACATAACTTATTAACACTTATCGAACACAGAATAAATACTGCGTAGTTTAAAATTGACATAACTTTTTTATTTATAAACCGATTTACATAAAATAAACACTAAATGTTAAGTGAAGTTTCCCACAACACATTGGTGAAAATTATATTCAAATTGGATAAGCCGTTTCTGAGATTAGCGTTTTCAAACACACAGACAAACAGACAAACAGACAAACAGACAAACAGACAAACAGACAAACAGATAAACAGACAAACAGACAAACAGAAAAGATTTCTAAAAACCATTATTTTGGGTTCTATATCGTATTAAAGACCTCTAGAATGGTTTTCACCTAAATTTATTCCATGTACAGACAGCGACCTCTTACAGATTTATTATAGTATAGATGACTACCGAATGCCAACAAAATTACTTTATAAAGACACAAAATTAATGAATATCACACAAACTTACATTTATTACAATTGTATTCTTATTCATAAAATATTAAATAAAAATATAAATACTAATGTAGTCTTACCAAAACCTGATAAAACACATAAAATGAAATTAAGGAAGGAAAAAGATATAAAATTATATGCTCCTAGAACAAAATATGGCAAAAGAAGTCTGCTGTACGAAGGATCCAATCTATATAACAAATTACCTAATGATCTAAAGCAATCAAAATCAATATTTACATTTAAAAAACTTCTTAAATCATTCATCATAAATACACCTCAGTACGCTCAAAGTATAAGATAAGACACTTCTAGACACTCTTAATCCACATAAACGCGTAACGTATTCTATAAGTCCGAGTATCGAGTCAATGATAATTTTTAAATCTTACCCTCAACATATTAGAGTAGAAATGTTTCTGTACTTTTTGTCTTGTGTAGTGTACCTAACCAATATTGTAATAATTTATGTAATTTGTAAAATTCTCGTGTAAGTGAATATTGTATATTCTTATGAGAATAAAGATATCTCAAACCTCAATTTATTCTCGTGCTAATATTCCCTATCAGAGCCCACAGTAGATTATCCTGATACGATGAGCGAAAAAGAGCCACCCCCTCCGTCATATATATTGGTGTACAATAAAGAAATTTTGTATTGTATTGTATTGTATTATGGGCGATTTTAATACTGATATGTGTAATTGCTCTTCTAGGTCCATAAAGCTTGTCCCTGTAGCCTCGGGGTCAGTCCCTGTAGTCTCGGGGTCAGTCCCTGTAGCCTCGGGGTCAGAATAGGGCTACGGTATCCCCTGCCTGTCGTAAGAGGCGATTAAAAGGGGCTTCCGGGGTTGCTGACGGCTAGAGTGGGAGCTTGAACCGTTCGGTCAGGCAATCCCGGGAAGGACGGTGGTATGTGTGGTCGCATACCGTCGTAAAGACTAGACGAAGCGGTGGGCCCAGCCGCCCATCTGGGAGGAGCCCGATGGGGCAGCGCGCTCGGAGGATTCCAGTTGAAGTCGTTTCGAGATCCCGGAGTCCTCCTTTTCAGCGCCGAGGACGGCCACCGGGGGGGTTTTAGTGCGGTAAAAATCCCACATAACCCTGCGTCGCTCCCACGGCGTCGGGTACCTTTTGAAGGTTTCCCCCTCGAAAACAAAAAAAAAAAAGTCCATAAAGCCTCTAAACATTTTTAAGTCTGTCAATTTATCTTTAATTTCTTCTTCGCCTACACATCATAATCTTACCTCACAAGATACTTCTCTTGATTTAATGTTCGTATCCTCCTTAGATCATGTCATAATGCATGGACAATTATTGGCTCCTGGTTTTTCTAGACATGACCTTATATATCTTTCCTGTAAAGCAAAGCCCCTTAAGCATAAGCCTGAAGTCATTTGGATGCAAAGCTTTGCAAAAATCGATCTTGCTACTTTAAAGAAAGACGCCAGTCGCATTGATTTCGCTTCAGTGGTTGCTGCAACATCAATTGACTAGAATGTCTCTACTTTTAATACTGCTATCTTGAATCTTTTCGATTTGCATGCACCACTATAGCCTGTTAAGGTTAAGAAACCTCCTGCGCCATGGATCACCCGTGGTGTAAGAATGGCAATGACACGTCGGGACAGATTATTTAGAAAATTTAAACGTAATAGGTGTGGTGAAAATTGGGATCTTTATAAAGCTGCTCGTAATAGATGCAATCAAATGATGAGAGCAGCCAAGTGTCGTTATTTTTACGACAATATTTCAAGCTCCTCCTCGGCTGACATTTGGAAATTTCTTAATTCCATTGGCATAGGGAAATCTATGAATTCCCCTAAAATGCCACTTTTTTCTCTTAATGATTTAAATGAACACTTTTCGTCGTGTTCCTCTCTTGATCCGTTAGTCAAATCTAAAACTATTTCTGAAATTAGCTCGATGAATCGACCCCATATCAATAATTTCTCCTTTTCTCCAGTTTCTGTGGATGACATTAAGAAAACTATTTGCTCTCTCAAATCTAAAGCAGTTGGTTACGACAATGTGGGAAGAGCCATGATTTTTCCACTTCTAGAGTGTCTCGTCCCTATACTTACCCACATTATCAATAGTTCGTTGTTGTCAGGGTGTTTTCCTTCAGTCTGGCGTAAAGCATTTATTTCCCTCTTCCGAAAGTCTCTAATCCCTGCCAACTAAACAGTTATAGGCCAATCTCAATATTACCATTTCTGTCAAAAAATCTCGAAGCCACAGTGGCTTTCACACTTTCACAAACAAATTTCCTCCTTTCTCTTCAGTAATACTCTTCTTTCTCCTTTTCAATCTGGTTTTAGACCAGGGCACAGTACCACAACTTAAAGTTACTGAAGACATTCGTGAAGGCATGGAGAATAAACTGGTCACCATTTTAGTTCTCATTGATTTTTCTAATGCATTTAATATGGTTGATCACGATATTCTCCTAGCCGCTCTTCAACGTATCAACTTTTCATCCACAGTTCTGGATTGGTTTTCCTCCTACCTTCGTGGCCGCCAGCAAGCTGTCAGAGTTAACCGTGTGTTTTCTAATTGGTGTGACCTAATGTCTGGCGTTCCACAAGGTGGTATTCTCTCTCCTATATTATTCGCCGTATTCATAAATTTTATTATTTTGTACGCCGTTTGTACGCCGATGACGCAGATTTATACACAAATTGCTGTTGATGACATTGATGCTTGGGTTACTAAGATTGTAACAGTGGGAATTCCTTAAATAAAAAAAAAGGCCAACTGTTAACACGTATATTTAAGTACAAGTTACAAGGTCGTGGGCAAATAAGGCCCGCCTAATTATTGCCCCGTGTCGGTACTCCCCTGGCTCTGCTGAGAAGTTGGCGACAGCTGGAGAGTCGTCGGGCGAAGTCCGTTGAGCCTCCTGTGTCGTCACTGGCTCGGGAACAATCGGAAAAAATCCAAACCTGGACTTTGGACCCTGGAATTTACGTCCACGGCATTAGCAAGGGCCCTTCGTAAGCTTTTCAATGGCCGCCACAAGCACAGCTAACCAGGGAAACCGGTAAGTTAGAAGTGTAGTGGCCATAGCAAAAGCAGAAGGAGTTTACATTTAAATTTAATTGTTCTTTTTTTTACGCAAGCAAAAGAAAGAAATATAAAGAAAAGGGTAGCATACGCACAACAATACATACGACAACTAGTTACATAGCACTTAGAATATTTAAACAAAGAAAGGCTTCGTCAATGTTTTATAAAAAAAAACCGTTAGAACAGAAACTTATATTGTAAAAATGGTTCAACACTTACCCAATATGGGGTTATCCGAATTACAATATATATCTATTAAAATTAATGCGAATTCCAATGCTGCGGTATAAATATGTTTTTTTTCAAAAAAACGTTAGATAATTGTAACGGTAAGCGTAAGCGCAGGACATCAGTCTGTTCAATCTCGAGTCGCCGTCGGAATGAGGCCGCGTCTTAGGTCGAGACCCCCCCGCACTCACCGGTTCATTTAAATAGGCCAATCAGCGCCCAGAAATTGTGCGAGGCACAGACTACACAATGCATACGCGGCAGATGATGAATGCATCGATATCGTCAAAGATAATGACATTCGTACGGCCAATTACAAATATTATATATATAATATTTGTAATTGGCAAACTGCACTTGATTGAAACTGCACTTCGTAATCTGACCAAAGTTGTTCTCGATCTCCAGAGTAAAGTTACGTCATTGGAAACCATCGTTTTGGATCAAAATAATCTAATAAAGAAACTAGTTTGTGTTGGCTGCAATTGTATTCAGACGGCAACAAATATAAATGTTGCGGCAGAAGACGGTATTCAAGTTTCGCAATCGTCACAGCAGCCAATGACCAACGCCACCGTTCGAGCAAAGTCGGCGGTTGTCGCGAGTGTTCGAGCCAACAGGAGAATTAACAAGCGACAGCTCTCTCCATTCGGACTCGTCGCGACAACCGATTCAACACGAAAAGAGACGACGCAGCTACGAGACTGTAGAAACATAAACAATGCGCCGACGCTCCATACGCAGATGGGTGCAACTGCAAATCAAGCAGCAACATCTTGCGCATCATTGAATCGTAGCGACGATGAATGGGTTAATGTAAAGCCGAGAGGATCTCGGCGCGCGGCACCAAAAAATGTACGCGGAGTGAATGTGGGAGATTCAAATAATGAGGAACTAAATGCTGATATGGGAATTATAGGAAATAACCAGCGTAGCAAAATTGTAACCAGAAAAATTAACCCAATTAAAAGGGGAAATAATACTTCAAATATACGCATAAAAGCTGTGGAACGTAAGAAATACTTCCATATATGGAGACTTCATACGGACACAACTGAACAGATTTTATTGGAATACCTACGTGAAATACTTGGAACGGATAGCATCATTGAAATCGACAAAATAAATCATAAAACTGAAAGAGGATACTCTTCTTTCAGGATATGCATATCGGAAGATAATTTTGACGTTTTATGTAACCCCGATATCTGGCCAAAAAACGCTGAATACAGTGAGTGGATATTTTTTCGTAGAGCAATGGGGAAAACAAAGTAACACTTTAAGTATTTTATACCAAAATGTAAGAGGTATTCGAACAAAAACTTCGAAATTAGTGGCATTACTTGCTTCTTCGGGATACGATCTGTTTGCACTTACTGAGACGGGCTGTAGTGAGTCTATCCAAGATACAGAGATCATACCACCGGGCTACTCTCTTTTAAGATGTGACCGCGCAGATGGACGTAAACAAGGCGGCGCACTTTTAGCGGTCACACCACAGTTTGTATTGCGGCAAGTATCGTTACCCGATAATATAAACATAGACTTGTACAACTTCGAATTAGTATGTGCTACTATTCATAAACAAAACAGATTTTTATTTGCATGTTGTGTAGTGTATATTGCACCACATACAGTGGAAAACGAGTACGTGATAATGTTTAACTTGTTGGAAAAGATTTGTGTTAAATATAAAAATAATGTTTTAATTTTAGGCGATTTCAATTTATTTTCGAGTAGCAATTATGTATGTAATTACTATGAATATTTCTTGGCCTTTTGTGAACTCGATCAGTGGAACACGGTTCCTAACTGTAGTGGTAGACAATTAGACCTAGTATTAAGTGGGCGCAGCGGCGTTACAGTGTGTCCGGGAGAGGAGGCTTTGCAGCCTGTGGACGCATACCACCCACCACTCCACATATCGTTTGTCGTCAATAACGTCACCTCTCAGTCTTATTTCCACCAACAGCGTCCTTGCAACTCGATCCACGTACCACTTAAGCAATGGAAATTTAATAAGGCAGATTTTAATCAAATATATTATTTAATTATGTGTATAGATTGGACAGAAATATACAATTTAAACGATTGCGATTCCGTTTTAAACTTTTTTTATGATAAAATTAACAATATTTTTGATCTTTGCGTGCCTCATAAAATAAAAAACTGCAATCTAAATATACTTACCCAGTGTGGTATACGTCCCGCATCATCAAAGATATTGAATTGAAATATGTGTTACATAAAAAATACAAAAGTAGTAAATCGGAGAGAGATTATCAAGCGTTCGCTCGATGTAGGGCGCGCTTAAAAGTACAGATTGAGTATGCACACGACCAACATAGGGACCGGGTACAGAACTGTCTTGTTTCTGACCCAAAAGCATTTTGGTGCTTTATAAGGTCTAAAAAAGGTTCTTCGTGTCCGTATAAACTAATAAGCAAAGGGGAAATACTGTCGGATCAAGAATGCGCTGATGAATTTGCACGATTTTTTCAATCAGTGTACAACTCGAAGCCGGCCCTTTTGGATGTATCGGCGGCGAGCAGCGCGGCGGGGGGCGCTGCTCGGGTGCACTTGCGGAGCTTGCTCTGCTCGGATGTATGTCGCGCCCTCGCGCGGCTGCCGTCGAAGCGTTCAGTGGGGCCAGACGGTATACCTCCATATATTTTTAAGGATTGTCGCCAAGTATTAGAGGAACCATTGACGCATATATTCAACGTCTGTCTCACAACCGCGACATTTCCTGAGCGGTGGAAGCTTACCCGTGTAGTACCAGTGCCGAAGGGACGTGGAGGTTCTGAACCCAATAACTATAGGCCAGTGGCAATCCTGTGTACTCCAGCAAAGGTTTTTGAATCGGCGATTCATCACTACTTATATACACAAGTGAGTGCCCAGCTCTCCGAGGCCCAACATGGCTTTCGCCCTGGACGGGGAACCACGGGGAACTTGCTAAACCTAATGACGGAAGTTGTGCCAGCTGTAGACTCCGGAAGGCAGGTAGATGTGGCCTATTTTGACTTCCGGAGGGCGTTCGACACGGTCGACAATGACATCCTGTTGGAGAAATTGGCCAACGTAGGTCCACACAACCAACGTCCACACACGCTAAAATTTTTCGCCAGTTACTTCCAGGACAGGCGTCAATATGTTGACTGCGGTGGATGTCTTTCAGACCAATTTTTCACACGATCTGGTGTGAGTCAAGGGAGCAACTTAGGGCCTCTCCAATTTATCATTATGGTAAATGACCTACCGAAGGTTATCCATGACTCCACTTGCCTACTCTTTGCGGATGATCTGAAATTGATGGTCGACGTAAAAGACATTTCAGATCATGTAAAATTGCAAAGCGACATAAATAGGGTAGTTAAATGGAGTTACGACAATAAGTTGTTTTTCAACGTGGACAAATGCTCTGTAATGTCGTTTAGCCGCGCGCGTACCCCCCGTCACTATACGTATCACGCTGAAGGGAAGCCGCTGCAACGAGTCACGGAGATTAAAGATCTTGGCGTTCATTTCACTGCAGATTTAAAATTTCGGGGCCACATAATGGAAGTCTGCAAAAAAGCATTCCGAAATCTTGGGTTCGTTATGCGGCAAACACGGGAATTTACGAACATTAGCGCCATACGTGCATTGTATGAAGCTTTAGTAAAGAGCCATATGGAATGCAATTCTGCAATATGGGCCCCAAGCGTAGCAAAATACATTATGATGTTAGAGCGGATTCAGAACAAATTTTGCAGATTTTTGTATCTAAAATTGTTCGGAGTATACCCTGGTTATCCATTGCTTTATCCTTCTATGTTCGTTCTCGGTATGGTTGGATTCAGTAAACTGGATACGAGGAGGCAGTTATCCCTAGCTAAATATATATTTATGGTACTACGAGGTAAAGTCGACAACCCGGCTATACTGCAGGAACTCAGTTTATGCGTGCCGCACAGCAGCAGCGAGCGGCGGCGCGTGCGCCTGCTGTCGCTGCCGCGCGCGAGGACGAACCTGCTGCGAGACGCGCCGTTCACGCGCGCGCTGCGCACACTTAACATGGTGGCTGACCGCGTCGACTTGTTTAGTTGCTCACTGAATGAGTTCACAAAAGCCTGCTATTATGTTATATGTTCAGATTTTTTGGTCTATTAAATAACATTGTATTTAAAATATATATGTAACTTAAACTAACGCATTAGGTTAGCCTGTAAGGTTAGTTGTAAGTAAGATTATGTCAATGAATAAATAAATAAATAAATAAATAAATAAATAAATAAATAAATAATAATAATAAATAAATAAAATTAATATACATATATTATGATAATGTAACTATAACGTTACAAGATCAACAGAAATTTAAACAACATTAATATGTGGTCGCATAAATTTGGTCTTAGCGTAAATCTAACCAAATGTCAAACTATTATTATTGGGAGCTCTCGTCAATGACATAAATAAATTTAAACCTTGTTTCTCCGTTAAGCTTAGATAATATTGTAATCCCCTTTTCACCAGTAGTTAAAAATTTAGGCATTTATTTGGACTCAACATTAAACTGGGACGCTCACGTGTTCGAAGTTAGTCGGTCGGTTTTTGCAACGTTGCGTTCACTTAATCGTTTTAGGAATTTCTTACCTGTTTCTACCAAAAAGTATCTTGTGCAAACTCTCATCCTTCCAATTATTGATTACGCTGATGTGTGTTACTCTGATCTTAATGAAGTTCTTCTTAACAAACTTGAACGTCTTGTTAATTATTCTATACGTTTCATTTTCTGTCTACGAAAATTCGACCATATATCCTCCTATCGTCGCCGTCTCAATTGGCTCCCTATTCGTGAACGTAGACAGCTCCACTTGCCTAATTCTCTTTTCTCTATTCTTTTTGATCCACTTTCTCCAGAGTATCTGAAATATAAATTTCAGTATCTCTGTGATTTTCACCAACGAGATCTCCGTTCCTCAGGCTCTCGTGTTCTGTCTCTTCCTCCTCATCGCTCTGGATTTCTCACTAATTCTTTCACGATCCAATCGGCACGACTTTGGAACGCTCTTCCTGAGGAACTAAGAAAGATGTGCTCCAAATGCTCCAAGTATTCCTTTAAAAAGAAAGTTTGTGCTCACTATCTCAAACTTATTTATAGTTAATGCCATGATGAATGTATCACTTTATATTTATTCAATGTTCTATCAAAGTACTTACTTCTTTCGTTAATTTATAGTAATATATATATCTGCTATTTATGTATCTATATATATCTACTTTTCATCTACATATTTATATATCCTTTTTTTTCTCTTTCTTTCTCACGTATTCTTATCTTTTATAATATTTTTTTTTTGTACTGCCTTCAATTTTCTCTGCACCTCCCTAAGGTTGACTGGCAGAAAATGCTATTAAGCATTAAGTCCGCCTTTTGTCCATTGTTTTCTATGGTCAATAAAGTTTTAATAAATAAATAAATAAAAACACATACACATACAATACAATTAAACAACTTACATAAGTTACATATCATACTACACATTTATTTACATTTACGCAACTTGAACACTGTTCCCCTAGTATATACTTACGTCTTAGGCAAAATTAGTATATGTTTCCATTTTTAACCGACTTCCAAAAAGGAGGAGGTTATCAATTCGTCTGTATTTTTATTTTTTTTTTTTTTTTTTTTTATATTTGTTACCTCATTTCTCCGGACTGGGTGAACCGATTTAGATGATTTTTTTTTTATTTGAAAGGTAGTGCGTGTCATAGGGTCCCATTTTTTTTTAGTATTTTTTTGACTAGGGCATCCATAAGAAAAACGCATAAGTCTTAAATTTGCATTTTCAATGTACGCGATAAATGTATGAATAACTCAATATCCCGCCGACCGATTTTGATGATTCTTTTTTTATTAGAAAGGATGTACTCCAGTGGTAGTCTGATAAGAGTTTGATAAGGTTCTAATCATAGGATCTTCAACTTTTTGGAGCAAAATAATAAAATTAGTGATAGTCGGCCGAACCTTAGCTGGAGAAGTCCAATTGAGTAAAATATAGAATAAAATTACTATGTAGGTATTTACTATGAAAAATTTGACCTTCAACTCTTCAATCCTGATGATGCAGGGGTACTGCTAGCCTGAACTATAAAAGTTGGTCGTTTGATGTTTGCGAATATATAATGAAATTGTTAAGCAAATTCATGGGACAAAAATTTGACCTTCAACTCCTCAACCCTGATGATGCAGGGGTACTTAAAGCCAAAACCATAGGAATAAGCCATTTGGTGCTTACGTATATGTTATAAGATTACTGAGCAAAAACGTAAGATGAAAAATTTGACCTTCAACTCCTCAACCCTGATGATGGAGGGGTACTTCAATCCTAAACCATAGAAGTTGGCAATTTGGTGCTTACGGTTATGTAAAGAAAATACTAAGCAAAAATATAAAATCAAAAATTTGACCTTCAACTCCTCAACCCTGATGATGAAGGGGTACTTCAATCCTAAACCATAGGAGTTGGCAATTTGGTGCTTACGGTTATGTAAAAATAATACTAAGCAGAGGCACAAAATTAAAATTTTGACCTTCAACTCCTCGACCCTGATGATGAAGGGGTACTTCAATTCTAAACCATAGGAGTTGGCAATTTGGTGCTTACGGGTATGTAAAAATAATACCAAACAGAGGCACAAAATTAAAATTTTGACCTTCAACTCCTAAACCCTGATGATGCAGGGTACTGCAAGCCTGAGCCATAGAAGTTAGCCACCTGGTACTAACGTATATGTTATAAGATTACTAAGCAACAATATAAGATGAAAAATTTGACCTTCAACTCCTCAACCCTGATGATGGAGGGGTACTTCCAGAGGGGGCGCCCTGTTTGTATGAATTGTAAAAGTGTTTTATGTTTAATTTTTGTGAATATGTAGATGCACAAAGCAAACTTAGAGGCTTTATTTAAATACAAACATAAAAATATAGTCACTAAAAAGTGTAAAATAAAAACTTTTTAACAAAAAATATCTACCGACTTCCATGTCACAAAAAAGTAAAAAATAATTTAAATATATTTTGGTCTAGAACATACTCAGTACTTAGTACATAGTTCTGAAGTCGGTGCTCATATAGGACGTAGTTACCGTCGTCCAGCGAAATATGTCGAGCACCGACTTCAGGACTATGTACTAAGTACTGAGTATGTTCTAGACCAAAATATATTTAAATTATTTTTTACTTTTTTGTGACATGGAAGTCGGTAGATATTTTTTGTTAAAAAGTTTTTATACACTTAGGATAACAACATTTAAAGATTTATTTTAAAAAATACTCTTAACCGTAATTGAATTAAATTATCAAATCATTTCCTTGTTTACCCCATTAATCAGCTTTTATATAAAATTAAACCCAAATATTAAATTTGATTCCACTTTACTTATGCAAGTGAAATCTATATTTTGTTACTTATTCACAATATCACAATGCCCCAGTTAATCCTATTTTACTAAAATGTGCGAGGCTTGCGCACTAAAACTTTAAAGTTTAGACAAAATTTACTCAGCCATGATTACGATGTTGTAATTGTCACGAAAACGTGGCTCAGGGATGGTGTTAATATTATAACAAAATAATTGTACATTAGTAATATTGTAAACTACTAGCGCCATCTGTGTTTCCACTTATAAGATTTACCAATAAATTGTTAGTCTGTTCTGAAACGTCACTCTGCGTATTATTTATGAGGTTATGGGCTACACGTTAAAATAAGTTTAAGTGAGTTTTAACGGAGTAATCAGTGCAGTTTCGTGTTTAAAATGACGACGAACTATATTACAAATATACTGAAGTTGAAAGGCCGCGAGAATTATGAAGAGTGGTGTTTTGCAGTACAAAATTTACTTGTGCTCGAAGGCATGGTATCCGCCATAACTAAAACTTTACCGGCTTCGTGTACCGCAGCTCAATCTACAGAAGATGCCTTCGCTTTATGTGCACATAAAATTGACAGAAACAAAGGGCCTGGTAGTGAGAAAAAATTTTCACTTGTCAGCAAACGTCTTTGGACCTTTCCAAATATTTGGAAAGAAGCAATAATTGTACCCATTCACAAAAGTGGATCCGGTGTTAGTATTGAAAATTATCGTCCTATCTCCAAGCTGAACCTTTTTTGTAAAATCTTTGAAAAATTAATATACCAATCCATAAGTCCTTTGATTCTTAATTTTCTTCCAAAAGAACAACATGGTTTTATAAAAAAGCATTCCACAGTAACCAATTTGGCATTGTTCATGGACTACATCTTTCAAACTATAAATACTGGGGCGCAGGTTGATGTCATATATACAGATTTTGAAAAAGCATTCGATAGGGTAGACCACATAATTCTTCTTCATAAGTTGTATGCGTTAGGAATAAGAGGTGACCTTTTTAGATGAATAAGTTCATACATTACAAACAGAAGTCAAACTGTAATTTTAGGAAACGTGCAGAGCAATTTTGCATTAGTTACTTCTGGTGTCCCTCAAGGATCAATTCTTGTGCCATTACCATACAATGCGTACCTTTACGACATTGGTTCATGTTTTACACATTCTAAATTTCTAATGTTTGCAGACGATAAAAAAAATCTACTTAAAAGTTGAAAACGTTACTGATTGCAAGGAAATTCAATCGGACTAAAATAATCTACACAAATACTATTTGGAAAATCACATTACTGTTAATTCAACTAAATGTCATCAAATTACTTTCAGTCGTACAAGAATCCCCATAACTTATACTTACAAAATGAATAATACTTCAATTAATAGAAAAGATTTCGTGCGAGACCTGGGTGTAATACTGGATGCCAAAATAACATTTGTAAACCATATCAACAGTGCAGTTCAAATAAGTAAAGAGTGTAATGACTCATCACTCGTCTTCTTCATTGCGTTGTCGTTAGCATATTATAATAAATTTGGTCGCTATGAGTTAAGCTTGCGTGGCGGAGTGTACTAAACGAAGGCGGTCGAGACTGCAGACGTGGGTTCAAAACTATAGAAACAAAAAAAAAAAAAATTCTTTCATTAAAAACCTATGAAAAGTAAATAATAATGAAAAACATATTTATGTAATGATATACCAATTAAAATAATTTTAAAAGTTATTTACCATGGATAAAGGAGATCAATGCCCAGGATGCAAGATTGTTGTAAATTCGACAAGCCATGTAAAATGTTCCTTATGTAAGAGTAAATACGATCTTGTATGTGCTGGCGTCACACAAGGGAGCTTTAAAAAGCTAACGACAACTCAAAAGAACTCCTGGGTATGTCCTATCTGTCGGAGTAAGGTGCCTAGAACCGATAACTCTAATACACCAGTACGCTCGTCATTGGGGACTGAACCCGGACCATTACCCGATTTGGACTCGCCGACCGATTACGTAACCAAAAGGACGACACAGCGCCGAGATAACTGGGAGTCTGCTGTCTCTGAGAACTATGCATCCATTAATGACATAAGAACTATTATTCGGGAAGAAATCTCTCTAGCTCTCAGGGACTCTCTTGAGAGTATTACCAGGCCAATTAACAAAAATCTGAAGGAAATTTGTGATGAAATAGGCGAATTTAAGGGCTGCCTTACTGCTTTCAACTCACAACTGGAACAACTAAGACAAGACATCGCTGACAAAGACATAATTATTGAACGATTGGAAAAGGAGAGCAAAGACCTTCGTAGTGACTTAGTTCATCTAAATCAAGAGTTAAACCAAATTCAACAGCTCTCCCGCGCAAGCAACCTGGAGATTCAGTGTGTCCCTGAAAAAAAAAGCAGAAAACATAATCTCATTGCTGAAGCAGCTCTGCAATAAAGTTAAATACGAACTGTCTGAAAACGACATCTTACACTGTACTCGCGTTGCCAAGAAAGACGCAAGTTCACCACGTCCCAGATCGATTGTAGTAAAACTAAGTTGCCAAAGAATAAGAGACACGGTTTTAGCGGCCTGCATAAAATTTAATAAAACCAACCCAAAAGAGAAACTTCACTCAGGTCATCTAGGAATCTCTGCCGGAAAAAATATCCCAATATATGTAACTGAACACCTCTCACCAGAAAGAAAAAGTCTTCACACAGCTTCAAGGAAGAAAGCTAAAGAATTAAACTACAAATACGTTTGGGTTCGCAACGGTCACATCTTTATGAGGAAGACCGACTTCTCCGAACGTATATTTATTAACAACCTAGAGAAGCTAAATAAATTGACAAACTAATAAAATATTGCATTCAGTAAGTTAAGCATGAAAATTCAACCTAATAAGAATTATGTAAAACTTTCCTCCTTAAATATTTATTACCAAAATGTCAGAGGTTTGAACACAAAAATAGTTGATTTCTACCTAAATGTATGTATACACAATTATGATATTATTGTACTCACTGAGACATGGCTCCACGATAAGGTCCTAAGTTCAGAATTATTTGACGATAGATACATTGTTTACAGGCGAGATCGCTACACATCAGGCTTTCATAATCATAAGACAGGGGGTGGTGTTCTTATCGCAGTAGATAAAAGCTTAAACTCACGTCAGTATAAAAATTTTGAAAGTGATTGCGAAGACTTGTGGGTCAGCGTTGATATTTTTAATAATAAGAAAAAAGAGCGACTTTTAATCTGTGCAACTTATTTACCACCACCAGTGCAAGCAAACATCTTAGATAACTATATAACAAATGCTAATAAAGCTCTTGACGACTTTAAATATAAACTAATACTCGGTGACTTTAATTTAAGTAGCATAACGTGGAACGAGAATCGCTTAGCTTCATCTTTTCCTAGTTCGCGATTAAACGACATGTTACTCAATTTTGTTAACCTACATGACCTGAAACAGTGGAACAACACATTAAACAATAAATCTAAAGTTTTAGATCTTGTCTTAACCAATGTGTCTATGGTTAATATGTCAATAGATCCTCATGCTATAAGTACTATTGATCCGTTGCATCCTCCACTGGAATTCACCCTTAGTGTTGCGGGATGTAAAATGTCTACATCTACCTCACCCCACCGAATTTTTTTAAAGCTGATTACTCTGTAATAGTTAATGAACTAAAGGCTATTGATTGGGATGACAAATTTAATGGCGATTTATCGGTGGATGAAATGCTGGATATTTTTTATACAATAATAAACGACCTTATTCGAATTCATGTACCTATGACAAAACCTAAAAATAAAAAGAACCCACCATGGTTTACCAAAGAATTAATTGGGCTAGTTAGAGAAAAGTATAATTGTCACTTAAAAGTTAAAAAGTATGACAACCCCTTGGATAAAATTAGTTTTAAGTTGTTAAGAGATCGGTGTATAAAACTCCAAAACATTTCCTATAGCAATTATACAGCAAGGCTCGAGGCATCTTTGAAACGCAACCCTAAACTTTTTTGGTCGCATGTGAAGATAAAAAATAAAAATGAAAGTGCCTATCCTAACCATATGTACCTAGAAGAAAAAACAGCATCAAATGGCAATGGAATCTGTGACCTGTTTGCCTTAAATTTTTCTTCTATTTTCAATAAACAGACAACTAGTTCAACTCAGTCCATACAACTCCCTGAAATAAATTCCAACTGCCTAATAACTTGTTTGTTTTCTGATGAACAAATTGTAAAAGTATTTAAAGGGCTTGACATATACAAAGGTGCTGGCTGTGATAATATCCCACCAGTATTTATTGTCAACTGTGCTGAACCATTAGCATATCCTCTTAAAATTATTTATAATAAATCTCTGTCCAGCGGTATCTTTCCCACGCGATGGAAGCAGGCACGTATTGTACCAATATATAAATCTGGTGACAAACAGATGGTGAACAACTATCGGCCTATCTCCATTTTGACTACCTTAGCTAAAGTTTTTGAAAAATTAATATGCAAAGAACTTACATGGCATCTAAAAAAATATATGTCTATAAATCAGCATGGGTTCCTAGCTAATAAATCAACGGCAACCAACCTGGTCTCATTTGTTAATAGCGCTATTCACTCTGTAGATGCTGGGTCTTCTATGGACGTAATCTACACAGACTTTAGTAAGGCGTTTGATCTAGTCAACCATGCTGTTTTAGTTCAGAAGCTTGCCTCAATGGAAGTGGAAAATTGTCTCCTTAGATGGTTTAGGTCATACCTAAGTGATCGATCCGCAACATTTGTAATAAATGGATGTAGTTCTGCTCCATATGCAACGACAACCGATGTGCCACAAGGTTCCCACTTGGGACCTATATTATTTAACGTCTTCATAAATGACATCTCAAATCATATTAAACACTCGCAGTGCTTCTTATTTGCCGATGATTTAAAAATTGCCAAAAGTGTAAACAACCCTACTGAAGCGTTAAAACTCCAAGAGGACTTAGATGAATTATTTAAATGGTGCAAGCGTAACCACATGACATTAAACACCGACAAATGTAACCATATTAGATTTTCTAGGAAAAAAAATAATAATTGCAAGGAAGTAGTATACAAAATAGGTGAGAGCCCTCTCAAACAAGTCCAGGAAATACGCGATCTCGGAATCACCTTAGATAGTAACCTACGATTCGATAAACATATTATTAAAATAACATCTAAAGCTTTTAAAACACTTGGATTTGTTTTACGTAACACCAAAGAATTTAAACAAGCTCAAACAATAATTCTCCTTTACAACTCTTTGGTGAGAAGCGGCCTCGAGTACTGCTGTGTTGTTTGGAATCCGCACTACAAAAAATACATACAACGCATTGAGAGAATACAAAAAAAGTTCCTAAAGATACTTTCTTATCGTCAAAACACTAGATCCCTTAAAAACTACAGTGATAGACTAGCAAACTTTAATATGACATCTTTAGAGAACCGTAGACGAATTCTAGACCAATTGTTCCTATATAAAATGGTTCCTATGTAAATGGAGTGTTCGACTGCCCGCAAATATTGAAAGAAATAACTTTTAATATGCCTTATAAAAGACCCCGACCAGGTAAATACAAGCCGTTTTACCTGAGACGGGCTTACTCTAAACTTGGTCGAAATTCACCCCTTAACAGATTGTGCGAGCAGTACCTACAATACTCTTATTACCTCAAATCATACAATAGATATATTTGGAGATACTTTGACACAATTTAAAAAATATTTGACGAAACAGTAGTGGACTATTTAACAATTATAATAATGACATTATCAATATATCAATGAATTGTAGTTGGTTTGTACATTGTAACATTCAAAGAACTAAGGTGTAAGAGAATAATAATAGTAAAATAATGATATTTTGATTTATAATAATAATAATAATAATGTAATACCTATGTGATGATGTTAAACGATTTTTGTGAAAATAAATAATTATGTAAGCTGTGTTCACCTGTAATTGCAAGAACACGATTGAACAATATTTAGTGTACTATAAATTAAGCAATGATGGTGTATCTTGTGTTGGTGAACCTTAAATAAATAAATAAATAAATAATAAATAAATAATATAGACTGTATAACAGTTTTGTATTTTTGCTATGTCAGTAGCATTTTAGAATATGCTTGTGGTATATGGTCTCCTCAGTATAATATCCACATTGATAGGATTGAATCGATCCAAAAGAAATTTTTAAATTTCTTGGATTTTAAAAGCCACAATATCTCCACTTCCTATGCCGAAGCTTGTATATGTCATCACATTGACTCCCTTGAAGGACGGCGAAAGCAGTATGATATTGGATTTTTATACGACATCTTAACTAGAAAAGTAGATTGCAACGAACTTTTATCCCTAATCGAAATCAAAGTACCATCAAAACGTTCTAGATATATAACGAAGTGAGTGGTGAAATATGACGTCAAGATGGTCGAGGTGTCTTCATTATTGTCCTTTCTTGAAGAATTTAAGTAAAACACCGGAGTAAACTTCTTCGATTTATTCACAGTTTAGGAGGTCCGATCGCTTCGACGGTTAAACAAGAATCTTTTTCTACCGGCAGGCGCTTGCCTTTTTGTAACAATGTTTGGTGAGGTGACAATTACAAATTTATGGAGGGTAAACTAAATTACAATTCTAAAAATCACTCAATATTGCTAATTTAATAAACAAACAATTTTCGATCTTTATACTAACTAAAATAATTGTTTTCGGCGACGTGTTTTTCATAAATACGCGATGTCGCGCCGACACGGCCATTCTGACAGGCGGTGCGTGCCCTGCACCTGCCTGAGTTGTAAAGTTAGAATTCTGAAACAAAGATTTTTTTCTTTGAGGTAGGTATCTGTAAACAACACATGTTGCTCACAGGTGCAACACGTGTTCTAGGTCATTAATTAATTCTAAACATTCTCATAGATCTGTGGTGTATACGTGTCTACCACGGCCCCACAAGGCGTCCCAACGGTTTCTCATGGTTCACTGTGGATACATTGTAACAATACTATTTTAATTTAAATTACGCGCGCGTGATTTCCTAGCGTAATGAACAAACGCATTTGCAAGTGACGAGATAAAGGAATCCCTCTCCCGCGCCGTCGCCCAAGGGCGTTGAGGACGATGCATTCGCCCGTGCGCGCCGATCTGTATAGGTGTGTCGCGTCTTGCGTTTTATTTCTTTAAAGTACCGGTTATCGTATCCGTGCGTGATTAACGATATTATTAACGATATTTTAAAGTTACTGTAATTTAATATATACATATAAAAAGTGTATGCGTAACCCCAGACTGGGTAAGTGTCGTATTTCTAATATGCTATTTTACTCCTTTTCAAATCTTTTTAGCACTCTTTTGTATAAACTGTGTTGGTAACTTCACTATTGTATTAATCGTTATATTTTGCCTGGACTGCCTCACCCTGAACGCTGCTTAATGCTCTTCGCCTGTGCTTAGCGTAGTTATAAAGAAATACGACTGCGAATGGGTGTGGCAGCTAAGGTGTTGGACATGTTGTAAAATATGCGGTGAATTGCCGTTCCAGGGCTCTTATACACCACGACGACTTTGACTTTTGACTTTGAAAGTCGTCCTATGCCGCGGCGTGGCGTCGCCGCTTGGCGTAAGGTCTGCGGGCCTCGAGGATCCCCTCCTTACCCGGGCAATTCCCTCAGTGGAAGCACTGTCCACCGGTGATGTGTGCTGCCGTCAGGCAGTGTTGCAGCCTTCGGCCTTCTGTGACCGCGCTATGCTGCTACGCAGATTTAATCCTCCAGATGGTCGGAGGATACCTGGCCCTCGAGTTCACGAGGGAGCGGACGCCCCTCGGGGGGTCGAGCGTGAAGGGGCGCGAAACCTCGTAGATGGGCATGTGGCCCACTGTCAGCGCGTTCGTACATACGACGCGCCAACTGAGCCACAAACCTGTCCAAGGTTTGCACCTTAAGGTCGCGCTCCAACACGTCGTTCCGAACGAAGCGACCCGCCCCGACGATCGCCCGGAGGGACTGGCTCTGCTGCGCGCGGAGGCGTTTCCTGTTGGACTCTGACACCAACGCGTACCACGCCGGCGCCGCGTAGGTCAATCGGGATCGGACGTACAGCTTGTACACCTTTAGTTTGGTTCGGAGCGGCAGATGAGATGCAAGCACCGGTCGGAGCATCGCACGTGCAACACGGGCCTGTCGGATCACGTGGTCCACCTGAGGCACCATGTGCAACGTGCGATCGATGTTACATCCCAAGTACCTAACTGTGGGCTGCCAAGCTACCTCCCGATCACGAAGACGTAGCGGCGGCGGCATGCTGCGTTTGCGGCTGAAAAGTGTCGCGACCGTCTTACCGACATTGACGGCCATACGCCACTTATCCAGCCACTCCGGTAAGAGATCCAACAGTCGTTGCATCCTGCGTGTAGCTATTGCGGGATCACGAGAAGACGCGAAGTATGCGCTGTCGTCCGCGAACAGCGCGAGCTCCACGTCCCTTTCCCATTCCTCGAGGTGACCTTCGAGGGTGGGAATGTCGTTCGTGTAGAAGGCGTAGAGTAGTGGCGAGAGGCAGCTACCCTGTGGTACACCAGCACGTATTGGGCGGGGGTCTGAGGCGACGTTCTCGACCGATACATAGAACTGCCGCCCATCTAAAAATGACGCCACTAACCTCACCAATAGCGCCGACAGGGGTGACTCCAACAGCTTGAAAACGAGCCCAGGGTGCCATACGCGGTCGAACGCCTTCTCGATATCGAGGAAGACGCCGACCGTGTGTCTACCGTAATTGGTCTCGCTTGCAAGATGGTGGAGCACTCGTGTCAGCTGCAGCGTAGTCGAGTGACCGGCGCGGAAGCCGAACTGCTCGTCCCTTAAACTAAGTGACGGTCGCAGTCGCTTCAGCGCCAGCCTCTCGAAGAGCTTTGCTATGGTGGGCAGCAACGTGATGGGACGGTAGCTGGCCGGGAGACGTCTGTCTTTCCCCGGCTTCGGGAGAACTATCACCTTACCCATCTTCCAGGTGGTCGGGAAGTGGCCGGTGCGTAGTATACCATTGAAGAGCCTTGTCATTACGACTAAGGCCCTCCTCGGGAGCATCGCCAACGCCATGTTAGGGACTCCATCGGGGCCTGGCGCCTTACGCTTCGGTAAACGTAAGGCGGCCTTCCGCGTCTCCGAGGGCGAGATGAACTCCAATCCCTGGGGTGGCGGTGTCGGGCGTCCAAGGAAGTCCTCTACCCACGCCTCTACGATCTCGTGGTGTTCGGCGACGGCAGCGGCTGCGGGGTGTGGAGAGAACTGCTCTTCTAAGTGCCCCGCATGAATCTCCGCCCTTTCCTTAGGGGAATAACATCGCCTGCCCTCACCATTAAGGAGTGGGCAGACGGTCTCCTTCGTTCGGGTGAGCTGCCTGGTGAGATGGAAGAGCGATGTCTCGTGCTCACCTGCCTGGTCGACTCTCGCCTCCCAGGAGGCGCCACGGTACTCCGCCATCTCCCCAGACAACTCCTCCGCCAGGTTGTTAAGGTCACGCTTCACCCGGGGGCAGCGGGTGCGCGCCCATAATCGACGTAAAAGCCTTTTCCTGGCCAATTTCCTCTCCAGGTGGGCCGGGAGTCTTGCGCGTCTTGAGGTCTTCGGTATGAGAGTGGTCGCCGCGTCCAACGCCTCCCGGACTGAAGCCGTGAACGCGCTGGCCGCGGCTTCCACTTCCCCCGGTGAATTAAGCGCCTGGGTGAGTTTGACCCCACCCATGGTTAACTGAAAAGCCTCCCAGTCCACCCTTCGAGTTTCAGATTTAAAAGCCACCGCGTCGGCCCCCAGACCAAGCGTGACCAGAAATTGGGAGGTGCTGCGTGTCCAGATCATACAACACCTCCACATGAACAGGGCATCGGAGATTCCTGTGAAGCACTATGTCCAGGACATCGGGGCGAGAGGACTCAGCCGTGGGGATGTGCGTAGGCGATTCTGGCCCAATCGCCTCGTAGCCCATCTCCTCAGCGTCAAAGTACAGCTTGCGTCCCGCTGTATTGGTGATTCTGGAACCCCAAGCCGGATGTTTGGCATTGAGATCACCAGCCAGTAAGGTCGCAGCGCTCTCGTCCAAGATGGTGTGGATGTCCTGCGGGATAAATTGGGGACCAGGCGGTCGGTATGCGGCAAACAGTCGCAGTTCCCGTCCCCCGGCGCTCACTACGGCCCCGATGGAGCGCGTGCTCACGAACGGGGGCAGAGGAAGCACGTCGTGTACCAGATCGCGGCGAATCGCAATGGCTGTGCCCCTGTAAGGGAGCCCTGCCGGCGATATTTCGTCGCGCCGGTACACGGCGTAGTTCGGGAGCGTAAAGGCCAGTCCCGGTCGCAGCTTCGTCTCGCCCAGCAGCACGACTTGTATGTCCTGCTCCCTGACGAGCCGACGCAGCGCCGGGATATGTTGGCCGATTCCTCCCGGGTTCCAGTACAGGAGTCTAAGTTGGACAGCCATAATGGAACCCAAGAGTGTCGGCCAGGATGGATTTAATGGTACCTACAAGCGCTGGGTACCGCGCAATAGCCTCGCTGATGGTTGCTATTGCCGCCACCAGGTCATCGGCCGGCGTATTGATCCCCAGGGCCTGCAGGGGGCGAGGTGTGGGAGTGGGGATAAAGACGGAGCGGGGGCGGGGTGATGGAGGCTGGGGTGCTGGGGCTACCTGGACCTCTACCTCCCTCTGCGACCGCTTACCTTTCCCCTTCCCTTTGTGGGAGGGGGCCGCCTGTGCAGCTGCCGGAGCTGGAGTCGGTGCTGGAGGAGGCGGCTGGTGGTCTGCCGGAGCAGCCTTGGTGGTGACGGCTGTCCTCGCGCCGCTTCCTGAGGGGCGCGGTCGATCGGCCGTCGATGGTTGCAGGGGGGGAGCCTGTACAGCCGGCGTTTCCACCTGCTGTCCGCGCTTCCCCTTTCGCCTCTTGGCTTTGCGCCTGCTGCTTCTTACTACAGCAGGGGCATTAGCCGGGGCCATCAGCGACGCGCCCTCAGTCGGCGCAAACTCCTCCACGACTCGAACTGGGACTGGCTCCCTCCGGGTCTGCGGCGGACGCTGTGCGGGCGCTGCGGTAGTTGGACGAGGCGGAGGGACCGTCATACCCCTCACGCGAGCCATCCTGCGCAGGTAAACACACGACCTGTTATTGGCCGAGTGCGCCCCCTTGCAGTTGGTGCATTTGGGGATGGTGTAGTGTGGAACATTATAAACTGTAACGATGTATGACTGTACTCTCTTTAATAATTATATGCAGTTCAATACCAGACTCCGTGTGTTTCACTCGCCTACCAAATCCCGATCTCATTACATGGCGACCCTGCCGGTAACGCGAATCCGATATGCGACGCGCATTCCTTAACCATAAACGGAAGAAATAAGACACGTTAAGTATTAATCATCGAATCGAGAGTGGACCAGCGTGGTGGAGAATATTATTGTATAAAATGGGAGGCTCAAGTACAAAGGAAGAAATGGTGATAGCCCAGACTGCGGGTGCTGGCGGACAAAACTCGGCTTCTGCCCAGCAATCGATGAAACACGAGACGACAAATATTCTTCTAACAATTATATGTGCAATCCTGGTACTGGTCATCTTAGCGGGGGCATATAAAATTCTAAGAAAATGTCAAGACGACCACATCGAGAGGAGGCTGAATGAGCGCACCCTGGCGCGGTACAGCAGCATCCTGCGCCGTCATCAGCTCGCCCCGGAGAATACCGTATAATACGTTTAACAGCAGTGTTGTAAAGTGAAAAGCAGTGACATTTTGTTTTTCTCGGACTTTAACATGGTACACAACATACTTCTTTTTGTATGTTTAATTTGTTATGGCCGAACAATTAACATTATTTCTGAACGAATTAAGAGGTATTAGATGTTATTTGATAAAAATTGGACCGGGACGAAGAGTAGGAAAAATTATTCAAATTAAGAAAAAAGAAGCTGATTGTATAGTTAATAAGTTTAATTGTTATTTACAGATACATAACACCAAAGTGAAATTAGGGGATTCGAAGGACTTATCTTTAATAAATAAAATTAATAAAGAATTTCAAACTTTATATAGTGAAATTTTAAACTTGTGTATGGAGGAAACAAAGGAGGAGCAGTCCTCTTCTTTCAAAATGTCGGACGTATTTGAATTAAAGGTTGCTCTTAGCCTTTTACCGATTATGAATGAGGATGTTAATAGTATTAAGCAATTAATTGAAGGTATAGAGTACTACAGTTCGATATTAGATAACCCAGAATGTCAGAAAAAACTTGTTAAATTTATACTTAAAACTAGATTGTCGCAAAATGCAAAATTAAAATTATGTCCTCATTATGATACTGTCGATGATTTGTTAAAGGATATGCGAAAAACTTTACTTCCACAGAAAGCTCCTACAGCGATCCAACATAAACTACAACAGACGCAGCAGCGTGAAAAATCGGTAGCTGAATTCGGTAAGGAAATTACTGATTTATTTGTGGACTTAACTATTTCACAAGCAGATGGAGATCAAAAAGCGTACGATATTTTAAAACCGCTAAATGAAAAATACGCTATAAGACGTTTCGCAGATGGCCTTCGAAATCGCAGGTTAAGTTTAGTTATAGCCGCGCGTAACTTTTCATCCCTGAAAGATGCAATACAGACGGCTCAGGACGAAGAGTTTTCTACAGTTCTATCAGCAGAAGTGATGGGTATGCATCGTAATTTTAAAAACTCATTTAGGGGAAATCTTTCAAACAGGGTTTCCGCAGCAAGACGAGGCCAATATAATAACCAAGGACGGTTTTACGTTACAGCTTCGCGTGGACGTGGCTACGCATCGCAACAACAATCCAACGGGTACAGCTCTCGAGCGCCTTATGTGAGAGGAAACTCGCGCTTTTCGCGTAGATACAGAGGTAGGTCACTCCCGATACATAATCGCGGTACACGAAATGAAATTAACATTATGAATTCGGGAAACATTAATACAAACGACACCGACAATATCTCGGATAACCCACATACAGATTCGTTGAATCATTTTTTTCGAGCCTGACTTTATTTGTACATGTAATTCATTGAACCAAATCGAGTTTCACATAGGTCAGCGTAGACATTCTTGGCTCATTGATTCTGGCGCTTCGATATCGGCTATCAAATATGACACTCTAACGTGTCTAAACATTCCTTTCCATAACGAAAAGCTTAGTGTAAAAGGCATAGGCGGTTATATTACATCTGACGGGTTCGTTTATATTAACTTACACTGTAATGGTGAATATTTTAAGCATAAATTTTATGTATTCAAACAGTTACCTTCTAAAACGGATGGAATTTTGGGTCAGGATTTCTTAAAATCATTTCATGCAATTGTCAATTTCGAATTAAATATTATACAGTTAACGTCTACGAGCGGGAAAATTATAACTATGTCCTTTGAGAGTAGCACTTGTAATAACACATTTTTGACAGTTCCAGCGCGAAGTGAATCAATTCATTTTGTAAATACGAATACTTTAGACGAATTGGTGATTGAATGTCAGCAGTTATGTGAGGGTGTATTTTTAGCTAGTAGCATTGTAAAACCACATAACGGAAAAATCCCCATAAAAATTTTAAATACTCGGGATGTCGATGTAAAATTAAGTCAATTCTCATTTATTAAATCAAAGCTTAGTGATTATTATATTTGTCACTTCAGTAAACCAACTATGAATTCTCAAAGGGTTAAAAGATTATTTTCAATGCTCCGGTTGAATAATTTGAATGAGGAGGAAAGAATATCCATAGAGAATATTTGTGCAAAATTTCCCGACGTGTTCCATCTACCGGGTGATAAATTAACAACCACCCCCCTGTATAACGAAAGTATTAAATTAAAACCACATACTACTCCAATATATACAAAGCCATATAGGTTACCCCAGTCGCAGAAAAAAGAAATAGATACGCAAGTTAAGAGTATGTTCGATGATGGAATAATAGAGGAGAGTAGAAGTGCTTGGTCTAGTCCATTATTACTAGTTCCAAAAAGAAGTGAATCCAGCGGTACGAAGAAATGGCGGATAGTTATAGATTATCGAAAATTAAATGAGAAAATTCAGGATGACAAATTTCCTCTTCCAAATATAACGGAAATATTAGATTCATTATCAGGTGCTGTCTATTTCACTCACCTTGATCTATACCAAGGGTTTTACCAAATCAATTTACATCCAAATAGCAGACCATATACTTCCTTTACAACGACTAAAAATCAGTATCAGATGACTAGATTACCCATGGGTCTTAAAACCAGCCCAAATGCGTTCTCGCGTATGATGACTGTCGCTATGTCGGGTCTTAACTATGAAAAATGTTTGGTATACCAAGACGATTTGGTAGTTTTTGGTAGAAATTTGAGTATGCATAATCGAAATTTACTTGATGTATTCGGTAGACTCCGTAAAGTAAATTTGAAATTAAACCCAGTTAAATGCTTGTTTTTACAGAAAGAATTACTGTACCTAGGTCACATAGTTTCGGAAAAAGGTATTTTACCAGACCCAGCAAAGACAGATGTTGTTCGAAATTATCCCAGACCCCAAAGTACTCAAGATGTTAAGCGTTTCGTAGCTTTTATAAATTATTACCGTAAATTTATTCAAAATTTCGCAGAGTACGCATTTCCATTAAATAAACTATGTTGCAAAAATGTATCGTTTGTTTGGACAGAGGAATGTGAAAATGCTTTTCTATATCTAAAAGAGAAATTAATAAAACCGCCAGTTCTTCAATATCCCGATTTCTCGGAAGAAAATATGTTTACTTTACAAACCGATGCTTCAGGTATAGCAATCGGGTCCGTATTAAGTAACAGTGATGGTCGTCCTATTGCCTACGCTAGTCGTAGTTTAAATAAAGCAGAAATGAACTATCCTACTATTGAAAAGGAACTCCTTTCAATAGTATGGAGCGTTAAATATTTTAGACCTTACTTATATGGTCGAAAATTTAAAATACAGACAGACCACAGACCTTTAGTTTATTTATTTAGTATGCGAAACCCGTCTAGTCGATTATTAAAATTTAGATTACAGTTGGACGAATATAACTTTTTAATTGAGTATTTGAAAGGGTGCAACAATGTAGCTGCAGACGCATTGTCGCGCATTAGTATAACATCAGAGGATTTGAAAAGTATGAGTGAACAGATGATGCATGTGATGACGCGAGCTCAAACAAGAGCTACGAAAAATAATTGTAATTTGAATAAGGACAGTACAAATTCTTCGACTATTAATATTCCCACTTGCTCAAGGTCTGATCAACCAAGGGTTGTGGAAATAATTAAAAAGCCGAATAATTTTACTGAGTTATCCTTAATAACAATGAAAGAATTAAATAAGTTACTGACATCGAATTTAATAAGTAATTATTCACGGTATTTTATGTACGTAACGACTAAGGCAATTGTATATTTAAATCCAAAACCTCGATCAACATTTACGCGAGCCGAAATGATGAGAGACTTGGATTTATTATGTAAACAATTAAATATAAATGAATTATGCATAATTAAAAATGAAAATAATGAAGATTTTATTGCTAGCATTATACAAGAGATAAATAAAAGTCAAAAGTGGTCCGGACCACGTATTCTGATAATAAAAGGTGTTCAAAAAATAAATAATATTGACGATAGGCGCGTTATTATAAACGATTTTCACCTTTTACCCACGAGTGGCCACGCGGGAATCAGGAGAATGACTAATAACATAAAAAAATATTATTTTTGGAATAACATGGAAAAAGATATAAGAGATTATGTAGGGAAATGCATGCAATGTCAGAAACAAAAATATTCAACTTATATTAAACAACCGATGGAGATAACAAGCACAGCGAACGCCGCGTTTGATAAAATCTATCTCGATATAGTCGGTCCATTACCTACAGATGATAATGGTTACAATTATGTACTCACACTACAATGCGAGTTAACCAAGTTCGTGGAGGCATACCCTTTGCGTAACAAGGATACGGTAAGTGTGGCGAGAGCTTTTGTCAACAGCTTTGTACTTCGGTATGGAGTTCCACGGGAGATCGGCACCGACAGGGGAACCGAGTTTATCTCCAGCACCATGACTCAGGTATGTCAGCTTTTAAATATAAAACATTTAACGTCAACGGCATACCATCACGAAAGTTTAGGTTCCCTTGAAAACTCGCATAAGCACATGGGAGCGTATTTAAGAATATATTGTGAAAATAAAACTAATTCATGGAGTGACTGGTTACCGTTCTGGACTTTTTCTTATAACAACTCAGTCCATTCTGAAACCAAGTACACTCCCTTTGAACTGGTTTTCGGTAAGTTGTGTAATATTCCTAACAATCTAACAAATGGTTTCGTAGGTCCTTTATACAATTACGACAGCTATCCTGCAGAATTACGGTACAGATTACAACTATCTCAGAAAGAAGCTAAGAATAATTTATGTGAAAGTAAAATAAAAAGAAAAGAACAATATGATGGTAAAATCAATCCAACTAGTTATGTTAAAGGCAATTATTTACTTTTAAGAAATCCATCTAAAGATAAAATGCAATATATTTATTTAGGACCTTATTTAGTATTAGAAGATTTGGATTATAATGTTAAAATTTTGAAAAATGGAAAAGAAGAAATAGTGCATAAGAATCGTACTAAACCATTTAGAATTTAAGTATTCTTAGATTTATTGCAATTTTATATTGAAACAATGTTTAACTTTGCTTTTTATACTATTTTTTTTTTATTTTATTTGATCTTTTTTTTGATGTATTTTAAATCTATATTTTACTTTTATTTTACTCTACTTATTATATCATTTAACTGAAAAAATGTAACTATTGTTAATTTTTTCTTTTGTTTGTGAAGGAAGGTGTAGTGTGGAACATTATAAACTGTAACGATGTATGACTGTACTCTCTTTAATAATTATATGCAGTTCAATACCAGACTCCGTGTGTTTCACTCGCCTACCAAATCCCGATCTCATTACAATGGCGTCCCTCGGTTCTGGGCAATCCCGAACTGCGTGCCCCCCCGCGCACCGGACGCATCTGGCCGGCCGGTGGCAGTTGGTAGAGGAGTGCCCCACTGCTTGGCACCGATGGCACTGGGGGGGGCCAAAGCGACCCCTCCACGCCTCCACAACGACCCCCGGCATGAACAGGAGTTCCGTCACCCCGTAGAGGCGGCGCAACTCCGTCTCGGCCATTCGGTCCAGCTGCACGTAGAAGACGCAGCCGGGCTTACCTCGCCTAGATGGAATGTGGCGCGCGAATCGTGCCGGGAATCCAAGCCTTTTTAGGGCTTCTGTGACGCTTCCTGGGTCCGTCATACCCGGCAGGCCCTTGACCGCCACCTTAGTGGGGCGATCGTCCTGCGGCGTATAACAGAACCAGGAGAGTCCCGGTTCTATGGCGGATAAGTCCGTCAAGTACCTTTGGATCACCCGGTACTCCTCGGCTGTCGGTGGCATAAACCTTATGCCTTGTCCAAAGGGCCGCGCATTAGGTGCGTGACCCAGTTTCTCCCGCAGCGCCGCGAAATGAGTGGGCCAACTCGGCATCCGCTCGACCACGATGGGCGGGTACGCCTTGCCGGCCGCTGCAGCACTCGTGGGCTGGCGGGTGGTGTTGCCTGCAGAAGTAAGAGGTGGTGGGCTTACTTGACGCGGCGGAGCAGGCGCCGCCAGCGCCGCCGCATAGGACGACTGTGCCTGGGGTTCAGGATACGATCCCAGGCGCGAAGATTCGGCCATCGGGCTGGATGGCCGGGCAGATGGGGACGCGGCGCCGGGCGCCGGCGACGACGCCGATGCCAGACCGGCGTACGACGTCGAGTCCAGCTCGGCGTCCGTCGTCGCGACCCTTGGAGATGGCGTAGGTGACCGCGGCGGCGACCTAAATGACTTTAATCGACTCACCGTCCTGGAGGCGGCAGCAGCAGCAGCGGGAACCTCGGCACCCTCGCGGCTGTCCTCATACTCCGAGGAGCTTTCAGGAGACTGTGGATCCTCGCTATCAGACGATCCTCCTTGTTCTGCATCTATGCACACCACCTTCGCCGGCAGCTGTGCACTCTCCGGCGAAGATGATGGCTGGCGTTGGGTCTTCGGGGGCCGCGCAGTACCTTCGGCTGGTCCTTCTCTTCGACCGCCGAAACACAGCGGGTTTCCTCGTTGCCCCCGTCTCTGGCCGATTTCAGCGAGTTGGGCCGCTTCGGGGCCGGCCACCGCTTCGATTTTTCCAGTATATATGTTCCTCCGGACAACTTGTCGCCCGGAGGGTAGGCTTCCTGGTGTGGATCTTGAGGAGGGTAGAGCGCCGCTGTCCCTTTCCCTCACCGATCTTCCGTCCCTCTCTTCTGAAGGTTCGGTGAGGGTAGGGACGATATTACGCCTCATGAGGGTAGTTGGAGAAAATCTTCCTTCTCACTCCAAGCCTCCCTTTTCCTCTTCAATGTGTTCGATCTTGAGGGTAGATGAGTGCTCCTTTGCCCAAGACGATTTTTTCGCGCAGCTTTTGGCCCAACACCGGGACCCTTTCCAATGAAAGGGGCGGTGTTGGGCGTGGGACGAATTCACGCACGGAGATTGCTGTCGGAGGCACTGGCCCGGGGGCAATCAGCACCGAACGCAAACCGCAGTCACCACGACGTCTGTGGAAGGCATCCGATTTTGGGAATTGCGGAATTACTAGAGAGTGGACGCAGCCACCTCCACGACTACATCGCATCGAAGACTTCCCTGTCTACGTGGCCACTATTAGCGCTGCTACGCAACACCGCTACGCAACACCGCTTCCGCTATCCAGGGCAGTAGCATTCTAGCATTTCTAAAAGTGTCTGGAATCTTTTATATTCAGTGTGCGGACCCTACTTTTATTAACCTTACATGCTAGTTGTTCTTTTAATACTGTTATAACTGTTAATGTTATAACTGTTAAATTTTTAACTGTTGCTTAGTTTTAATAAATTGTAACTTTATATTTATAGTTTTATTTATATTATTTAAGCTTAAGGTTACAACATCATGGATCCGTGGTTAGCACGAGGGTAACACATGGTTAGCTCAGAGGTATCACTCTCCAGATTATAGTATGTACGTGTTCTCGTAGATCTGTGATTTAAATTTGTCTACTATACCTCCACAAGGCTTACCTACAACGGTATCTCATGGTTGCACCGCGGATACATCAAGGACCCGTGCTTAGCACGAGGGTAACGCGTGGTTAGCTCAGAGGTATCATTCTGTGGTGTATACATGTCTACCACGGCTCCACAAGGCTTCACAACAGTATCTCATGGTTCCACAGTGGAAACACTAAGAACCCGTAGTTTAGCTCAAGGGCAATACATAACTAGATTAAAGGTAACACTTTCGCAGGTGTTCTCGTAGATCAGTGATTTAAATTTGTCTACTATAGCTCCACAAGGCTTACAACGGTATCTCATGGTTCCACAGTGGAAACACTAAGAACCCGTGGTTTAGCTTAAGGTCAATACATAACTAGATTAAAGGTAACACTTTCGTAGGTATTAAGAGGTGAACTAAATAAATTTTGACTTAACTTTTAATCCGATGGCGAGTGATCGTTGTCGTGGACTGGCAGGCGAGCTTGGCCATTGTGGCATTACTTTGAGGAAGCTCAGTATTTTCTCCCGCCGACACGGCACCTTGTTCACCCGGATGCAGCGCACGCTCCATGCCGTAGACGTGACGTGCCTCGTGACACAACACATCGCAATATGGTGCTATCATGTGGTGATCATAATGTGACAGGTGGAACCGCAGCTGATGAAGAATCTTCTTAGATCGGAGCTTGTTCCGATCCCACTTCTGATAACGAAGTGAGTGCGACGATATGTGACGTCAGGAAGGCCAGGAGTCAGGAGTCTTCATTATTGTCCTTTCTTGAAGATTTTAAGTAAAACACCGGAGTAAACTTCTTCGATTTATTCACAGTTTAGGAGGTCCGATCGCTTCGACGGTTAAACAAGAATCTTTTTCTACCGGCAGGAGCTCGCCTTTTTATAACAATGTTTGGTGAGGTGACGATAACAAATTTATGGAGGGTAAACTAAATTACAATTCTAAAAATCACTCAATATTGCTAATTTAATAAAAAAACAATTTTCGATCTTTAAACTAACTAAAATAATTATTTTCGGCGACGTGTTTTTCATAAATACGCGATGTCGCGCCGACACGGCCATTCTGACAGGCGGTGCGTGCCCTGCACCTGCCTGAGTTGTAAAGTTAGAATTCTGAAACAAAGATTTTTTTTTTCTTAGAGGTAGGTATCTGTAAACAACACATGTTGCTCACAGGTGCAACACGTGGGAATTACGTTTACTGCACTCGGAGACTCCAAAAAAAGCCAGAATTTAAATGAATTTGACTTTAATTAATACAAGAATTACAATTTAGTCTTATTTCTAGCCTAAACTATGTCCTATCGATGTAAGATTAGGAATACTGTCACAAATTTAATAATTATTAAGGAAATCTCGGCTTTGACGTCATTCGCAATCACAACATTCCTAAATTGCAATTTTTAGTGTAATGACTAAATTATAATTGTAGGTTACACGTGCCGGTGGTATCAGCAATCCTCGTAGGGTTGTCCCACGTAATTCATCCACCCTCAGAGCGGCAACTATTTCAGAACGCTAAGTGAGAATGTTGCCGGTGTGGTGGCATTAACCTGCGAATGCACTTTGTACTCACGCGTTCCAAATACCAACAATATGTCACGTTAGCAATAAGTTTCTTTGACAATATTATATATTTAATAAATCACTATGAAATCAAGTTTGGTGTGAATTACTCGTGTGTTCCCTTCATACTCACAAACTATCTCACATACAACACACGCCACACACCAACATTGGTGACCCCGACTGAAAAGCACCCCGACGTGAGGAACAATCCAACTGAGAAACAACCCGACTGAAAAGCAACCTGATTAAGAAACCCCAAGTCGCAACCTGCTGACACAACTGCATCATCGAAGCGCGTTACTAAGTCAGGACGTAACGTGAAACCTATAGTTCGATTTTGCCTATATACATTATAATTATTTACGTGTCATTGTTTCATAAACTTTTACTTTTTGATTAGTTACATAAATTTATACATATTATATTTTACTTTCATTGTTATTTTTTTATATTTTCAAATGCTTACTTTTTTTACTATGTACATTTGTAAGCAAGATCTTTAATTGTGGGAAGAACCACAGGAAAAGATGGTGTTATCGGCTAGCTAATGTTCTTACAGTAAATTTATATAAGGTATGTAAGAATACTAGGGAAATATCCAAATTAAACAAATGTTACACAATTAAATATTTATTACAACTCTGAAGTTAATTACACAATTTATTTAATTTATACAATAAGATCATTGATATTCCCTAATACCAGCGGAAGAACATGAGACTAAATACAACAACGGACTCAGGGCCGCTTGTGAGGATCCGCGAGGTGAGCACGTATAATCCCTTAAACTCAAGCACTAGGGCATAAAGTTATAATGACTGCGCTTACAGATAAACAGTCTTGGTCACACACGGTTTAATAATAATTGTAATACCAACAATAACAACAAGGTTATATAATTTACCTTTGTAATGATAAAGTAACAATAAAGGGTGGCTATTTTACCTTTATAACGGTTGGTAATATTTTACTTTTGTAACGGAGCAGAGACCCTTGGCATCGGAGAACATGGATAACCATGTGGCCGCAACCTCACGGAAGACCTACGGGTAGATATAGACAGGGAATCCTATCCTACGTGTCTGTGGTTACCTCGGAGACTGGGGCAGACGCCCGCGACGGCTGTCCTGGTGTGACGCTTCGTCGGCACGCGAAGGCACACTGTCCAGCCTCGCCAACGGCTACAGCCACCGGAGGACGGACTTCGAGGACACCACGTGGCACGTGGTCTGGACTGGACTGCAACCTCTAGGTTCAGGCTAGCGCACACGCAATAGACCTGAAACCCATATCCCCGCAAATTAGGATGACACTCCTAACAAGTAGAATAACAAATAAGGGCTCTAATATGAACGAATTGGACACTCACGTGGCATTGAAGACTTCGACGGGTATTTACTGCTGCCGGGCGTCAGGGAAATCACAATCCCTATAACATTTTGTGGTCACACAATCCCTGGAACCACCATCGACTTCACAGGGTCACCACATGGCCATGACCCGTACACAGGGCTACCGAACTTCCATGGCCTTCAACTTGACTGCTCGGCCGCCAAAACGAAAAGAACTCCAATAACGACCACTGGGACTAAAGACCCTCTGACACAGATAAAACAATAACCTCAGTTGACTTGTATACGACCTTGGAGTTTTAAATTTATATTTTACTATTAATTAATTTTATTATACAATTATTTCTATTTAATATTAAATTATTTTATCAATATTATCTTTTGTTAATTAATAGTTAATATTGTACTATTAAAATATTTATTGTCTCTGTTTACAACATTAGCGCCACTGTGACAAAGGAACTAATTGGTTATCGATCTACGGTAATTAAGTTACCGTGACCCAACAGATGGCGCTGAGACATTATTAACACACAACACAAGGGGTCAAATTTGCTACGTTACACATTTTATAATTTTTGGGGATGTTATTTTTTTATAAGAGGGGGAGTATTGTGGTGGCATTAACCTGCGAATGCACTTTGTACTCACGCGTTCCAAATACCAACAATATGTCACGTTAGCAATAAGTTTCTTTTACAATATTATGTATTTAATAAATCAGTATGAAATCAAGTTTGGTGTGAATTACTCGTGTGTTCCCTTCATAATCACCAAATACCAATAATACCATCTTAACATACAACACACGGCACACACCAACACCGATAATTGCCCAGGGGATTCTTCTGTGGGTTCGTCTCCTTTTTGATTCTTGTGGTTTCTACAAATCCAGAACTTGTACTTGTATACCAGGATTATGGCGATCAATATGCCTCCGATTGATAGAACCGTATAAAATGGTATAGTCGTATGGTATATAGCGTTGAAGTGCTCCAGCTGCAGGGGGGTCTGTGCCATGATTCTCTCTTGGATGCCGTGAAGATCTTGCAAGTTAATGGTACTCAACTGGATATGCGTGGATGTTGTAGGTTGTGTCCCGACGCTTTGGGGTATCCCGGTAAGTGTTAGGGGTTGACCTTCTATTTCGTCGTTTTCATTAGTTATAGTGAATTCTTCCGTTTTCAGGTGACAGTTAGCTGGAATCATCGCGAAGTAGCTTCCATGGAGCGAGGTGTAATCTAGTCTTCCGCATGTGAGTTGTGCCCGTGTTGGTCGTGGGAAGGAGAGTACATAGTGTCGATCGTCCAGTTTCTCCATGGCTTCTCTTTTCAGGATAATTCTAGTGAAATGGCAGGATTCTCCTAGATGTTGGCTGGTAATCATTCCTTGGATACAGTCGGTCTTGCTACGGACTCGAAGGTTGACTTGTTGGTCGCACAGATACCAGCTGTTAAACTTCGGACATTCTGTCTCTATGTACACGAATTGTTTCTCATAAGTTGCTATGAAAGGAGAGGGAGGAATAAGGCCTTGGTTATCTTTGTTAGGTATAATAGAGCTTGAAGAGCTCAAAATCATTCTTAGAAATTATCGGGAACTTAAAAACTATGACTATCTGTCTATTGACGTAATATGAACCTGGTTTAATCAAGTCATAATACTCTCTTAACTCTAAATTTGGAACATAATCGCTGCCGTACAAAGTCTTAATTTTATTTACCATGCCCTGTAATATTTTTACATCTATCATGGAATGGTGTGTGGTGGATCTGAATGAAAGCTAAACTATTTTCAACTCTTAAAAGTTCCTGCATTAGCTCCTCGGTGTTGTCACTAGCTATTTCTAGAACTTGAGCAAATTTAGCATATTTAAGCAAGGAAGTTTCTCTATAAGCATCACTGTTTAATATTTTTTTTTTTTTTATAATTTAACCTAACGATAAGGCAGACGGGCTACCTGATGGAAAGTAGTTACCGTCGCCTATGGACATTCGCAACACCAGAGGAGTTGCCAATGCATCGCCGGCTGTGAAGGAGAGCTCTTTTCGCACCTTTCTTGAAGAACCCCATGTCATAGCGCGCCGGGAATACTTCAGGAGGAAGTTCATTCCACAACTTGCCCGTCCGTGGCAAAAACGAGCGTGCAAACCGAACCGTGGAGGACCGCCACGAGTCCAGTTGGTGTGGATGGAACTTCATCCTTCGGCGAGTGGTGCGGTGAAGAAAAGGTGACGAAGGCACCAGGTCAAAAAGTTCCTCGGAACACTCACCGTTGTAAAGCCGGTAGAACACGCAGAGGGAGCCTATGTCCCTCCGCAGGCTTAAAGGTTCTAACCGATCGGTGATCCTTGGGTCGTTGACGATTCGGATCGCGCGTTTCTGCACGGAGTCAAGTGGATTAAGTTAGTATTGGGGCGCCCCTGCCCAGAGATGCGAGCAATACTCCATGTGGGGTCTCACTTGAGCCTTATAAAGCCGAAGGAGTTGCCCCGCAGTGAAGTATTGCTTGGCCCTGTTCAGAACGCCCAACTTTTTGGATGCCAACTTGGCTTTGCCTTCCAAATGACTCCGAAACTGCACATCACACGAGATGTCAACGCCCAGGATCCCCACGCTTTTGTCAACGGAGAGGGAGGTCCCTTGGAACTTTGGCGCCATGACAAATGGGGCTTTTTTAGCGGTAAACGCGCAGACTTGTGTCTTCGTGGGGTTGAACTCAACTAGGTTAAGTCGACCCCATTCTGAGACCCGCTCCAGAGAGTGCTCGATTTCAGACACAAGTCGAATTCTGCTTTCCTGCACTAGTATCCGAGAGGTGTTTGCACGGCCCGTGTACAAGGCATCTCCCGTGCTGTCATCTGCATAGCAATGCATGTTACCGACTTGCTGCAACATATCATTGATATGCAGAATGAACAGCGTAGGGGAAAGAACCGAGCCTTGAGGAACACCAGCATTGATGGTCTTTATGTCTGAGCAGCACCCATCAACCACAACTTTAATGTGCCGCTCAGACAGAAAACCGGTGATCCACGTGCACAACCTCTCGGGTAGACCGTATGATGGAAGCTTCGTGAGAAGAGCCCTGTGCCAAACCCGGTCGAAGGCCTTTGCAATATCCAGGCTAACCGCCAATGCCTCCCCGTTGCTCTCTATGGCTTGCGCCCATCGGTGCGTAAGGTACACCAGAAGATCACCAGCTGAACGGCCCTGGCGAAAACCATATTGGTGATCGCTGATCAGCTGGTGCTCCTCGAGGTACCTCAGGAGCTGCCAGTTAATAATTCGCTCCATCACCTTAGAGAGCAGGGAAGTTATTGCAATAGGCCTGTAGTTGGCCGGGTCGCTGCGGTCACCCTTTTTTGGGATCGGGTGAACGAGGGCCACTTTCCACGAAGACGGTACTTGTCCCGCCGTGTAGGAAAGCGAGAATAAGCGCGTTAAGATGGGAGCCAACTCGGGAGCGCACGTCCTCAACACCACTGCGGGGATTTCGTCTGGCCCGCTCGACTTCTTGATATCGAGGGACAATAGAGCACGCCTGACAGCCTTCTGTGTGAACCGTATATTAGGCATTGTGCTATCACATCGCGGGATGGTAGGCGGTGTGGTCCCCCGATCGTCAAGTGTCGAGTTTGAGGCAAAAAGGGTACCAAGGAGATCGGCTTTCCCTTTTGCCGTATGGGCCAGAGAATCGTCTGCTTTCCGCAGTGGTGGAAGTGAGGAACGACAGAAATTACCCTCGACAGCCTTGGCCAGCGACCAGAAGGCTCGACTCCCTGAGGGGTAGCCTAGTAGTCTCTCGCCAATTCTGCCGATGTGCTTAGACTTCGCCTTGGCCATATGCCTCTTTGCTGAACGGGAGGCAGCATTAAATGCGGTTCGGAGCTCGGGGCACTTCGGATCCTTGCACGCGCTCGCTGATGCCCAGGCTTGATAGGCATCCTGCTTAAGGCTTGACGCCCTAGCGCAAGATGCATCAAACCAGGGCTTGCTCCGACCGCCGACGGACACGACAGAGTTTGGAATGAAACATTCCATACCCTGCCGTATCACGTCGGTGATAGAATCAGCACACGTGCTAGGGTCACCCGAGACGAAACATAGCTGCCTCCACGGGTACGAAGCCAGGAAATTCCCGGAATCCGTCCCAGTCTGCTGACTTATAGTGCCAAACTTGTCGCCTCCCGCTTGGACGTGTCCTCACGGGTTGCGACAAGGGCACAGTAGAACTTACCAAGCAATGGTCAGACGAACCAAGAGGAGCCTTGACCATTACTTGGTACTTCTCAGGGTGGGAGGTCAGCAGAAGGTCAAGCAAAGAAGCAGTATGGGTCTCCACATCAGGTACCCTGGTAAAACCGGGCACGAGCTGGGAGAGTCCATAGGCCAAAGAGAAGTCATACGCAGCTCTTCCGGCAAAGTCAGTGATCCTGGAGCCCAGCCAATCAACATGGTGGGCATTGAAGTCACCCAGAATCATTAACTCCGCCGAAGGACACTGCTGCAGCATTCTGTCGGACGCCCACTGGACGTGCTCAAATAGTCGAGTCGTCTCCACATCTCCGCTATAGGACCTATACAGGCACGCATAAACACGGGTTTGCCCCCCGATGTCCACGCGCACCCACAACAAGGATAGGTCCTTGTCTTCAAGGCAGCTAAGACGGCGACAGCAGATATCTCCCCGAACGTACACACACACCCCGGCTCGACGCCTAAATGCGTGCTCTAATTTGTAGCCGGGGTACTCCAGATACGATGTATCATCTGGAGTTGATATCTGCGTCTCCGTCAAAAAGAGTAAAGCCGGCTTTGCCGTCTCGAGATGATGATGTACGGCATTCAGATTGGAATGAACCCCCCTGATGTTGCACATATCCACAGTGAGTGTGGAGAGGGTAGCCGCTGTTTTAAGCTTTACTCCTTTTTTAGTTTTGCCCATTGGTGTTGTAGCGAAAAGAAAGGGATCTGGAAAGGATTTGCGGTGCTCCGTCAAACGCCCCCTAAGATAAGGTGTAGATCCAAGAACACAGCGCCCGCAGAGGTGATGTGGGATGCTGGCGCGGGGGACGGAAGGGCCCCCGGTCCCCCCCGTGCACGACTACCTGGCTCCACACCGGTCTCTTACTCCGGCAAGGTAATCGCGCAACGGGATTTTTCGCTGGTTGGCGGGACAGCCTCCCGGGCCAGAGGTTAAAAGTGTTGCCCGGGTTCGGGTCCCCAACTAACCAGCGGGCGGCCAGCGGAAAACCGTTTCACCGGGTCTCCCTGGCCCCCGCGCCAATACACCACGCCCCCGCGAGCGACGGTGCCGAAGGGACCCACCGGTCCAGGGGATACGCCGCCGGAGACATCACAAGAGGATGGGAGGGGGGGAAAAAGGGGATAAACTGGCTCTCAGGTACACTACTGAAACACGACGAGTCGTTATTAACAGTAGACTCCGACCTGAGGGTGGTAGCTAGCCAGGCAGATTCAGCAAGGGAATCTTACCACCAAGCGATAAGGTTAAGTGTGTTATTAATCTTTTTCTGATCATCTATTAATTGTTTAAGTGCTTTATTGTGGTCTACTATCCATTCTTTACTTAAACTAACATGATTATTAAAGTCAGAGGCCATGCTGTTTTGGTTATCCTGTAATAATTTAATAGCTTCGATATATCTTACCGCGTCGCTCTGGTCAAGGTTACCAGTTATGCCTTTAACCATTGAACCAAGACCGTTTACAAGACCTCTCTTAGCTCGATTGGGCTCTAATGTCTGCAATTGACTCAGGATTTTATCAAGTCTGTTATGTAGATAATTTATTTGAAATTCATACAGAGCAAAGGTGTCATTAAGGAGTCTAGCCTCGTCGCTGGGTCTGCACGAGATTAACTCTCTCTTCAATATCGTCCAAGTTAACGTATTGTAGGAACGTGTGATAGTGGGTGGTAAACTTCATGGTTCCGAGTCTGTAAGGCAATAGTCCTGATCCGTCTGCTAAGCTCTCAAGTTTTATTTCCAATGTCCATGTCGTTTGAACGGTTAGAAGTAGCAGGATCCTGTGACAAATTTGCGCTTTTGGGAACTCGTTTTAGTCTGGACTTGGGAACGGGACCGCGTTTCTTGGATGTATAGATGTGGATCGGTAAGTCAGCAAGTACGGTATCTTCCCCCCCGATGGGTCGCCACCTTGTCGTGGTGGGGGGGCTTGCGTGCTGTGATGTACTATACGATGTACCTACTATGATTAGTATGATGATTAATATGATCAAAATGTATTGAACGTATTGAACAGGCAGTATTAAATGGATACTCGAAGATCGCGGTCGTTTCATTTACTCGAACCTTAAGCATCTTACATTACATGGCGACCCTGCCATATACGGACGGTATGACAAAGTTCGGTCGCGAGATGCGTGCGTGTCGTGTTACAGACTAAAGAACGGTATGTTATGAACTAAAGTTATGTGCAAGTAGAACACCATGTGCCGGTCTTCTATAGCCAAGGACGAGGTCTTCATTACCCAAAATACCTCAGGGGGTTCAAATGAAGCCACGGTAGTGCAACAGCACCTGACTACCATAAGCATAGTGCTCATCGTTATATGCACTGTACTGGGACTCGCGGGGCTGTACCTCATATAAAGTGTACAGAAGATGCCATACAAGCTGGATACAAAATGAAATCTTGATGAGCAGTCTACGGCGTTCGTTTACTACACCGAGGCAAGGCGGCTGGAGATTCTACGAGCATCGTCGAGACCACGACCAGCACCAGGAGCCGACCGCACCAGTGGCTGAGAGTAAAATGTGATGCAGAAGAAGATAACTTTTTTTTTGTTTGCTTGCGTATGTCACGTTTATTGTAAGTTACATTATATAATTCTTATAATTAAGGGTCATGGTATAATTGTTTAATTTTTTTTTTCTATTTGTTATTAGTTATTATACACATTATAATGAACACATATAATATATTGTATTATGGCTCATGACTTAAAAAGTATCTATGAGAAAGTTAAAGTTTTAAAAGAAAATTTGTTTAAATTAAGCTATGTCCGAAGAACTCGGGACGTTTTAGATATAAAATTAAAGGAAGCTAACGAGCTACGTTGTAAATTTGACAAATGTTTAATTGTTTTGGGAGATCAAATAGCTGATAAAAAAATAAAAGGTGAAGCATTGAAAGAAATACAATCATATTGCGATTTAATTAGGGATCACATTACACAAATAGAAACATTTTGTACAAAAGATTACAGCTTGCAATCCACGTCCAGGTGCACCGCTCGCGGCCAAACTGTCACGATGGAGGCTTTCGATTTTAGGACAGCGGTATCGTTGCTACCAGTCATGACAGGTGATGAAGCCGTCACCAAGACCCTGATGGATGGCATTGAATTATATGGCTCCACGCTCTCTGACCAAAGTAAGGCTATGTTAATTAAATTCGTTTTAAAAACAAGATTAACTCAGAGCGCTAAACTAAGATTGTCAGATTCGTACGACACGTGCGAATCACTCATCAATGATATGCATAAACATCTTCTCACAAAAAAATCGAGCACGGCTATTCATAAAGAGCTTATGCAAATAAGGCAAAATAGTAGCTCAATTGATAGCTATGCAGATAAAATTGAACAATTGTTTGTGGACTTGACGATATCGCAATCCGATGGTGACCAAAATGCATATAAAGTATTACGTCCGATAAATGAGAAAATAGCTATTAGAAGTTTCACGGACGGATTGCGAAATCGCCAATTAAATACAATTTTGTCTGCGCGTAATTATACTACACTGAAAGATACCATCAGAGCAGCAAAAGACGAGGAGGCATCCTGTAGCCGTAATTATGAAACAATGGAGCCGTCGATGTATTTTGGTAATCGTGGTGGTGTAAGTATGCGTCAAAATTATACTCGTAGATATACAGGTGGTCGTATACCAGGACGGAGTCATCAGCAGCGACAGCAGCCAGATCGTCAAATGTTACGGAGTTCGGTATACCACGGACAAACGGAACGTGGAAACCAGCATCAGGTATATCGGGGGAAAAACTCGCGTGGTCATCGCCATAAATATAACTATAATAAACGAGGACATTTTCGGGGTCAAAACCAAAGTATACGTTGCATGGATCCGACAAGCCAGGTAACGCAAAATGCTGCAAATATTGATAGTAACCCGGAAAGTAACATGTTAGAATTTTTTCGAGACTAATAATATATTTAGTTGCCAACTTAGTAGTACGATTGAGTTAGCAATAGATAACACCAAATATAGATGGCTCGTGGACACAGGAGCATCGGTAAGCGCAATAAAATACGAGATGCTTAGTAATCTAAACGTACCTATTAATAAGAAACCGATTTACATAAATGGTATTGGAGGCAGATTACAAACTGAAGGCTTTGTTTATTTAACGTTGTCTATAAACGGAATGGAATTCAATAATAAATTTCATGTAATGAAACAGTTACCAACTCAGACTTTTGGAATATTAGGAATTGATTTTTTAAGTAAATTCAAATGTAACATAAATTTTGAATTAAATAACATTACTTTGCATAGTTCTTATAAAACAATCTCATTACCATTGCAAATGGGTATATTAGGTAATAACTTTTTGTCAATTTCTCCTAGATGTGAAAAAATATTTTATATAAATTCGGTCATGAATGAAGATTGTGTGATTTTTCCGAGAGAGTTGTGTGAAGGAGTCTTTCTTTCAGGCGGAATTGTAAAAGTAGTTGATGGAAAAATACCAATACAAATATTAAATACACGAGAGGAACAGGTCAATCTTAGCTACTTTAGGCCGGAAACTGATTGTTTGAGTAATTATTCAATTTGCAACTTTGATAAATATGATATTAACCCGGAACGCGTTCGTAAAATGTTATCATTATTACATTTAGACCATTTAAATAAGGAGGAGAAACCTTCAATCATGAATATTTGTGCAAAATTTTCTGACGTATTTTTCGTGCCGGGAGATCAATTAACAACTTGTAACTTATATGAACATAATATTCAGTTAAAGCCTAATGCGGACCCTGTATATACAAAACAGTATCGCTTACCTTACTCTCAAAGAAATGAAATCGAAAATCAAGTCAAAAGTATGTTACAAGACGGAATTATTGAACCCGCTTGTAGCGAATGGTCAAGCCCAATACTTCTGGTCCCCAAAAAGTCTAATAATAATAATAATAATGAAAAAACTTGGCGCCTGGTTATTGATTTTCGTAAATTAAATGATCGTATCATTGACGACAAATTTCCGTTACCCAACATAACAGATATTCTAGATTCTTTGTCTGGCGCTATGTACTTTTCCCATTTGGATCTCAATCAGGCTTTTTACCAGTTAAAACTTAACCCCTCTAGTAGAAAGTACACAGCCTTTACAACATCGTCTGGACAATACCAGATGACTAGGATGCCCATGGGATTAAAAACAAGCCCAAGTTCTTTCTCTCGAGCAATAACTATTTCTATGGCTGGTTTAAATTATGAAAAAGCACTTACATATTTAGATGACCTTGTTTGTATTGGTAGAAATTTGGAAAGTCACAATAAAAATTTAATAGACATTTTAACTCGATTAAGAAAAGTTAATTTAAAGTTAAACCCCTCTAAATGTGTTTTTCTAAAAAAAGAACTACTATATCTCGGTCATGTCGTATCTGCCGACGGTATCAAACCCGATCCGAATAAAATTTCCGTATTGCAAAACTATCCGGTCCCCCAAAATGTATACGATGTTAAGAGACTTGTAGCATTTGCAAATTATTATCGTAAATTTATACCGAATTTTTCTGAAATAGCGTTACCCCTAAACAATTTATGCCGTAAAAATGTAATATTTAATTGGGATGATAAGTGCAAGAAATCATTTTCTACTATTAAAAACGCTTTAATGACCCCACCGTTACTTCAGTATCCAAATTTTGACGAAAACCATAAATTTATTTTAAAAACAGATGCGTCGGGTTTTGCCATCGGTTCGGTTCTATGTAATCAAGATAGACGGCCAGTTGCATACACTAGTCGTACATTAAATAAGGCTGAAAGAAATTACCCTACTATAGAGAAAGAATTATTATCTATAGTATGGGCCGTGAAGTACTTTCGACCTTATTTATACGGACGAGACTTCATAATAGAAACTGATCATAAACCTCTCGTATATTTATTTAATATGACAAATCCATCAAGTCGATTGACTAAGTTCAGACTATTGCTCGAAGAGTACAAATTTGTGATACAGTATGTAAGGGGATCGGATAATGCAGCTGCAGATGCATCATCACGCATCCAAATATCGAGTGAAGAGTTGAAAGAGATGAACGAGCATATAGTTTCAGTACTCACTAGGGCTCAAAGAAAACGTTTGAATGACGCGCAAGTTAATTCTAACAAACCTACGTTTGATAAGGCAACCACTAACGATTGGAATGATCACCCGAAAGTTGTGGGAACACTTAAAAAACCGGAGGATTGTGTAGAATTACTATTTGTTGATGAAAGTGAGTGGAAAAAGATGGAAAGTAATAAAGAGAAGCATACGCTGTTTAGTTTTATTTCCTCAAAGTCAACAATTTGTGTGAACCCTTTATTCCGATCATATTGCGCACGAGCTGCCTTTGTGAGGGAGTTAGGTTTCTTTTGTAATGAGAGGAATATAGATAGTCTCTACGTTATCAAAAACAAAGATAATATTGAATTAATTAAAGAGTTAACTCGTACGATAAATGAGACACCAAATTGGTCCGGACCACGTTTATTTATTTTAAATGGTGTACAAAGAATAACTAATAACGAGACTAAGCGTATTATACTTAATGACTATCACCTATTGTCGACTAGCGGACACGCCGGCATAAGACGCATGGTGAATAATATAAAAAAGAGATATTTTTGGCCGGGATTAGTCAAAGACGTCACTAACTATGTTAGTCGATGTGACAAGTGCTTAAGACAAAAACATTTTAATCTATACTTATAATAAAGTTGTAGAGAGGTCAATTCTGTACATGAAATATTTTTCCAAAATAACTATCAGGGCGTGATTAGGGATCGATACTGATGCCAAAAATGCAATCAGTAAAATTTTTGTCTGTCTGTCTGTCTGTCTGTCTGTCTGTCTGTCTGTCTGTCTGTCTGTCTGTCTGTATAACCGTTATAGAAACAAAAACTACTCAGTGGATTTTAACGAAACTTGGTACGATTATTCTTTATACTCCTGGGCTGGTTATAGTATACTTTTCATCCCGCTACAATCAATAGGAGCAGAGCAGTAAAGGGAAATGTTGGGAAAACGGGAGAAGTTACTTTTTTAAGCTTCTGTCGCGTGTGCAACCTTAATGGTTAAAGCTACACAGAAATCATGTATGAGGGAAATATTTTCCTTAAAATTATCTAAAAAATATCCTACGACAGTATATGTCCATCTTTTATGGTTGACTCACAATAACACGTGTAACTCCCGATAGCTTAGCAGTTCAAAGCTTTCTGATTATATTTGTCTACTCTTACGTTTATAACTCAGTCATCTATCTGTACGAAAATGAACATGAAAATGAAAAATGAAAAATGAAAAATGAAAAATGAAAAATGAAAAATGAAAAATGAAAAATGAAAAATGAAAAATGAAAAATGAAAAATAAAAATTGAAAAATGAAAAATGAAAAATGAAAAATGAAAAATGAAAAATGAAAAATGAAAAATGAAAAATGAAAAATGAAAAATGAAAAATGAAAAATGAAAAATGAAAAATGAAAAATGAAAAATGAAAAATGAAAAATGAAAAATGAAAAATGAAAAATGAAAAATGAAAAATGAAAAATGAAAAATGAAAAATGAAAAATGAAAAATGAAAAATGAAAAATGAAAAATGAAAAATGAAAAATGAAAAATGAAAAATGAAAAATGAAAAATGAAAAATGAAAAATGAAAAATGAAAAATGAAAAATGAAAAATGAAAAATGAAAAATGAAAAATGAAAAATGAAAAATGAAAAATGAAAAATGAAAAATGAAAAATGAAAAATGAAAAATGAAAAATACTTATAATAAAGTTGTAGAGAGGTCAATTCTGTACATGAAATATTTTTCCAAAATAACTATCAGGGCGTGATTAGGGATCGATACTGATGCCAAAAATGCAATCAGTAAAATTTTTGTCTGTCTGTCTGTCTGTCTGTCTGTCTGTCTGTCTGTCTGTCTGTCTGTCTGTCTGTATAACCGTTATAGAAACAAAAACTACTCAGTGGATTTTAACGAAACTTGGTACGATTATTCTTTATACTCCTGGGCTGGTTATAGTATACTTTTCATCCCGCTACAATCAATAGGAGCAGAGCAGTAAAGGGAAATGTTGGGAAAACGGGAGAAGTTACTTTTTTAAGCTTCTGTCGCGTGTGCAACCTTAATGGTTAAAGCTACACAGAAATCATGTATGAGGGAAATATTTTCCTTAAAATTATCTAAAAAATATCCTACGACAGTATATGTCCATCTTTTATGGTTGACTCACAATAACACGTGTAACTCCCGATAGCTTAGCAGTTCAAAGCTTTCTGATTATATTTGTCTACTCTTACGTTTATAACTCAGTCATCTATCTGTACGAAAATGAACATGAAAATGAAAAATGAAAAATGAAAAATGAAAAATGAAAAATGAAAAATGAAAAATGAAAAATGAAAAATGAAAAATGAAAAATGAAAAATAAAAATTGAAAAATGAAAAATGAAAAATGAAAAATGAAAAATGAAAAATGAAAAATGAAAAATGAAAAATGAAAAATGAAAAATGAAAAATGAAAAATGAAAAATGAAAAATGAAAAATGAAAAATGAAAAATGAAAAATGAAAAATGAAAAATGAAAAATGAAAAATGAAAAATGAAAAATGAAAAATGAAAAATGAAAAATGAAAAATGAAAAATGAAAAATGAAAAATGAAAAATGAAAAATGAAAAATGAAAAATAGAAAATGAAAAATGAAAAATGAAAAATGAAAAATGAAAAATGAAAAATGAAAAATGAAAAATGAAAAATGAAAAATGAAAAATAGAAAATGAAAAATGAAAAATGAAAAATGAAAAATGAAAAAGAAAATGAAAAATGAAAAATGAAAAGTGAAAAGTGAACAGTGAACAGTGAACAGTGAACAGTGAACAGTGTCACGGTGACGTAACAAATATATTAAATAGGGACAATTCTTGGCTATGCGGAAGATCCATCTTAACTTCTCGCAATGACCAGGCATTTGAGATTAATAATAAAATACTGTCGAATATACAAGGGGGAAGCAAAGTTTATAGTTCAATAAATAGAATGGTCGATGAACAAGACGCCACTAACTACCCGATAGAATTTTTAAATTCTTTAAATATGTCCGGACTTCCTTCTCATGAAATTTGTTTAAAAATTGGCATTCCGATTATTCTGCTCCGAAATTTAAGACCACCACAACTTTGCAATGGAACTCGGCTAAAAGTAACCCGGTTGCAACAAAATATTATCGAGGCTCAAATTTTAACAGGTTGCGGTGCAGGAGAAACCGTCTTTATTCCCAGAATTCCCTTAGTACCTAATAATTTTCCATTCCAATTTAAAAGAACGCAATTCCCAGTATCGGTGTGTTATGCAATGACAATTAATAAGGCTCAAGGGCAGACTTTTCGTGTTGCTGGAGTAGATCTCGGTGTCAGTTGTTTCTCGCATGGTCAGTTGTACGTCGCTCTTTCCCGGGTCAGTAGTTCCAAAAATCTTTACGTTCACGTGCCGGATGGATCAACATTCAACATAGTTTACCCGGAAGCTTTGCATTGAAGTATTTTCGTTATATAAGTACTTTAAGCCTTCGGCAGGATCGGAATAGGGCTACGGTATCCCTGCCTGTCGTAAGAGGCGACTAAAAGGGGCTTCCGGGGTTGCGGGCGGCTAGAGTGGGAGCTTGAACCGTCCAGCCAGGCGATACCGGGAAGGTGGCGATATGTGTGGTCGCATACCGCCGTAAAGACTAGATTGGGTGGTGGGCCCATCCGCCCATCTGGGAGGAGCCCGAGTCCTCTTTATAGCACCGAAGACGGCCACCGGGGGGGTTTTAGTGCGGTAAAAATTCCACATAACTCTGCGTCGCTCCCACGGCGTCGGGTACCTTTTGAAGGTTTCCCCCTCGAAAACAAAAATAAAAAAGGTTCTTAAGCCTCATGTGAACGTGATCTAAACAATATTACCAATACATTAACTCAATAACACACAAGGAGTTACTCGCTGGCGGAGTCGCGGGCAAAGCTATTAACAATAATATTGTGCGGTTCCGTATTGCGATATTTTTCAACAGTATTGTAGATATGACATATTATATTTCCCTACTAAAATACGAAAGTTAATCTGTTTGTTACATCAAAACCACTGAACCGTGAGGAAGGACATAGGCTACTTTTTTTTACGAAAAACAACGGAAACGCGGACGAAGTCGCGGGCAACAGCTAGTACTATAATAAATCTGTAAGAGGTCGCTGTCTGTACATGGAATAAATTTAGGTGAAAACCATTTCTAGAGGTTTTTAATACGATATAGTACCCAAAATAATGGTTTTTAGAAATCTTTTCTGTTTGTCTGTTTGTCTGTTTGTCTGTGTGTTTGAAAACGCTAATCTCAGAAACGGCTTATCCAATTTGAAAATAATTTTTACTGATGTGTTGTGGGAAACTTCACTTAACATTTAGTGTTTATTTTATGTAAATCGGTTTATAAATAAAAAAGTTATGTCTATTTTAAACTACGCAGTATTTATTCTGTGTTCGATAAGTGTTAATAACATAAGTAACTGCATAGTTGAATTGGTTGAAACTAAACATGTTATGGTCTGTAAAATGTATTCCTTTGTTATGTATTTTTTATTGGTTATGTGTGTACCTATGTTATTTGATACTATACACATCTATATCTCTATATCTATATATACTTATATAAAAACGAAAGGATGCTCTCTCACTCATCTACTGAATAAACATCGTAGAGCCTAAACTGCTAAAGATACGAATATGATTTTTACTAGGGGTTTTTTTTATGACGTAGACGTCAATTATTAATGAATATTCTGATCCCCCCCCCCCCCCCCCAATTTAACCCAAATAGGAGATGTAAGTTTCTATGAAAGTCCGTCAATTTTGAGGCCACCTCAATAAAATTTAGTATTTCGCTTTAAAACATAGTTTTAAACCGACTTCCAAAAATGAGAAGGTTATCAATTCGTCTGTATTTTTTTTAATTTTTTTTTTTATTTTATATTTGTTACTCGATTTCTCCGCACTGGGTGAACGGATTTGGATGATTTTTTTTTTCATTTGAAAGGTAGTGCGTGTCATGTGGTCACATTTATTTTTAGTTCACTTTTGGCAGTCGCATCCATAAGAAAAGCGCATAAGTCTGATATTTGCATTAACGATGTGCGCGATAAATAGTAGAATAACTCAATTTCCCACCAACCGATTGTGATGATTTTTCTTTTATTTGAAAGAATGTACTTCAAGGGTACTCTGATGAGTTTGATACGGTTCTGATCATAGGATCTATTTCTTTGAAGCAAATTAACGAAATTAGCAATACTCGGACCTAACTGTAGGAGTCCAATTGGGTTGAATGTAGAATGAGATTACTAAGCAGATATTTCCTAAAAAAATTGACCTTCAACTCTTCAATCCTGATGATGCAGGAGTAATGCTAGCCTGAACCGTAGAAGTGAGTCAATTTGTTTTTATGGATATATAATAAGACTGTTAAACAAATTCATGGGACAAAAATTTGATCTTCAACTCCTCAACCCTGATGATGTAAGGGTATTTCAAGAACAAACCGTAAGAGTTGGCTATTTGGTACTTACGGTTATGTACCAAAAATACCAAGCAAAGATACACGGTAAAAATTTTGACCTTCAACTCCTCAACCCTGATGATGCAGAGTTACTTCACGCCTAAGCCATAGGAGATGACCATTTGGTGCTTTCGGGTATGTAATATGATTACTAAGCAAAGATACAAAATGAAAATTTCGACCTTCAACTCCTCACCCCTGATGATGCAGGATGCTGCTAGCCTAAACTATACGAGATGGGCATTTGGTGCTTTCAGGTATTTAATATAATTACTAAGCAAAGACACATGATGAAAGTTTTGACCTTTAACTCCTCAACCCTGATGATGCAGGGGTACTTCAAGCCTAAGCCATAGAAGTTAGCTATTTAGTGCTTTCAGGTATGTAATATAATTACCAAGCAAAGACACATGATGAAAATTTTGACCTTTAACTCCTTAACCCTGATGATGCAGGGGTACTTCAAGCCTAAGCCATAGAAGTTAGCTATTTAGTGCTTTCGGGTATGTAATATAATTACTAAGCAAAGACACAAAATGAAAATTTCGATCTTAAACTCCTCAGCCCTGATGATGCAGGGTACTGCAAGCCCAAGCTACAGAAGTTGGCTCGCAAGTGCGTATAACTAATAAGAATACTAAGCAAAGACACGGGATATTTTTTTTTACCTTCAACTCCTCCCTGATGATGCGGGATAGTGCAAGCCTAAATTATAAAAGGTAGTCACATAATGCTTACGGTTGTTTTTAGTATATATTATAAGTTTAATGACAGCTCATTAAACTGAAATGTGATTAATAAATTGAACTTCAATTCATCAACCCTGATAATGTACCCTGATGATCTAAATACACAACCTACTTAAGCCGTATGAGTTTGGTACTTATTGATTACAATACATTACAACGCGTTCCTGAGAGAACATTATGATGAAAAGTGTCACTTTGAATACCTAAATCCTGAAAATGCAGGAGTATTGTCATGTTATTGTTAAGAGTTAGATTTAGCTGTAGCTTTTTAAACAGGATGGGTTAGGTTAGGTTGGAACATAAAAGAAAACATAAAAAATAAGCGAGGAGGGTGCGGCAGCGCCCTGCGAGCGGGTGCGCCCTGTTCGTATGAATTTTAAAGTGTTTTGATCATGTCTTCTGCTTTACAAAGAACAATGCGGGATTTACGCACACAAATAGCCCGATGCACCTCTTAAAAGATCTTATATTTGGCCACATGAAACAAAATATGAACTTAGAATATATTTCGCTGTTCAGTGATATTCCAATTTTCTAATGATTTACTTCAAGTAGATAATAGTGCTTTGTTATCCGTAAAAGTTAAAATCAATCTTTATATCGATTCGTCTTCGTTTAAATGTGGAGAAGTTGGTTGAAAAAGTATATCCCAATATTGTTAATACAACCAATAACACTATAAATTGGTTCCCAAAGACGGACCCACCCACCAATGAACGTGTCGATAAAATAAATGATTTTTTTTTTCAAAATTTAAAGCAGCGTCACAGATCTACTATTCGGTAGACACAGTCATTGAGATGGATGAAGTAGTTCAAATCAATCTTTGTAGTCGATACGTTTTGGTTCAAATGTGGAGGAGTTCATTGAAAAAAAGTATCCCGATATTGTGAATTAGACCACTAAGAATGTAAATTGGTTCAAAAAAGCGGTTTACAATATTAGAATTCGTCTAATTAAAAAAATACATAACAATACGTTCCTACCCACAAATACACACTTTAAATTCGTTTTTTCACTCTGTGTTTGACCAGATAGTATTTGAGCAGCCAAACCGATTTTAATGTTACTACTTTTTATCATAGAATTCCCACGGTGTCGAGATGTGCGCGGGAAAAACTTTGTGACACGTTGATTTGCACGCGGGCAAAGCCGCGGGTACAGCTAGTAAATATATAAACGAACCCATGAGTATCACAGATACGGGTTATTCCGCTTTTGATAGAATATATTTAGATTTAGTAGGGCCCTTATTTAAGGATAGTGATAATAACGCGTATATACTGACACTACAGTGTGACTTAAGTATGTGGAAGCATATCCACTTAGAAATAAGGATACTATTTCAGTGGCATCATCATTTGTTAATAATTTTGTTCTACGATACGGAATTCCTCGTCAAATAATATCAGATCGTGGCACCGAATTCGTATCAAATGTCATGAAAGAGGTATGTAAAATTCTCAATATACAACAGGTAAGTTCAACCGCATATCATCACCAAACAATCGGATCATTAGAAAATAGTCACAAAAATTTAATGTCATTTCTTCGCATTCAAACAGACAATGAACCTAAAAACTGGAGCACTTGGTTACCCTACTGGTGTTTCGGTTACAATACTACTGAGGTGTGCAGCGGGGGGAGATGGGTAATGAAAGACACGTCTGCACTTAACGATTGTCCATTTATTACTGTTTAACACTCTTAACCTACTTACTGTTTATTCATACACATGCTTACCACCACCACATATCAGGGGTAGTAGTAAAAAAAAAAAATAAGAAATACTTAATTTTTTTTTTTAGATGCTATTGTTATCCATGGATACAATACAAAGTCAATTTAGAGTTGCTTATAACTACTTCTTAAGAGCTAATTACACACAAATAATTTTGTTCTGTTCTTATGTACTATATCATTTTTATTGTTTTTTTGAATTACAACATTTGGATCTTTGTCTTCTACTACTGTGTAAGGTCCATCGTACAAATAATCTAACTTTCCACCCGTTTCATTACGTACTAACACTTGATCACCTTTTTTGTATGTTACAGGATTCACTTTTTTGTCATAAACAAACTTTCTATTTAATTTAGCTTTTATAAGATTATCGCGTGCATCCTTTTGCGCTGTCTGTAGTCTATACTTAAGCTCTAAACTATAATTATCTACGTTATATAATGGTTCTACTGAACTACTTATTCTACACGGAAGCTCACAGGACTTCCCAAATACTAATTCATACGGGGCATATTTGGTTGCTGTGTGTACAGTATTATTGTAGGCAAAAGACCAAAATGGAAGCCAATCACTCCATGATTCTGGGTGTTTATCACATTGAATCCGCAGAAACGAACCCAAATGCTTATGAGCATTTTCTAATGAACCAATTGTCTCATGGTGATACGCTGTCGAATTTAGTTTTTTAATTTCTAATAAGTTACATACTTCAGTCATTGTTGACGACATAAATTCTGTTCCTCTATCAGTTGTTATGCATTTTGGAATTCCAAACCTTAAAATAAAATTATTTACTAACGCTCTAGCTACTGTTTTTGTTTCCTTATTATTCAATGGATACGCTTCTATAAACTTACTTAACTCACATTGTAGAGTTAAAATATAGATATTACCACTATTATCCTTATCTAAAGGGCCTACCAAATCTAAATATATTTTTTCGAACGCATATGTTGCGGTGGTCGTCACCACCATTGGTTCAACTGTATGCCTCGAGTGTTTGCATTTTTGACATTTTTCACACTTATTTATAAAATCACGGACGTCCTTTTCTATTCCTGGCCAGTAAAACCTTCTTTTAATGTTATTTATCATTCTACGTACCCCAGCGTGTCCACTAGTCGGTAGTAGATGATAATCATTAAGGATATGTTTAATATCATTTTCATTATTTACTCTCGTTATACCCCTTAGCACTAAGATCTTAGGTCCTTCGTATTTTTCTTTAATTTTTACTTCATTTATTAATTTTTTTATAAATATTTCATTATCATTTCTTTTTATAATGCATATTTTGTCGACGTTTATTTTTTTACAAAATGTACTTAATTTTTCCACAAATACGGCTCGCGTAAAATGTGATTTATAATTAAGATTTACATACAATATTTTCCTTTTACAAACAAATGCAAAACACTCCCATTCTACATTTATTAATCCTTCATCTCTTAATTTATTAAGTTTACTTCCTTCTTCTAATATCATTTCCACTGACTTACTCGGTATCCTTAATATTTCTGTGACTCGCGGTTGATCAGGCCGTTCGTCCTCGGAAATACTAGGGATATCGTTACCCTTTTCATGCTTCTCGTCTTGCTTCCTCTTTTGTGCTCTTGTCATTACTGTTACTATCCTATTATTCATCTCTTTTAAATCATCTGATGTTACTATTGATCTCGACAATGCATCTGCTATCACGTTGTCCTTTCCCTTAATATACACAATATTGAAGTTATATTCTTCAAGAGTTAATCTGAATTTTAACAACCTGCTACTCGGGTCTTTCATACCAAACAAATAAATAAGTGGTTTATGGTCAGTCATTATTGTGAATTTTTTTTCGAATAAATATGGCCTAAAATATTTAACACTCCAAACAATAGAAACTAATTCCTTTTGTATTGTAGGGTAATTTAGTTCTGCCTTGTTTAAAGGACGACTGGCATAAGCCACAGGTCTTAAGTCCTTATTGCACAACACGGCGCCAACGGCTGTGCCGGAAGCGTCGGTCTGTAACACAAATTCGTTTTCGTCTGAAAAATTCGGGTATTGCAAAATAGGTGGAGACATTAATTTGTTTTTTAGTGATTTAAATGACTGCTCACATTCCACTGACCAATGAAAAGGTTCATTTTTTCTACAAAGTTTGTTAAGTGGAAGCGTTATGCTAGCGAAATTTTTAATGAATTTTCGGTAATAATTACAAAACGCTACGAAGCGCCTGACAGCGTCTGCATTCGTAGGTGTCGCATAATTTTTAATAGACTTAATTTTTTCTGGGTCGGGTAAAATCCCATCTTTCGTTACCAAATGACCTAAATAAACTATTTCTTTCTTTAAAAATTGACATTTTTTTGGATTAAGCTTTAAATTTACTTTTCTGAGCCTATCAAATACATCTAGTAAGTTTTTGTTATGACTTTCTAAATTCCTTCCAAAAATGACAAGGTCGTCTAAATAAATGAAACATTTTTCATACGTAAGGCCTGACATGGCAACTGTCATAACACGAGAAAAGGCAGAGGGACTAATTTTTAATCCCATAGGGAGTCGTTTCAATTGATATTGACCACTGTTAGTCGTGAAAGCTGTTACATTACGACTTTCAGGGGTTAAAGTCACTTGATAGTATGACTGACTTAAGTCTAAATGCGAAAAGTATATAGCACCTGACAAGGAGTCTAAAATTTCATTTATATTAGGTAACGGAAACTTATCATCCTGTATTCTGTCATTAACTTTTCGATAATCTACTACTAACCTCCATGATTTACTCCCTGTCTCCTCCGATTTTTTAGGTACAAGTAAAATCGGACTCGACCACTCGCTATATGCTTCCTCTATAATGTCATTTTTTAACATATTTTTTACTTGCTTTTCTACCTCCGACTTATGGCTATTAGGTATTCTATACGGTTTAATATAAACAGGTTTTGTATCAGATTTTAAATTAATACGCTGTTCATATATTGTCGTCGTTGTAAGCTTATCTCCGGGTAGATGAAATATGTCAGCATATTTGGTGCAAATAGACTCTATCGTCTGTCGTTCAACGGAATGCAAGTGATCTAATTTCAACTGCTCTAACAATCTACATGCACGGTCTGAAGTTGATTCGCATTTATTAAAATTACAAACTAAATAATTATCTAATGTTTCTAACTCAGGTTTAAAAATTGGTAAATCTATATCATCTTTACCTGTATTTAATATCCGAATTGGAATAATTTTATCCTTTGGTGTAACAATTAAACTACCTAAAAATATGTTTTCCTGAATTTGTTTTGGAAGTATAACGCAATCGTGGCCTATGTTGTCCACTTGAACATAATGCAATGACTCGCTTCGCGCAGGAATTCGTAAATAATCAGTACAAACTTTCGGAGTCTTAATTATGTTTAATTTACAGTTAATGTTATCATTATTTAATAATAGTAACGAATTTTCCAAATCAAAAGTTACAGAAGTAAATTTATTGAAAAAATCTTGTCCCAGGATTCCGTCAGACTTACAAGGTAATTCCTCGAAAATAAAGAATTTATGTTTAAAATATATCCCATTTTGAGTTCGTACTTTAATATAAACATAACCATTCGAAAATATTTTCCCACCAATTCCGTTTATTGTAATCCTATCTTCATACACAGGAATGTTACTTGGAATTGCACGTGTACAAATTGCTGACAGTGACGCGCCGGTATCAAGTAGCCATGAACACTTGTTGTTATGCACATAAAGAAAAACGTAATTTGCTTTGTTTAAATCGGCTGTTAAAATGCATTCCTTAGTCCCGAAAAAACTGGTTTTGATTAGATGTAATTCCGTTTTCAATAGTAGTAGTAGTAGTAGTTATCGGGTGTTCTTCTTGATGTGCATAACAAAAATTATTAAAGTGTCCCCTACTACGAGCTCGAGGAACTCCGTGAGCTCGATTCGAACGCGTGTAAGCACCTCGCGTCTGTCTACCCCGATAGTTAAAGTTATTATTATAATATCCTCCCCTGTTATTATTATAATACTGAGGTGGATTGTAATTAGTATTACCTCGAAAACCTTTATGTGAATAGCTTCCACGCCCTCGAGTCGAGTTTCTATTCGACTTACCTCTTACATGTAGGATCGAGTTTGAAGTCGATGGTAGGGGCTGCGATATATCTTCGTCTTTCGCGCCGCGAACTGCGTCCTTAAGTTCCGTATAATTACGCGCTGTAATAATGGTACTAATACGTCTATTTCTTAAGCCATTTGCGAATTTTTTTATAGCAATTTGTTCATTTATGGGCCTAAGAATTTCGTAGGCTTTTTCGTTTGAGTTTGCCTGCGAAATTGTAAGATCGACAAAAAGTGACTCTATCTTCGACGCATATTGTTCAATAGACATATCGTTTTGAGATATACTATTAAGTTGTGTGAGCAATGCATTAGGAGACTTTGTAGTCAACAAAAATACTTTCATGTCCTTAAGCAATTCATCGCATGAATTATACTCCTGTTTCAATCTTAACCTCGCTGATTTCGATAACCTGGTCTTAACAACAAAACTAGCTAATAATTTCTTATCTGCAGAGTCCTTAAGACAGCTATCATATAATTCTACACAATCTATAATTTTTTCTATCGTATCTTCTCTACTGTCCATAACAGGAACCAAATTTGCCGCAGTTTTCAAGTCAAAAGTATCCATTTTTATTGTTATTTTTGACAAATCTAACTTACAATAAGACTTAATTCTATTAAAGGATTCCTCAATCCGTTCTGTAAAACTATCTATAATTAAATTCAAGTTGGGATCCTTACACTTCTTAAATTTGTACTCAAATACAATTTTTTTATAACAATAAAATAGTTCAATAGCTTGAGAAAAATTTACTTTAAGTTTTTCAGAGTATTTTTCTCTTCTATCGGGTCCCAACTTTCGTAATGATATTCTAATTAATTCTAATTCATTATATATTTTACTTAACTCTTCTGACATGTAGGTATATCTAATTACTTAATAATAATTTGAGGTATATAAATTTATGACGGTATCTACCGTATAATACCACATAATTTATTACTCACGTAAGAATAAAAAGAATAAAAATAAAGGCACTGGTGAAGACCTGCAGATCCACTCCATCGGCTCCATCCATCGGCTGGGATGCTCTCCTCAGATCGGCACCCGCTCCTGGCCGCGCTCGTCTCGGCTCCGTAGGGACAGACGTTGCCGGATTCTCCGCACGATATCAGCCCGCAGTTCCTCCTGCACCATAGTTTGTTGGCACCTTCGGTACTGCTTATATCCCAGTACAAGCATTGCCGCCGCACACAATGCTAGTAACGTCGCTACCATCACATTGATATTGTAATGGTGACTGGAACCGTCCACTTCGCTTTGACCACCATGTTGATTCACGATATAGTTCTTGTCCTCACACACGCACTTAGAGCATTGTTTCCCCATTTTTAATTTTGTTTGATTGTAACGTGTGCACCGCACGAATTAAATAATTTGTATGCCCCATTATAAAGTCTGTCGCACAAAAACTGTGTTCTCAGCAATTTCGCCTAAGATGGCAGGGTCGCCATGAGGTGTGCAGCGGGGGGAGATGGGTAATGAAAGACACGTCTGCACTTAACGATTGTCCATTTATTACTGTTTAACACTCTTAACCTACTTACTGTTTATTCATACACATGCTTACCACCACCACACTACAGTACATACGGAAACTAAATACACACCGTATGAACTAGTATTCGGAAAACTTTGCCGTTTGCCAAGTAATTTAACTTTAGATATAGACCCTTTATATAATCACTATGATTATCCCCAACAACTAAAATACGTGTTACAAAAATCGCAATATGATGCAAGGAAAAATTTAATTTTAAGCAAACAAACCCGCAAAACGAAGTATGATAATAATATCAATCCGATTAGATATCATGCTGGTGATCTGATACTACTTAAGAATGAGCAATGTATAAACAAATTTGATCCGCTTTATATCGGACCATATGTAGTTATTGAGGAATGCGCACCGAATGTGAAAATAAATTTCAAAGGTAAAAATGTTTTAGTTCATAAGAATAGGACTAGACCTTATGTGAAAAAGTAACTGTAGTTTTAAGTAATTATAGTGTAATAGAGATTTACATGTATTATTGTTACCTATATATTAATAAAATACTAACATTAAGTATATATATATAAAAAAAAATTGTAAAATTCATTTTTTTTTCTTTTTTTTTCGGTGGGCATGTGATGTACTATACGATGTACCTACTATGATTAGTATGATGATTAATATGATCAAAATGTATTGAACGTATTGAACAGGCAGTATTAAATGGATACTCGAAGATCGCGGTCGTTTCATTTACTCGAACCTTAAGCATCTTACATTACAGTGCCCTAATGATCCCTGCGGCTAAACGGCAGAGTTACTCATACCGAAAGACGCAGGGTGAAGGGCCAGACTAAGAGCGGCTCACAGGGGATCTCACCCCTGTATAAAAAAAAGAAACCATGGAAAAGGCTAGTTGTTAAAATGGTCTCCAGGTGGGTACCCGAGAGGGAGAATCCCACCCCTCCGCTTCGGTGGAGGGCAGCCCCACGTACTCTGGAGGGGGCACCAACTGCCTCGTAGGTCGACAACCCGCCGATCTTCGTAAACACGACTCTTGCTTGACTACGGACTCTGATTTGCAAAGTGAAACAAAAACTTTAACCGCTTCACGTGCGGTGACGAGAAGGGCGCGAAACACCAGAAGGAGGGGGGAACCCGCTCTAGCAGCTTCGACGGATGCAGAAGGGCTTTCGGACTGCTCAGTGAGGTCAGCGCAGCCTGCAGCCAAGTCAGCTGGTGCACTGAAAGGCCGCAAAAGGGCACTGCCAACCAACGGCGGCAGTGAAAGCGAGCGACCCAGAAAGAAAACGGGTAAGGCCCGGGCTGCGGACGACTTTTTACATCCCCCGGAGCCGGTGTCCCAGACGAAAGCGAAGGCCTCTGTCCCTAGCGCTGAGGAGCTAGGGATTGAGATGAGCGAGCAGCCCACCGACGACCTGGGCGCTCGAATAGCAGAGAGCCTGGGAGTCATAGAGAAGGCCGCGGCAAAGTCGCGAAGTGTTAAGGGCGACCTCATGCGTACTATCCGTATGGCAGTGAGCACTGTGCAGGCGGCGGCGACGGAGGTGGTGCAGCGTGCGACAACTTCACACCTCGAGAAAGAGAACGCATCGCTGCGTACTCAGCTCGCTAGCCTGCACCAGAGGACGGAGGCGCTCACGGCGGAGCTAAATGAGCTGCGCCGTAAGACCGCCCCGAACAAGCTCGAGGTACCCCGCGCGGCTCAGCGCGAGCCGAGGAGGGCCGGAAATGGCGAGGACGCCCTCATGGACCGAATAGGGTCTGTAGTGGATGTATCAAATTAATTTTAATTTACAACATTTCAAAAAGTAAAAACAAAAACATTAATAAAATAAATTGAAAAGAAAATAAAAATTGTAATAAAAATATAATAAAAAATTAGTATATAAAATAATGAAATAATAACAGAAGTATAAAATGTAAAAGTAAGAAAATAAAATAATAAGAAAAAATATTTTTGTGTGTAAAAGTTGGACAAACAGATTCACATGTATATAGTTGCGTTATCGCGGACGGTGGGGCCGAACGAGTCCGAGCGCGGTCGATCCTTCCCGATCGCCCGCCTGCGCGTGAGCCGCGTTTACAGTAAACCAGTCGGTATTACATCACTACACGGCTACACCGCGCCACTCGTTGCTTTCGCGCCGCTTTACGAATGTTGTTATTATTGTCGCTGCTTAAATCCACATATGCTTTGTGTATGCTCAACTATCTGTCCATTGACTGTACATTTCTCCTTCTGTTTGTTATTGTGTGCGTGTGTGAAATAAAAATTGTGTAACGTGCAACTGGACTTTAATAATTTCAAGACCCTTTCGCCACGACACAAAAATGAGCGAACCCTTCCATCATACAACCCCTAAATTGGTGACCCCGGAGGAGCACACCGTCTTAAGCGACAACAGTTCCAGCAGCGACTCTCCACCTTCACAAGATGGCGACTATGTTACCACGCGGCCGATGAAAAAAGCGCGGCTATGCACCTTGCCGAAACCATCGCCAGGTACCGAATCACCCCGATCAAAAATGCCGAAATTTAACCTGAAAGTGCCACCATTTTCACCTGAAGACCCAGAGATATGGTTCGCCTTACTGGAAGCACAATTTGAAAATTTTAACGTCAAAGATGACGCAGCAAAATTTAACCAGGTCATCATTAACCTGGATCTGGTACATGCAAAGGCTATAAAAGATCTGATTGTAAAACCTCCAGCTCATGATCCCTATAATAAGATCAAGACGGAATTAATACGACGTCTCTCAGCTTCCCAAGAAAAGAAGGTGAAGCAGTTACTGATCCACGAGGAGCTAGGAGCGCGGAAGCCATCGCAGTTCCTGCGTCACCTCCAGGACCTAGCTGGACCGTCCGTCCCACAAGATTTTATTAGGACGATTTGGTGCCAGCGCCTGCCTGCCAGCATCCAGCCGTTGCTAGCTTCCCAGCCATCATTGTCACTGGAGCAGCTTGCGGACTTAGCGGACAATATACAGGACATCGTCACGCCCTGCAGCGTGATGGCAGCGTCATCCAGCCACGGTCAATCTAGTGAAATCGCCGAATTAAAGAGGATGGTGGAACAACTGACACTAAAGGTCGACGAGTGCACCCGAAATTCTAGAAAACGTACTCCATCGCGTAACCACTCCAGATCCCGTCCAAGGTCTAGGTCAGGTTCAGAATATCGCAGACATCCAATTTGTTGGTATCATTATAAATTCGGGGAGAAGGCAAGTAAGTGCATAAAACCATGTGATTATTCTTTAAACAAAACAGACAGTCGATAATGGCGGCCGGCGACTGTCCAGGCTCAGGTCGCTTATTTATAACGGACAAACGAACAAAAATTCAGTTTCTGATTGATACAGGTAGCGATATATGTGTATTTCCTCTATCCGCTGTAAAAGAAGGCCGAGCGAAAACAAATTTTACATTGTGCGCAGCAAACGGTTCAACAATTCATACATATGGTTTTATGCACTTAGTGTTGAATCTAGGCTTGCGCCGTGACTTTGCTTGGCAATTTATTATAGCCGACGTAACAAAGGCCATAATTGGTGTTGATTTTTTGTCACATTTCAATTTAATTGTTTATATTCCCAGACAACGCCTTATCGATGCCAATACAACGCTTGCAACCGCGGGTTTGCCTGCTTTACCTTCAGATGGCATATCTTCAGTGAAGGTTGTTTTAGGTAATTCGGTGTATCATAACATACTATCAGAATACCCAGAGATAGTAAACCCATCTGGTATGCATCGCACTATCAAACATAACACTGTTCATCACATTCACACTACACCAGGGCCACCAGTATCATCATCACCCCGTAGATTAGCGCCTGATAATCTTAAAATTGCGAAGGCTGAGTTTGAGGCCATGTTACAGATCGGGACCTGTCGTCCCTCAGGATCTGCCTGGTCTTCACCTCTTCACCTCGCTCCAAAAAAGGAAAACGGTTGGCGACCGTGCGGAGATTACCGCATGCTAAATGCCCGCACTGTGCCTGATAAGTACCCTATCAGGCATATACATGATTTTGCCCACAGCTTATCCGGTTGCAAAATATTTTCGACAATCGACTTGGTTAAGAGCTATAATCAGATCCCTGTCAGCGTGGACGACATTCCGAAGACCGCCATTACTACGCCGTTTGGTCTTTTCGAATTTCCTTATATGACATTCGGTCTTCGGAATGCCGGCCAGACCTTCCAACGCTTTGTGGACGAAATGCTACGTGGTTTAGACTTTGTATACGCCTACATAGATGACTTCTTAGTCTTTTCCGAAGACGAGGAGACCCACCAGCAGCACCTGCGTCAGTTATTCACTAGGTTACAGGAATATGGCATGGTGATTAATGTAGGTAAGTGTGTCTTCGGCGTACCCGAAGTAGCTTTTCTTGGCTATAGTATTTCTGCCCAGGGAACCAAGCCTCTTTCTGCCAAGGTTGAAGCCATTCGCGACTTTCCGGTGCCAAAAACGGTAAGAGAGTTGAGAAGATTCCTAGGGATGGTCAACTTTTATCGTCGTTTTCTCCCAAATGCAGCATCTCATCAAGCTCCGTTGAACATTCTCCTGACAGGTTCCGTAAAGGGGTCCCATCCAGTCAACTTGACAGCTGAAGAACTGGAAGCCTTTAAGTCCTGTAAGGATAGCCTGTGTGAGGCAGCTTTGCTTGCGCACCCCGCTTGCGACACAAAGCTGGCCTTAGTAACTGATGCGTCAGACAAGGCTATAGGCGCCGTTTTACAGCAACTCCGACAGACCTCCTGGGAACCTCTAGCATTCTTTTCTCGGAAATTAAGTCCATCTCAGCAGAAATATTCCCCTTATGACCGAGAGCTGCTAGCCATTTACGAAAGTGTGAAGCACTTCCGCCACATGGTAGAAGCCAGGAATTTCACGATCTACACTGATCATAAACCCCTGACTTTCGCCTACCACTCGCGGAAAGAGAACTGTTCACCCAGGCAGTTCCGCCACCTCGACTTCATTTCCCAATTTAGCACTGACATCAGGCATATCTCAGGTAAAGACAATGTTGTTGCTGATACATTATCCCGAATTGAGGCAATAGCACAACCCGTCGACCTTGAGATATTAGCTCAAGCTCAGAAGTCAGACTGCGAAATGAAGGAACTCTTAAGCGGTAACACTTCTCTACACCTGAAGACAATAAAACTGCCTGGGCTTCAGGTTGAATTATGCTGTGATGAGAAAGACGACACATTACGCCCATTTGTTCCGTCACACTTGAGACGCCAAATTTTTCACAGTTTGCATTCCTTGAGCCATCCCGGTTCAAATGCAACTGCCAAGCTGGTGTCGGAGCGTTTTGTTTGGCCAGGTATAAAGCGCGACTGTCGTGAATGGGTTCGCAATTGTTTAGCATGTCAGCGCTCAAAAGTTACTAGGCATGTTACTGCACCACTTGGTAGCTTTAAGCTTCCAAAAGCCCGGTTTTCTGTCGTGCACATCGACATCATCGGTCCATTGCCTGTGTCGGAATGGTATAGGTATTGCCTGACAGCCGTTGACCGATTTACCCGTTGGCCAGAGGCAATACCCCTTACAGACATCACGGCAGAAACCGTAGCAAAGGCACTACTCAGTGGTTGGATCTCACGGTATGGTTGTCCAACAGACATCATAACCGACCGTGGGAGACAATTTGAGTCTGCCTTATTTAAAATATTGTCACACATAATCGGTTTTCAGCATCGTCGAACTACTGCATACCATCCGCAATGTAACGGGCTGGTCGAGAGGTTCCACAGACAGCTGAAAGCCGCAATAGTGTGCCATGGTGATACATCATGGGTAGACAAGCTACCCCTTGTTTTATTAGGCATTCGTAGCGCCATAAAGGAGGATCTCAAATCCTCCTCGGCAGAACTCCTGTATGGGGAGCCTCTCCGTCTGCCAGGTGAATTTTTCAATCCTGTCCATGATGACGTCATTGACGTGACAGATTACTTGGCTCGGTTACGTAGGTTCATAAAGGACCTCCAACCAATACCTACTAATTGTCACAGTGACAGACGTCCTACATTTATTTTTAAAGATTTGGCAACAGCGTCTCACGTATTTTTGAGAGATGACAGCACAGGTGGATCTTTGAAACCAGCATATTCCGGTCCGCATGAGGTGTTGGAACGAGGTGAAAAGGTAGTAAAAATATTGTACAATGGTAATAAGGTTACAGTATCAGTAGACCGCTTGAAACCGGCCTACATACTGCGTGACCCAAACACCACTTACAGCTCACCATACACACCTCACAGAACACTTGCACCACAAAATATGCTGCACACACTCAAACACACCCTAAAACATTAGTTACTAATGATGATCCTATCACTGAGGATCATGCCATCAAAAGAACTCGGTCGGGGCGCAAGGTTAGATTCCCCGACTATTATCGCCCGTGATGGTCTCTGGAGGGGGGTGATGTAGTGGATGTATCAAATTAATTTTAATTTAAAACATTTCAAAAAGTAAAAACAAAAACATTAATAAAATAAATTGAAAAGAAAATAAAAATTGTAATAAAAAATATAATAAAAAATTAGTATATAAAATAATGAAATAATAACAGAAGTATAAAATGTAAAAGTAAGAAAATAAAATAATAAGAAAAAATATTTTTGTGTGTAAAAGTTGGACAAACAGATTCACATGTATATAATTGCGTTATCGCGGACGGTGGGGCCGAACGAGTCCGAGCGCGGTCGATCCTTCCCGATCGCCCGCCTGCGCGTGAGCCGCGTTTACAGAAAACCAGTCGGTATTACATCACTACACGGCTACACCGCGCCACTCGTTGCTTTCGCGCCGCTTTACGAATGTTGTTATTATTGTCGCTGCTTAAATCCACATATGCTTTGTGTATGCTCAACTATCTGTCCATTGACTGTACATTTCTCCTTCTGTTTGTTATTGTGTGCGTGTGTGAAATAAAAATTGTGTAACGTGCAACTGGACTTTAATAATTTCAAGACCCTTTCGCCACGACACAAAAATGAGCGAACCCTTCCATCATACAACCCCTAAAGGTCCATGATCGATAGGAAGTTAGCGTCCTACCGGGACGAGCTGTTCCAGGGGAAAGCCATCCGGACCCCCCTCGGACAGAAGGCCCCGACAGTGCCCACACGCTCCCCTGTGGCCGCAACGCCGACTGTCCCTTCGACTTCGGCTAACGAGACATGGGCGACGGTCGTAGGGCGGAAAGCAAGGATGAGGAAACGCCCCGTCCCCGTTGAGCCTGCGGCAAAGGGTGCCTCCCAAAGGCACACGGCGGCTAGTGCAGGACATGCGCCCAAGCCGGCGCAGTCCAAAAAGATTAGGTCGGCGAAGCGAAAGCTTCCCAAAGTGCCGAAATCGGCGGCCGTGACAGTGACGGTGCCCGAGGGGTCCGAAGTCACGTACGCTGACGTGATGAAGGTGGCAAAGGGGAAGATCAAGCTTGCCGACCTCGGCATTTCCGAGGTACGCCCAAAGAAGGCCATTAACGGTGGCCTTCTCCTCGAGGTTGCCGGAGAGGACTGCGCCGAGAGGGCCGACGCCCTGGCCGCCCGCATGCTGGCGGCCGTCTCTGACATGGGCGTAAGGATTGCGAGGCCCACGAAGCAGGGGGAAGCCAGAGTGATGGACCTGGACGACTCCGTCACAAAGGAGGATGTCGCCAGTGCCATCGCCGCCGCCTGCGGGTGTCTCGCTACTGACGTCAGAGTCGGTGAGGTGCGGAGGAGGCCAGCGGCACTGGGTACGGCTTGGGTTCGCTGTCCACTGTCGGCCATCCGCAAGTTGGCTGCCGCAAAGGCTTCTAGTGGGTTGGGTATCCGCTAGAGTAGAGATCCTGCCCGCCCGCTCGCTGCAGTGCTACCGCTGCCTCGAATTGGGGCACGCGCGGCACGTCTGCACCGGCACCAAGGATAGGAGCAACCTATGCTACGCATGTGGCGAGCCTGGACATAGGGCGAGCCAGTGCATAGCGCAGGTGCTGAGATGCGCCGTGTGCGCAGACCTTGGGCGTCCGGCCGACCATCGCCTTGGCGGACGAAAGTGCAAGCCCCCAAGGAGGCGGCAGCGAGGCAGCGGAGCGGGTGGGGCGGTGGCTACGGCAGCCGACCCGCAGAGGACCGACGGGCCAGCGCAGTCTAGCGCGTCGTCCCGTCGTCCAGCAGCGGAAGCGATGGACTCTTAATGGACAGATCTCCGTCACTTAAGATCCTCCAGGGAAATTTGTACCACTGTCGCGCGGCGCAGGACTTACTCCTGCAATGCGTCGCCGATTGCTCGGTTTCCCTGGCAGTGGTGGCGGAGCCATATAGAGTTCCGGAGCATCCGCGCTGGACTGGGAACGAGGCGAACACCGTTGGTGTGTACTGGGCGGGTGGCGAGGGTGATCCTCCGTGCACCAGACTCCACTCTGAGCCGGGTATTGTCGCAGTGGAGTGGGGTCCTCTCGCGGTGCTAGGAGTGTACGTCTCCCCCAACGTCAGCCTGATGGCGTACGAGGCGTTCCTCGACAGGGTGGCGGACTGCATTCGCTCCTGTCTTCCCCGGCCGGTGATAGTTTTGGGCGATTTCAATGCCCACTCATTTGGGGGGGGGGGGGCAGGCGCGACAGCGTCAGAGGCCGCGCCACTCTCGAGTGGGCAGCCGGGCTGGACCTGCGTCTACTGAATCGTGGCGGGGTCAGTACATGCGTGCGCTGGCAGGGCGAGTCGGTCATAGATCTTTCGTGGGCGACTCTCGCTGCCGAGCGCTTGGTCGTAGGTTGGAAGGTGGCCGAAGACCTTGTCACGCTGTCTGACCATCGCCACATTCTGCTGGACGTAGCGTTGCGGCATCCGGCTGCGAACGCCTGCCGCGCGAACGACCATCCACGGCGATGGGCACTGAGACCTGCTCGTCGCTGCCGCCCACGTTGTGGACTGGTCCAGTGCTGCGGAGGGGGATGATGGACTCGACCCCGAAGAGGAGGCGATCCGGCTGAGGAATGACATGACGGCTATCTGCGATACAGCGATGCCGCGTGTCAGACCCAGCTGGAGGCGTCCGGTGTACTGGTGGTCGGAGCACATCGCATGGCTGCGTACAGCATGCATGCGTGCACGACGCCGGTACACCAGGGCTCGGCGACGCCGCTCGGCCGACGCCGCGGAAAGGGAGGAATTGTACGCGGAGTACCGGGCTGCAACAATGTTGCTCCAAGGCGCAATTGCCGAGAGCAAGGCCCGGAACTGGAGTGCACTGGTGGCGGAGCTTGACCGGGACCCATGGGGGCGCCCGTACAAGATGGTTCTCGGCAAACTCCGGCCATGGGTGCCACCGCTTACGGAGACCCTGGACCCAACATTCGTAGACACAGTGGTGAACAGCCTGTTCCCAGGAACCACTGACGAGTTGGGTCCTTCCGCGGTGTCGACGGATCCCTCCTCCTGGACGGAGGATCTAGTGGTGACAGAGGGCGAACTCGACGTTGCAGCAAAGCGCATGGCGAGGCGAACCACGGCGCCGGGGCCGGACGGAATCCCAGGACGTGCATGGGTCTTAGCGCTGACGGTGCTGGGGGAGAGGTTGTGCAGGCTCTTCACCGCCTGTTTCCACCACGGACGATTTCCGTCAATGTGGAGACAGGCGAGGTTGGTGCTCCTGCACAAGGCGGGTAAACCCAAAGACTCCCCGTCGGCGTACAGACCCATCTGCCTGTTGGACGAGGCGGGCAAGCTGTTCGAGAGGATCATCGCCTCTCGAATCAGCAGGCACCTAGAGTGCCCCGGCCCGGACCTGTCCGAAAACCAGTTTGGCTTCCGGCAGCGGAGATCAATCGTGGATGCCATCCTCCGTGTCCGGACGCTCTCAGAGCAGGCCATCTCCCAGGGCAAGAGTAGTCTTGGCAGTCAGCATTGACATTGTCAACACTTTTAACTCTCTGTCCTGGAGTGCGATCATGGAGGGCTTGTCTGTCCATCAGGTGCCTTCCTATTTACAGGAGGTGCTGAAGGCGTACCTGTCGGACAGACACATCCGCTTCCCTGGTCGCTATGGGAGCGTTCGCGGGAGGAACGTCGTGCGCGGAGTGCCGCAGGGTTCGGTGCTTGGTCCACTACTGTGGAATATCGCTTACGACGCGGTGCTGAGAACGGTGCTCCCGGAGGGAGTGAGCATCGTCTGCTATGCCGACGACACCCTCGTCCTTACGGAAGGGGAGTGCTTCGAGAGGACGGTTCGGCTAGCAGAACTCGGAGTGGCACGCGTCGTGGCGGAGATCCGCAGGTTGGGCCTCGAGATAGCGTCCCAGAAGACCGAGGCGATGTGGTTCTACGGCCGAAGGCCGAGAGTCGAGCCAGCTGAGACCTCAGTGCGCGTTTGTGAAGCGGACGTACGGATATGCAGGTACATGAAGTACCTCGGCCTAACACTGGACGCCCGCTGGTGCTTCGAAGAGCACTTCGACCGTCTCGGCCCCCGGATTCTAAAGGTGGCGGGTGCAATGCACCGTCTGTTGCCGAATCTAGGGGGACCAAGGGAAGAAGTCCGCCGCCTCTATGCGGGGGTGGTGTGCTCGATTGCGCTCTACGGGGCGCCGGTGTGGTCGGACAAGCTATCTGGCAGCCGGCGCCGCGCGCGGAAGTTAAACTCCGTGCAACGTATGATCGCAATTCGGGTCGCCCGCGGTTATCGTACCATTTCGTACGAGGCGGCGTTTGTCCTGGGGCGGCTTCCGCCTCTGGACATCCTGGCGGATATGGATGCACGGGTCTTCTTTAAGATCCGCGTCCTCCGTCAGGGGACTGAACCCTTCGACGCAGAGACGATCGAAGCTTTTCGGAGGAGAGCCAAATGGCGCGCTCTGAGGTGCTGGCGTGAGCGACTCGAAGAGCCACACAGCATACGCCAACGGGTGGTCGACGCTATCTTGCCGAACTTTCGCGCATGGATGCGAAGCAACGGTCGAGTGACCTACCGCCTGACTCAGATACTCACCGGACATGGCTGTTTCGGTCAGTATCTGAACAGGATAGGGAGACAGGAGACGGCCCTCTGTCACCATTGCGGGCACGACGAGGATTCCGCACAGCACACGCTCGAGTACTGCCCAGCTTGGGAGTCTCAGCGGTGGATCCTCGTCCAAAAGGTTGGAGCGGACCTTTCTCCGGCGGCCGTCGTTGCGGCGATGTTTCAGCGGCGAGAGGCCTGGAACGGCATGATCACCTTTTGCGAGGACGTCATGTCGGCAAAGGAAGACGCCGAAAGGGCCAGGGAGCGCGCTGAACCCGCTCGGAGAAGAAACGGCCGCGGCCGCCGGCAATGGCGGCGCGTCCCTGTAGTACCGGGATCAGAATAGGGCTACGGTATCCTCTGCCTGTCGTAAGAGGCGACTAAAAGGGGCTTCCGGGGTTGCGGGCGGCTAGAGTGGGAGCTTGAACCGCCCAGCCAGGCGATCCCGGGAAGGACGGCGGTATGTGTGGTCGCATATCGTCGTATAGACTAGACGGAGCGGAGGGCCCAGCCGCCCATCTGGGAGGAGCCCGATGGGGCAACACGCTTAGAGGATTCCGGTGGTGTTTGTTGGAGATCCCTGAGTCCTATTTTTAGCGCCGAGGATGGCCACCGGGGGGGTTTTAGTGCGGTAAAAATCCCACATAACCCTTCGTCGCTCCCACGGCGTCGGGTACCTTTAGAAGGTTTCCCCCTCGAAAACAAAAAAAAAAAAAAAAAGTACGGTATCTTGGGTGTAACGGGCTGCTGATTTCTAACAAAGACCTGTTGTTCTGGTGCATATTCTACCTCTGGTTCGCGACTCTTATTTCTATTCTCAATTAACTTAATGCGATTAGCAAGCGAGGACTCGTTAATTATACTGTATACCGTTTTCATTTGTTCTCTATGGTTTTGCGTGTATTGTTGCAACAGGTGTTGAGTCAAGTCAATGTCAAGACAGTCTCGTGGGTCGGAGTGTCCGGTCAGTAAGTCAAAGGGTCGACATCTTGTAAAGCTATGTATGGAGCTGTTATAAGCGATAATAGCATATGGGACTAGTGTGATAATAGGTTGATCTTTATGCTGTAACTTTAATATTCTAAGATGTTCCAGAAGGGTAGAATGAAATCGTTCAATATTGCCGTTATCGTTCGGAGAATGAGGTAAGATTCTATGGTGGTTAATTTTGTGTAAACGAGTGAACTCTAGAAAAAGTTGATTAGTGAACTCAGTTCCGTTATCTGTAATTAATGTTACTAGTATACCAAAGTGAGTGCAAAATGTTAATAGTGCCTGTAATATACTAATTGCTGTTCCGTCGCGAAGTGGGTAGGCTTGACCATATTTAGTGAAAACGTCTATAAAAGTAATGTATTTTTTGCCTTGTACTGTAAATAAATCTATGTGAACAATTTCAAAGGGTTTCTTAGCGTGTGGAACTATATGAAAATGTGGTCTAACCGGATTCCGGTCGTATTTGACCTGTCCACAAATAGTACATTCATTAATAAATTTAGTTATGTGATCTTTCATCTTGGGCCAGTAATACTTAGATGATAAGGCTAAATAGCATTCGGTTACACCGCGATGGTTGGTTTTACCAACGTGATAGTGCTGAATGATCTCTTGCTGGCGAAGGTATTCTCTTACATTTTCTATTTCGGATTAAGTTAAGACAAGGTTCATGGCAGAACTTTTAAACTGGTCTTGTAAAATAGGTATAATAGCTAAGGTAGGGTTAATTAATAAGGCTGTTTTAACTTTAGGTCTAATGTACTCTTTTACAGCATTTACGAGGTCTTCTTCCAAATTAGATTCAGAGAGTTGTATACTGATTCGAGTGTGAGTGTCAAAGGGTTTGATAACAACGGGTTTTTTCTTTACATCGTTTACAACAGTGAAATATATCTGTCGGTTAAATTTGTTCAGGGGATCATCAACAACGGGAATTTCTAATATGGGGTTTTCTCTACTAGTGTGGACGGTTTCCGTAGAAGAGTTAACATTTGTAGGTGGAAAGTCAGTAGGGTTTCCTATCAACGAGTCGGCGGTTTCTGTGGCAGAATCAACTAGTGGTTGTAAGTCAGTTGGGTTTTCCGTCGGGGAGTTGACGATTTCCGTAGAAAGATTATTATCGGGTGTAGGCAGACGTTTGGCGGTTTACCTATCAAAGATTCTAATTCAGCTATCTGCGTCATCAGCATCTTAACTTCATCATTGTGAATTTCTACTCGCGAGAGGGCATCAGCATTTACGTTATATTTTCCTTTCTTATATACAACCGTAAAATCATATTCACTAAGCCTGAGTCGCCATCGAGTCAGTCGTGAGTTGGGTTCTTTTAGACTCATAGAATAGAATAGAATACTCTTTATTGCACACTATAACACATACAGAAATAACAATAACATACAAAGTAAATCTGTAGTATGCAATAGGCGGTCTTATCGCTAGGCAGCGATCTCTTCCAGACAACCTATGCATGGAATTGGGAAGGATAACAGGAATGAAGAGTGGGAAGTGTGTGTAAAGTTAGAAAAGGATTAATGAAGGACAGAAATTACGGTAGGATAAATAAGTAACATTAAGTACACAGTGGAAAAAAATTAAATTAGAGAATAAACAAATTAACAAACACAAAGAGAAATTGAACATAAGACAGAAAATGAGAAAAATAGAGAAAAAAAAAATAAAAGACGGCAGAACAGGATATAAATAAAGCGCTAGAAAAAGTATTGTGACATACATATGTGCAAATGACGAGAGCGACAAGAAAATTCATGACTCTAAATAGAGCTTCATTATCTGACGTTTGAATGATTCGATCGATTCAGCACGGCGTATTGACAGAGGTAGTTTATTCCATAAGGAAACAGCAGATGTAGAAAAAGAATTTTGGAAGAAGGATGAAGTATGAGAAGGAGTTTTAAGAGAGAAATTTGTAGAGGAACGGAGACAATGGTCGTGAGAGAGGTGAAAGTACTGGAACCGATCTTTCAAGTAGGAAGGGGCTATTGGGCTGAACAGCACGCAGTATAATGCAGAAAGAATATGGAAATTCCGGCGAAGTCTGATTGGAAGCCACTTGAGTTTAGCGCGATAATCGGATATGTGATCATATTTGCGGATACCAAATATGAAACGAATGCATAAATTTTGAAGTCGCTCAAGTTTATTAAGTTGCTCTTCAGTTAGGTTGAGATAGCAAACATCGGCATAATCGAGAATAGGAAAGAGTAAGGATTTTGTTAACGCAATTTTGGTCGCAGTTGGAAGGAAGTTGCGAAGTCTTCTGAGTGATCCTACCACGGAAAACATTTTTTTACTGACCTCATCAGTTTGAGGTGCCCAAGATAAATGTTTGTCAAAGTATATGCCGAGATTCTTTACTTTGTCGCTATAAGGTATAGATACTCCATCAAAGCATATATTAGGTATGAAATTCATATCTATCCTAGATATTAAGCGAGAGCTACCAATTATAATGGCCTGCGTTTTGCTCGGATTAACTTGGAGACCATGGAAATTACTCCAAGTCAAAATTCGCTTCAGGTCATCATTCAATGAATGGATGGTTTTAGATAGGTCCACTAATGAAGTCTGCTGGTATATTTGGAGATCGTCTGCGTAAAGGTGATAGAGAGAGGTTAGATTGAGACTGATAGAATTAATAAAAAAAAAAAGCGAAAAAAGAAAAGGAGACAACACGCCACCTTGCGGTACACCGGTCGAAGTATTGGACCAAGAAGATAGTGCTCCCTGGACCTGTATACGTTGCCGGCGTCCCTGCAAGTAACTATGAAACCAGCCTATTGCAGTCGGAGATATGTTGAAAGAGCGAAGAGTGGACAGCAGAATATCGTGGTCTACAGTGTTAAAAGCATTACTGAAATCCAGAAGTACCAGCACTGTGAGCTGTTGATTATCCATACCTCGGCGGATGTCATCCGTGATATGCAACAGGGCAGTTGTCGTACAATGACTAGGACGGAAACCAGATTGGAAGGGATTAAGAAGGTTGTGAATGGATATGAAGGAACTGAGTTGCTGGTGAACGAGGCGCTCAAGAACTTTGGATAAAAACGGTAGGATAGATATGGGACGATAGTCATTGAAGTTAGAAGGATTGGATTTCTTTGGAATGGGAACGATTTGGGCCTCCTTCCAAGTACAGGGAAAACAGCATGTCGAGATGGAAAAATTAAGGATATTGGTTAAGACAGGAACTAGGATGTCAATGATAGGAATGATCATCTTACGACTAATACCGTCAAAACCAATAGAGTCCGAGTGGATATTTAGAATGCTCTTTTCAACATCACGATGTGTAAAGGCACGAAATTCAAATACCGGACAATCAGGAGTGGTAAAGTTAGAAAGGGAATTCAACGTCGATTGCTTTGTTGTACTATCAAAGCAGGAAGTGTTTGAGAAATGCTGATTTAAAAGGTTTATATCCAAATTTGATGGACAATCTTGGCGTGACTTTCCAACTCCTAAGGATCTTAGAAATTTCCAGACTTTCGCAGAGTCTTGGTTTTCAACTGAGTTGTAGATATGGCGTCGTTGTGCATCTCTACACACCTGATTGCAGAGATTCCGGGCAGATTTATAATTGTCCAGGTTTTCATCTGAGGAATTCAGCTTATACTTTGACTTAGCGCTATTCTTCTTGGCAATTAATGATTTAATATTTTCTGTTAACCAAGGAGCAGGTAGATGGCGGACACGAACTGGATCTAATAATTGGATAAGAAGTGAAGAGAAAAGAGCCACCTGTTCATCTATAGTACTCGCATTCTGTACTACACTCCAGTCGACATCCGCAGCATCACGGCGAAACTGATCCACGTTAATGCCACCAAAATTACGTTGAAGAAGTACTCTCGACTTAGCCTTAGGAGGTTTCAATTTGTATGATAAGTATAATAGGTCATGATACGAAAAAGCATCAGCAGCATATTGACCATGCATGGCAACGCTATCTAGGGAAGAAACAAAGATTAGGTCTAATAACGAAGGAGAGCAATTGGGGAAGAAATGCGTAGCCGAAAGTGGAAGAATATGAAGATTAGTTGCATCAATGACAGATTTAAGACGGTTTGACCTATTATCATCTTTTAGAAGACAAGTGTTGAAGTCCCCCATAATAATGACGTGTGAATAAAGAGGAGTTAATTCTTCCAACAATGTTTCCAATGTGGAATAGTAATTGAATGTTAACGAAGGGTTATAAAATACACCTAGAAGAAGCTTTGTATGAGAAAAGAGGACTTCCACAAGAAGATATTCTGCTTCACTACCGGGTGGTGAGTGGCGTACTACAGAAAAGGGAATATGGGAGCGGAGATATATGGCAACGCCGCCCCCCGCCCGTTCGGAGCGATCGTTGCGAATTAAATGAAATCCCGGTAGCGAATATGACGTAGAAGGAAGGAATGACTTAAGCCATGATTCTGAAACGAGTATTGCATGAACATGTTTGCTATCAAAAGTAGAAATAAGATCAGTGTAATGTGCCGGAATGCTTTGGGCGTTGATATGGCAGATGTTAAAATTGTTGTTAACATTCGCAAACAGGGTTTTTAAGGTGACATTTAAAGGAGGAATGCTTTCAAAACTGGCGTTACTGCTCACCCCATCCGACGCAGAAGAAAAGGAGAGGGAACTTATATGTGCTCTCGTCATATGTACTGTCAATTAATGACATATGTGTACTAAAATACAAAAAAAAATACACAAAACTACAAAAAAAAAACTAAATAATAATAACAAAAAAAATTCAAGACAAATTATTCAAACTTCAAGGTTTTTACCCACCAGCTGTTTAAATCAAGATTGATTGAAAGAACACAAATATTACTTAAACAATTAACAAAAGAATAAAAAAAGACAACACACCAAATAAACAATCCGTACCATCACCACGATATCTTTACCGGGCAACTACAGTATTTTAATTTTATTATAAGCAAAGGTATTGTGCCTAGCAGTGACATCTGGTGCAAATAACATAACATAATCGACGATGGCCAAATGCTTAGAATCTAATGCAGTACTATAATACAGAAAAATATAAGGTTGTAAGCCATTGGCCATTGCTATCAGACGTCATTCAAGGACGAAAATAATATCAACACCAACATAGATAACCTACAATACAACACTTAACGTACAATACAACAAAAACAAGGAAACTAAGTAATATAAACATGCAGAGGATAACAACAAAAGTGCTAAGCGCATACAAAATCAATTAAGAATAAAAATTTGTGGTATTAAGAAGCACAAAAGTTACAGAAGAAAGACTACTAATTACTAGTTAAGTGTGAAAGGAAGATTATTATGAAGCATAATAAAAAAAAAATAAGAATTTAGAGGTTACTTTCTATGTGTCCTCTTAGGCCGATGTCCGGTCTTGTCGTCCAACGACTGACTCGTCGGGTGCACTGAAGAAGTAGCAGCCATGGTATTTGCAATTCCGTCCAAATCTGCCAGCCTGTCCACGCTATGGAGGGAGCCGTCAGGGGCCAGTACATGAATAATACCGCCTCGGGTCCAGCATTTAGAAATACCATAAGTCTGTCTAGCCTGCATGAAAACCGAGTGTCGATCTTTGGTTAAAAACTCGGACAAAGTTATCCCAGAGCCTTTCAATTTCGTTTTACCAGACCAGACTTTGTCACGTAATGGAATTTCACGAAATTTAACCGTAATGGGCCTGGCCTTTTTCTCTATGGGACGTCCCAAGCGGTGACAACGGGATATGGAGGATTGTGTAAACTCGGTGACATTAAGTTTCTTATTAATCGTGGTCACTGCCAAGGCCTTGGTATCCTCAGACTGCTCCTCCGGGACGCCGTGAATGAGAAGCATTTTTCGACGCCCTTTCATCTCCAAACGGTCAAACTCCCTTCCAAGAAACTCGACCTGCCTCTGTATAGTTTCTAACGCAGAGGCAATAAACTTCTTAAATGCCGCGAATTCTGCAGCCAATGAAGAAGTAGACGGTGCTCCAGTGCTGGTTTTCTGCAATTCTTGTTGGAACTCCGCCATACGGGAGTTAAATAGCTCTGACATTGCAGTAAGGGTTCCCTTAAGTGACTCCATTATATTGGTTGATGTGAAGTGTATATAATAAAAAGGAGTAAGAAAATGTAGCTGGTAGGTTCACTTGAAGATTATTTGCACATTAAAAAGCGATAAAACTATTTATTGTAATTTTTAAATAAAGAGCGCAAAAAATCCGTGTCTAACTTTTTACACCTACCCACGATATACTCATAATCCACTGTAGTGGTTTATGGTCACTATAGACTTTAAATTTCCTACCAAAAAGGTACGGTCGTAAGTATTTAGTCGCCCATACGATCGCTAACAATTCCTTTTCTATGGTGCTGTACTTCGTCTCACTTTCGTTAAGTGTACGAGAAGCGTAGCACACCGGGTTGTCTGAACCTATGGGGCCTTGAGATAATATTGCACCGATTGCAACGTTCGACGCGTCTGTAGTTAAATTGAATTCTTTCGAGAAGTCGGGGTACTGTAAAATCGGATCATTAGTGAAGAGGGTTTTACATTTTTTGAAGCAGTTAATGTATTCGGTGTCTAAAGTTATCTTTTTACCTTTTTTTAAACATTGTGTTAAAGGTTTAGTAATCCGAGTGAAGTCCGGAATGAATTTTCGGTAGTAACCGAGAAGGCCTAAAAATTGTTTTATCCCTTTTGGTGTTTTAGGAATGGGATATTTCTCTATGGCTGAAATCTTATCGTTGTTTGGTTTCACGCCATCTTTACTGATGATGTGACCAAGGTAGGCAGTCTCGAGTTTCAAGAATTCTGACTTGTCCATTTGGATCTTAAAGTTGAACTCTCGAAGATGTTGAAATACCTTTTCCAAGTTCAACATGTGCTCCTGAAGGGAGATGCTGAATACTATGATGTCATCTAGGTATACTAAACATATGTCGTTTTGTAGACCTCTTAGAACGTTGTCCATGACACGTTGGAATGTGCTAGGTGAGTTTTTTAGACCCATTGGCATTCTGAGGAACTCGAAATGGCCATGCTCGACATTAAAAGCCGTCTTTGGTATATCCTGGGGGTCCATCTCTACTTGGTAAAATCCGTTGGTTAAATCTAAGGTGGTAAAATATTGGCATTTCCCTAACTTGTCTAATACGTCAGTAATATTAGGTATAGGGTACTTATCGTCTAACGTTTTTTAGTTTAACTTACGAAAGTCTACGACAAGGCGCTACTTCTGCTTGCCCGAAGAGTATATCTTTTTAGGTACAACCCAAATAGGTGAACTCCAGGCGGAATCGAATGGTCTGATTATTCCCTGGTCTAACATTTTCTCGATTTGATCCTTAACTTCCTGTCGATGAACGAATGGATACCTATAACTTTTGGTGTGCACAGGAACCTCGTCCGTAGTTCGAATACGGTGCTTTATCTTATTTGGGAATGTTAGGGGTTCGCCGTTTAATAAAAAACGTCCGAATATTGAGAGCAGAGAGTCCTAAGATTCGCTTTCTCCTCTTCGTTTAGATGGTCTAGACGTAATCGCGAAATTACCTCTTGACCGCGCGCCGAAGGTTGATTAGTGCGCGTGCACTCGATATTAAATAATTCCGTGTGCGCCGGTCGGTCGAGAGAGAATATTATGTCGTTTGATGATGGGTTTTCGACTTCGATGTATCCGCGGTTGTTAATGACAGTGGTGATGCATTCATGAATAATACAATTGCATATAATTTGTACTTTTATATAAGCGTTGCCATCACTAGTGTCTCGGTATACGAATAGCTCTGGATGTTCTGACTGGTATGATGTCTTCATACAAATTTACATTCCGAGAGTCATACATCCTAATAGGGTTCGAAGAGGAGCGAGTTATTAATTGTCCGTCTTTCAAGTCTATTCTAGCTTCCCATTTACTTAATAAATCTAATCCTATGAGTCCATCGAAATAATTATGGAACCGGTAGATAAATAATTTTATATTATCGCGATCGTTGAACTCAGGAAAACACGGTAGAGTTATAGAGTAATTGTTTCTAGTTGTTGCGTGTATGTTAGTCACCTCGAAAGGATCGTATTTAAGCGGTAATATATTAAAATAATTTTCAACAGCTTCGGGGCTAATAAATGATTGATTTGCACCCGTGTCAATTAATAATTTTAATGGTGGGTTGGAGATCTGTATATATGGTAATTGTCTCTGTGTCTGTAAGTTAAGTTCTATTTTAGTTTTTGTATATGGGGGTCCTTCCGAAAATCCTGGTTGTCAGTATCATCTTCTACCTGGGTATTATTTTCAACTTGTAGGAGATTGTGATTGGAAGCGTCGTAATATGTTGAGTCACAAGTAAAGTCGGGAGTATAGTCGGTAGTGTAATAATTGTCATAGTTGCTGTAATCGTACACCGGCTCGTAGTAACAATCATATGGATTGTAATATGATTCGGCGTACGCTCCGCATTCGTTCATATTCATTTCACGTGACTTAAAATAATTACTGGGTGGCGGGTTCCCTGACCTCTTCCAATCATGACCTGTCAACATTGTATGAGGTAATGGTTTCGGGATAAATCGTTGGACACCGCTCATAGGCTGAGGGGCTGTGGATTGAGGTTGGTTCGTTGATGGGTTATTACGAGGTGGCAATCTAAACACGTTGCTGTTAGGGTTGTAGTTGGGTGGTGGTGCACTGAACATCCTCTGGGTGTTAGTGGGCATGCGAGCGTGATGCATAACTTGCTTAAATTTGAAAGGTTGAGGCGGTGGCCTCATAGGCTGCTGACTAGTTGGTAACGGCCACTTAGGTGCTGGGAACTGGAAACCTGGTTGACGTGGTGGAGTAAATGATGTGGATGGAAACGAAGGGACCTTAGGGGTTAGTTGAGGTTTATTGGGTTCATTACGCTGCTGTAGGTACATGATATTGAGTTCCTCCTGAACGTATTCTAGAGCCTTCTCTATAGTGTCCGGGCGCATACAACGGATCCGGGATCCTAGGGGTTCTTTCAGTCCACGTACGAACGCCTGCATGGTTAGTTTTCTATAGAGGTCACGTTTCGCAGTCACAGTAGTAGGTAATGTCTCATGTAAAGTCACATAGGTCATTATTGTGCTAAATAAAGTCATACAGTGATCGTAAAATTCTTGAGGGGATCTATTACCCTGGGTAACTAGTGAGAGGTCATTGTAAAGAGTGGTTTCATCACGTTGGTCTGCAAAATTGTTAATCAAAGCAGCACGGACTCCCATCCAACTATCTAGTATTCCATTGGAATTTATTGTGCAAGCAGCCATTCCCGTGATCTTGTTGAGGATGCCGTTTAACAAACAAGAATTACTAAATTCGCTACCTGGTGCAGCACTTAGGTATTGTGCGGCTACCTGGTCACATATATTAATAAATCTAGTCAGTACATTAGGATTTCCATCGAACTCCGGAACAAGGTGGAGGGCCTTAAATATAGTATCCGGATCGTGAGCCATTATACCTAATTTATTACTAAAAGAATATAACTGGTTATCTGCGTTTAAATTTAAATTTCTTATACTATCGCTAACACTATCGCGGCGAGCCTGACGAGATTCAGACCGCCGGATCCTATCAGATCTAGGGTAAAAAATGGTGAAGGTTTACTAGGAAAAAGGAAAGCAACACGAGATCAATTCAAGTGCACTTACTGATACATCTGGTCTTCTCTGGGCGCTTCGATTTCTTGAAACTTCTCCGCGTAGCAGCAGGTCCGTAGATTCAGGATACTTGGTGACGAGGCTGGACAGCCACTCGGGTGACTTGCGATGCGATCTTCGATTTTAGAAGCCCTAAGCTATCGCGAACCGGCCCGCGAGTATCCTACCGACTGCGCCAATTACGTTTACTGCACTCGGAGACTCCAAAAAAAGCCAGAATTTAAATGAAATACTTTAATTAATACAAGAATTACAATTTAGTCTTATTTCTAGCCTAAACTATGTCCTATCGATGTAAGATTAGGAATACTGTCACAAATTTAATAATTATTAAGGAAATCTCGGATTTGACGTCATTCGCAATTACAACATTGCTAAATTGCAATTTTTAGTGTAATGACCAAATTATAATTGTAGGTTACACGTGCCGGTGGCATCAGCAATCCTCGTAGGGTTGTCCCACGTAATTTGTTCTAGGTCATTGATTAATTCTAAACATTCTCATAGATCTGTGGTGTATACGTGTCTACCACGGCCCCACAAGGCGTCCCAACGGTTTCTCATGGTTCACTGTGGATACATCATGGATCCGTGGTTAGCACGAGGGTAACACATGGTTAGCTCAGAGGTATCACTCTCCAGATTTTTTTTAATGTTTGCTTTTTTTTATGTTTTGTTTTACTTTGTTATGTTTGTTGTATGCTGTATATTAAGCCTTAATAAATTATTTTTCTTTCTTTCTTTCTTTTTTTCTTTTCAGATTTTAGTATGTACGTGTTCTCGTAGATCTGCGATTTAAATTTGTCTACTATAGCTCCACAAGGCTTACAACGGTATCTCATGGTTGCACCGCGGATACATCAAGGACCCGTGCTTAGCGCGAGGGTAACGCGTGGTTAGCTCAGAGGTATCATTCTGTGGTGTATACATGTCTACCACGGCTTCACAAGGCTTTACAACAGTATCTCATGGTTCCACAGTGGAAACACTAAGAACCCGTGGTTTAGCTCAAGGGCAATACATAACTAGATTAAAGGTAACACTTTCGTAGGTGTTCTCGTAGATCTGTAATTTAAATTTGTCTACTATAGCTCCACAAGGCTTACAACGGTATCTCATGGTTGCACCGTGGATACATCAAGGACCCGTGCTTAGCGCGAGAGTAACGCGTGGTTAGCTCAGAGGTATCACTCTGTGGTGTATACATGTCTACCACGGCTCCACAAGGCTTCACAACAGTATTTCATGGTTCCACAGTGGAAACACTAAGAACCCGTGGTTTAACTCAAGGGCAATACATAACCAGATTAAAGGTAACACTTTCGTAGGTATTAAGAGGTGAACTAAATAAATTTTGACTTAACTTTTAATCCGATGGCGAGTGATCGTTGTCGTGGACTGGCAGGCGAGCTTGGCCGTTGTGGCATTACTTTGAGGAAGCTCAGTATTTTCTCCCGCCGACACGGCACCTTGTTCACCCGGATGCAGCGCACGCTCCATGCCGTAGACGTGACGTTCCTCGTGACACAACACATCGCAATATGGTGCTATCATGTGGTGATCATAATGTGACAGGTGGAACCGCAGCTGATGAAGAATCTTCTTAGATCGGAGCTTGTTCCGATCCCACTTCTGATAACGAAGTGAGTGCGACGATATGTGACGTCAGGAAGGCCAGGAGTCAGGAGTCTTCATTATTGTCCTTTCTTGAAGATTTTAAGTAAAACACCGGAGTAAACTTCTTCGATTTATTCACAGTTTAGGAGGTCCGATCGCTTCGACGGTTAAACAAGAATCTTTTTCTACCGGCAGGAGCTCGCCTTTTTATAACAATGTTTGGTGAGGTGACAATGACAAATTTATGGAGGGTAAACTAAATTACAATTCTAAAAATCACTCAATATTGCTAATTTAATAAACAAACAATTTTCGATCTTTAAACTAACTAAAATAATTGTTTTCGGCGACGTGTTTTTCATAAATACGCGATGTCGCGCCGACATATATTAAACCATTATTTAATGTTCCTCGATTGAGAACTAATTACACACAAAATTCAATTCTATGCCGTGTTGTCGATACTTACAATAAATAATATTCAAATTAAGACCTCGTCTGTTTGAGTAAAACGTCATTAAAAAAAGCAATTAAGAAAATGCACCTTTCGGAACAGTCATAAATACATCCACATCCACTCAGACGCTCACTCATATACGCTTACACAGACACATTCACTCACACACACGCACTCACGTACACACACACATACGCACACACACACAGTTTAACTTATATTTGTTATTAGCGTAATCCATTTTTGGCCATATTGTATGCAAAACATTATATCCTATTCTTCTTATCATTAAGTGTAACGCTGTTGGATTGCCAGGAAAATAAATAAATAAAGTTGCAAATTTACCCTGGAGAAGTACCATTCCCATTTTGACTTCGGATGTTCGGGAGCGTAGTAGTGTCCGTGGCAAATTGAAAGACCAAGGTGTGAATAGCTGTACGGGTCTCACCTGCTTTTGTGGGTGACGATCTGGATCAGCATTGTGTAACTGAAGTGGTCTCACCTGCTTTTGTGGGTGTCGACGTAGACGAATATTGTGTAGCCGAAAGGGGTCTCGCCTGCTTTTGTGGATGTCAATCTAGACCAGCATTGTGTAGCTGAAGGAGTCTCACCTGCTTTTGTGGGTGTCGATCTAGACCAGCATTGTTTCGCTGTAGAGGTCTCATCTGCTTTTGTGGATGACGATCTGGGTTAGTGTCGTGTACTGTAGTCATTGAGTGGATGACGATGAACTTACCTGTTTCCTTAACTTTTATTACAATGTTAAAAAAACATGTAAAAAACATGATTGTTAATATATATTTTTTATGTTATATAGAAAGTACCGAATAATAGGGTACTTCATATTAATTACAATCTAGCCTTATATAAGGCTAATGAGCAATTCTACTATAACTTAAACTGCTAAATAATTGTTTATTGAAGGAGGCGTCCATTGACACTGCACTTCTTTGTTCTAACATAAAGGGGTAGACACATTGTTCTTATTTATTTATTTATTTATTTATAATTTTTGTACACAGAGAATACATAAAAACAGACATAATGTAAATAAAGTACAAAGGACTGCTTATTTCAAAATGAAATTTCTTCCAGCAGCCCTGAGATCGGAGTGTACATTAGTCAGGCAAATCAAGTGTGCACAAATTAATTAATATAAATATATATTTATAGAAATATATACTGATATAAATATATATTAAATATATATATATATATATATATATATATATATATATATATACCTACATATATATGTATAGATATAGTATTATATTATACTGATTATGAAAGGGATAAATAATGCTCTTTCACTCTTCTTTTAAAAACAGAAATTGTCTTAGAGAGACGAATGTTAGGTGGTAGTGAGTTCCATAGTCTTACTGCATGAACAGAGAAGGAATGGGAATAGAGAGAGGTTTTGTGGGATGGGTAATTTAAAAGTGATTTAAGATGAGACCTGCAGGGCGCGAAGGAAGGCCTCGTATATGAGAAACGATTCTGCAGGTACGTAGGAGAGGATGGATTTTTGAGGATATTATAAAGAAGATAGAGGATTCGAGTATTCCTGCGGAAACGGATTGGGAGCCACTTGAGATCCTTGCGAAATTGAGAAACACGATCAAATTTTCGTAATCCAAAAATGAATCTAATGCAGAGATTTTGCAAGCGCTCAAGTTTATTCAATGACTCCTCTGTGACATCTAAATAGCATGCATCCGCATAATCTAAAATCGGCTGAATAAGAGTTTGAGTTAGAGAAATTTTAGTTTTAAAGGGCAAGTAACCTTGTAGACATTTCAGCGAATGTAGAGTGAAGTAAACCTTTCGGCTTACCTCCCGCACGTACGGATCCCACGATAAATTGCAATCAATAATAATACCAAGGTTTTTCACATAGTTGGAATACGGAATAATAGTATTATCAACGACTATAGCTGGCAGAGTGTTGAAATCCAATTTATTACGGTGGTATTTGCTACCAACAATAATCGCTTGTGTTTTCTTTGGATTTAATAAAATTCCGAACGCCTTAGCCCATTCAGATATTCGTCCAAGGTCTTCGTTCAACCTGGTAATTTCATTACAGGCGTTAGGTACTGTAAAATGACGGTATAGCTGCAAATCATCTGCATAAAGATGGAAATTAGAGGAGAAAATTTTCGTAATGGAATTAATAAAAATAGAAAATAGTAACGGAGACAAGACGCCACCCTGAGGAACACCAGCAACGAGCTCGCGCCAATCCGAGAAATTCTCTCCTCGACGGACCCGCTGTGATCGTCCTCGAAGATAGGAATTAAACCATGAGACGGCAGACGATGAGACGTTAATGGAATTGAGAACTCCTGTAAGGATGTCGAAATCAACGGAAGTAAAAGCACTGCTAAAGTCTAACAAAACCAATGCGGTTAGCGATTTATTTTCAATCGCCCACCGAATGTCGTCTGTGACATTCAGCAGTGCCGTTACGGTGCTATGACCGGGTCGGAAACCAGACTGATATGGACTGAGAAGAGAGTTACTAACTACAAACGAAGAAAATTGCTTATGAACAATGTGCTCAAGTACTTTTGAAAGAAATGGCAGGATAGAGATCGGACGAAATTCTGACAGAGACACAGGATTTGCGTTCTTTGGTAAGGGAATAATGTTAGCCTGCTTCCAGGCTAAAGGAAAGGTACACGAGGATAAAGAAAAATTTAGTATATGAGTGATTATAGGAAGGATGTTATTAAGGATTAATAAGATCATCTTTGAGCACAAATTGTCGCTTCCAACCGCGGTCGAAGTAATAGACTTAATAGATTTTTTAACGTCTTCTTCCGTAACTACTGTGAGGTTAAATGGTGAACAAGGTGGTTTTGGTGTATTGAGAAGACTAATAAGTGTACCGTTTTTAGTGATTGGATCTAAACATGTAGGCGGTGTAGAGAAATGGTTGTTCAGATGGTTTAGATCCACATCACCGTCAATAGTACTCGAACTTTTGCCTATCCCTACAGATTTAAGGAATTTCCAAACCTCAGCAAAGCTACGGTTGACAAGTGATTCGTGGAAGTAGCGTCTTTTTGCATCCCTACACAGACGATTGCAGCGATTTCGTAATTGCTTAAACAGCGTTAGATTCCGTTCCGAAGGATAACGCTTATATCTCCTCTTGGCCTTATCTCTAAGGCTCATACAGTCTCTAATAGTAGAGGTAAGCCAGGGAGCTGGAGCATGTTTTATTTTCACACGTTTAAGAGGGGCGTGGATATTATACAATTTGAGTAGCTGTTGATTAAATTCACGCACCTTGTCATCAATACTGACACTATGTACCAATTGAGACCAGTTAATAGCATCAGCATCTCGCCGCAATGCCTCCAAGTCAATGCCCTTGTAACTGCGAAGTATGAGATATTGCGACTTACGCTTAGAAGTACGTATACGATAAGAGAGATACACAAGATCGTGATATGAAAAAGAGGAAGTGAGTTGCCCATGTGTATCGACGTTACCAGGTGAAGAAACAATCATGAGGTCTAGAAGAGACGGAGTGCAATTAGGGAAATGATGAGTTGGACCGAGTGGCAGAATTTGAAGATTGTAGGAAGCTAATAAAGTTTGCAACTTAAGTGCGCGGAAGTCATCTTTCAACAAACATGTGTTAAAATCACCCATTAATATAACGTGATCAAAAATGGGGTATATATCACATAATACATCATCTAAGGACCCAAAGTAATCAATATTTAGATTAGGGCAATATAATACACCAAGTAACACTTTGGAGGTGTGAACCGTAATTTCAAGAAATAAGTATTCGGCTGATTCGGTGTACAGAGAAGGAGAAGCACTTATCACCTTATACGGTATGTCAGCGCGTAAATAAATGCATACACCTCCACAGCCTTTACCTATTCTATCGTTACGAATAAGGACATATCCTGGTAACGCGAACTGGGAGGAAAGAAGCGAAGGTTTGAGAAAGGATTCCGAGATTAGCAACGCGTCTAGGTGAGCAGTGCTAAAAGATGCCAGAAGATCAGAATAATGTGCAGGAATACTTTGCGCATTTATATGAGCAACATTAAAGTTGTTCAAATATCTGGAATAAGTAGAGGAAATCTGATCATGCAGGGTTAGACAAGCGGAAGAAGAGTTACTGTCCGCACTGACAAAGCTACAGATTGAAGAAGAGCATGAGAAAAAGCTATCGTTCATATCAATTATATCATTCATATTCAGATGTAAACATAAACTATTAATAAATATTAAAGATATATATATTTGAAAATATTAAAATTAAACACTAAAATTACAACAAAAAAAAAAAAAAAATTAAGAGTAAGTATTATTAACAACAAATAATATATATATTTAAATTGTGCATAAACCCGTAGCACTCACCATCAGGGTGTTGGTTCTTGTGTTCTATGATTTAATAAAGTCACTATTTCACTAACACTACACTATGTTATGTCACTAGCTCAAAGGGCTTTAGTCCGTTTGAGTCTTCTCAATAGGTCCGTCGTATCGAGGAACTGGATGGCCTCTATATTAACGTGGTGGTGAAGTGTTTTTTGATGACATTCTGCATATGTAACAATTACTTTTTTAACAAGGTCTACTTGAAGGTCCCGATGTAGATCTTCGTTTCTTACATACCAAGGTGCATTAGCAATACCCCTTAATACTTTGTTTTGAAATCTTTGAATGATTTCTACATTACTTTTTTGGTACAACCCCAGAGTTGAATACCATATGTCCATACTGGCATTAGGACTTGTTTATATAATAATATTTTATTATATGTAGGCAGGGAGGAATGATTCCCCAGCAGCCAATGCATAGCTCCGTATTTGAGGCCGTAGGCCTGTACGATGCAGCTTCATGCGGCGGTTTCCTCGGTTTAGGAATCATAATTACTTCTGCAACTTTCCATAAGTCTGGTACATATTGGATTCTAAGAGAAGCATTAATTTAAGTAGTTAATTTAACTATACCTTTTTTGGGAAGGTTTTTCATAATTTCACCTGTGATTAAGTCGAATCCAGGAGCTTTTTTGGGGTTGATGCTACGTTGTATTTCTGTATATACTTCTTTTGGTGTCACAAGTTTAATTTTTAGCTCTATTTGTCCTATATGGTCACTATTGTGATGAATATATCCTTAGTTTGGCTGGAAGATTTCTTCTAGGTGAAAGGCAAATTCTGAAGCTTTTTGCGCATCATTTATAACCCATTTACCATCCTTATCCTTAATTGGGTAAATTTGCTTGGTTGGGCGTTTTAATCCTTTGGTTGCTTTTCAAAGTGAGTATTCTGTGCTGCGATCATTTGTTAAGCCTAATAAATAGGTTTTCAGGGTATCGTTATTGAATTGTTTGATTTTTCTCCTCAGTGTTTTTGTAAGGTTGTGATGTGATGATGTTTCTTATCTTCAGGTGACCTAGTTTGGTGCCACTTTTTTCTTTGTCTCCGTTTTTCCCTTATGAGAATGAGTATTTCCCTTGGATATGTCGGACGTGTGACTCGCAATCTGACTTGCGGGGTATTTTTCCAGGCTGTTCGTTGGATACTTTCGACGAATTCATCGACTTCTTTGTCTATATGTTCTGGCGTTTTAAGTGGTACATGCAAATTTAAATCACATGTGAGATCCATTTTAAAACTTTCCCAATCGGTGCGCTTATTTACAAGGCTTGGCCGGCTATTGTGTATAAAGCTTTGATTTAGAGTCAGTATGATTGGTGAATGGTCCGAGTTCATATCGTATGAACCCTCAATGCCCATGTAACTTCTTGATATGTTTTTATATATAAAAAAATCTATCAAGTCTGGAATGTTGTTAGAATCAGTGGGCCAATATGTGGGTTGTCCTGTTGATATAACTTCACATTGTATGTCTTTCAAGGCATTGCATAGTTCTTTGCTTTTGGGATTTGTTAACCTCGAACCCCAATAAATATGTCACTAAATTTGTTTAAAAATCATACATACTGTTCTTTTTTTAGGGAGTATTTATTTATTTATTTATTTATTTAAAGTTTTGAAACACCTTAATCTAAGGGTTACAAGGGTGAACTTAATGCCTAATGGCATTCTCTGCCAGTCAACCCTGGGCGACAGCGATAATCTGTGGTAGGTACATAAAAGTAAACAAATTAACAATAATTGAAATAATAAATATTGCTTAAATTAAATATATACACAAAATATTAATATATACTTATATAAACAAATAATTTTATGATACATATAATTATAACAATATATAATATACATATAATACAGTAAATAAAATAAGGATTGAAATGTTGATAGACTCATGACAGTTGCAGATAATGTTCCCGTAAAAGCGTCTTGAATGTGCTCCTGCATGTGGCTTTTCTGATGTTTTCGGGTAAGGCGTTCCAGAGTAGTATCGACTGTACAGTGAAAGAATACCGGAAAAAGCTACTGTTATGCTGTGGAAAATTGACTTTCAAAATTCTGGAAGAACGAAGCCCACTATCATGAGATGAACAGTGGAACTGAAAATTTTCCTTTAAATAGAACGGAGAAGCTGGATCGTGCAAAATAGAACACAGAACCAAGAGAATTCTAGAATTACGCCTTTAACGAATAGTTAGCCATTTAAGCTGACGTCTATAATTAGAAATATGGTCATATTTACGAAGGTTGAAAATAAATCGGATACAATTATTAAGAAGGCGTTCTAGTTTATCAAGAAGTTCATCCGTTAAGTCTGGATAGCATACATCAGCATAATCAATAATGGGTAGAACGAGACTGTGTATCAACGTAACTTTAGTCTTCCAAGGAAGAAAATTTTTGAGACGATAAAGAGATTGTAACGTGTCATTTACCCTGCGGCTTGTCTCAGTTATTTGAACACGCCAGGTCAAACTACTATCAATTAAGAGACCGAGGTTCTTCACAGTGTTGCAAAGTGGAATTGTAGTATTGCCATAGGTAATTAAGGGTAGATTCGCAACATCCAATCTTGACAACAGTCTCGAACTTCCCATCATTATCCCCTGACATTTTAACGGATTAACAGAAACACCATATTGACTAGACCAGACTTTTATAGCATCCAGGTTTTCATTGATGTTGTGAATACCATTATTAACATTATTGATGCTACAATGTACATATAGTTGCAGATCATCGGCATACAGATGATACGAACAATTAATAAGTGAAGTGATTGAGTTGATAAACAACGAAAATAATAAAGGAGAAAGTATTCCGCCTTGCGGCACCCCAGCATTAAGGTCAGCCCACTTAGAGCTTTTCAACTCTAGCCGGACTGCCTGCTGACGGTCGCGAAGATATGATGAAAACCACTGAAGGGCAGTTGGGGTAAAATTCAGATTTGAAAGAACGGATAGGAGAATTTCATGGTCGACTGTGTTAAAAGCGTTAGAAAAGTCAATTAGCACCACTACTGTAACCTTTCTGTCATCCATAGCCTTCCTTAAATCATCAGTAACTTTAATCAATGCAGTAGTAGTACTATGACGAGGACGGAACCCAGACTGATACACGCTCAGTAGGTTATGTTGACATACAAAAGTGGAGACTTGCTTATGAACACAGGCTTCCAAAACTTTAGAAAGGAATGGAAGTATACAAATTGGCCGAAAATGGTTTGCAAGGGAAGGATTTGACACTTTAGGAAGAGGTCGCACAAATGCTTTTTTCCAAAGAGAAGGATATTGGCCCGATAGCAAGGAATAATTAATAATATGAGTAATAGTTGATAATAGACACTTCGCTATCGGAAATATCATAGACCTACTAATGTCATCACACCCAACGGCCCTTGATTTTATTGATGTAATAGCTTTTATAACTTCCTCCTGTGTCACGTGAGAGAATTGAAATTTGGGAATGCAGGGTGATTGCATAGCAGCAATTGAAGTTTGAGTATTACATCTGGTTGCAGGGTCCAGTAAGGAAGTAGTGACAAAATATTCATTAATACTATCAAGAGAGAGTGAAGGACCGCAACCATAGTTAAGTGGTTTACAAAAACCAAGAGAGCGAAGAAATTTCCACACATCAGCGGGAGAAGAATTAATAATGTTTTCTTGAATATAGCGGCGTTTAGCTGTTCGTACCATCTGATTGCATCGATTTCTCGCTTTTTTAAAGGTTGCCCAATTTAAGTCCGATCGGTCTCTTTGAAAGCACGGAAAGCCCTGTTCCGCTTCCTCATCGCCATTTGAATTCCCCTGGACATCCAGGGAGCCGGAGCACGCTTTATTCTTACGCGGTGAACAGGAGCATGGGCGTCATACAATTTAATAATAGCGTTATTAAATGATGAGACTTTATTATCAATTGTAGACGCTTCAACCACAGAACGCAGATCGATAACAGAAGCGTCACTCAGCAGCTCCCTAGTGTCTATTCTCCTTAAGTTACGTAGATGTAAAAATCTGGGCTCAGATTTAGGGGGTTTACATTTGTACGACATGTAAATGAGGTCATGGCGTGAGAAACCTGGAGCAGAGAGCTGTCCGTGCTTTATAACGTAATCAGGTGAAGCAGTTAAAATAAAGTCAATCCAGGTAGAATCAGCGTCAATATTATGATGAGTTGCTGACAATGGTAGTATAGAAAGATTGGCTGAATCCACTATGGCTTTAAACTTTTGATTGCGAGACGAATTCTTGAGTAAGTCGGTGTTGAAGTCACCCATTATTATGTGATGGGCGTATGCAGATGCAAATGAATCAAAAATGCTTTCCAGTTCAGTAAAATAGTCAATGGATGGAGGACAGTACACTACTCCTAGCAACACCTTGATACCCTTGACATCAAGTTCCAAAAACAGGTATTCAGCGGACGAGGAATAGGTCGAAGGGGAAGCTATGACAGTTTTATACGCAATCGTGGCTCGCAGATAAATAGCCACTCCTCCTCCACCTTTCCCCGTTCGGTCGTTGCGTATAAGAACGAAGCCAGGTAACGAAAACATAGTCGATTGGAGCGATGGTTTTAGCCAACTTTCCGAAATAAGGATTGCATGAATGTGATTACTCGAGAAGACACTTTCAAGTTCCGAGTAATGACTCGGTATACTTTGAGCATTGATATGACACACATTAATACTATTGTCTTTGCTGCTAAATACAGATTCAAGTTGATTATTTAATGAGTATGAATCAAGTGAATCAACACAGGAAACATAAGAACCGTCAGAGTCATTTGCTGAAAAGTATGAACAATATGAGTCATCAGACATTTAAGAATAAAAAATATGTAAATATAAAATACTACTTAAACTACTTAAATATGTAAATATAAAAACAATAGGTAAAACAGTAAAATAATGGAATTAATAATAACACATTTAAAGCACCAACCCATCAGCTGACTGTTACAATTCAAACTAACACATAAATTCACAGGCAAAATCAGAGCATGATAAGAAATTTAAAACAGTAAATACAAGTAGGAAATACAAAAACAAATAACATTCGGCTATAACAAAAATGAATTACCTGCGTAAACCCATATAATGTCATGAATGAAATGTTTAAATAAAGAATGAATGAATGGATAAATAAGCGAATGAGTGCGATCAATATCTAAGTCATTACAATTATCGACATTAAATTTTGATAAAAATTTCGAACAGCCAGATGAACAAGTATTGGAAAATAAAATACAAAAAAAAAAAAAAAATAAATAAAAAATAAAAAATAAAAAAAATAAAAAATGTCCAGAACATTAATAAAACATAAGAATAATCAAACATTTTCCTTTACATTGCTAAAAATATCTACGATAGTTATCTGGCAGGCTTTTAATTGATTAACTGACAAAGAAAAACATCAAATTCTGAACGCACCCACAACACTGATACGTCATGTAATGTCACTAGGATGACAAGTGTCAGCTAATGTTATTGTTTTCTGAGTATCAAATCAATACAGTGAAACAAAACAGACACATTGTTATTAACAAAGTACAGAAAGCTACTTGATAAATTGTTATAAGGCAAACTACAACATGAAGGAAAGAAGAGGTGAAAAATAGAAGAATAATGAAAACTATTGCAGTTGATGGGCAAAAAAGAGTCTTATTTCTTTGGAGCCGGGCGTCTTGGCCGTTTATTGTCCTCGGCCAGCGTCCCCACCGGAACTTGCTTACGACGCACATCCAAATGGCGATTTATCTTGGAGCCACTATGCTGCCCGGTGTGCCCATCACTCGTGCCAATAGACTCACCACCGCTGCCACTGGAAGCAGCAGGCCCCATCAGCTCTTCAGGGTATTTAGCGACGAGTGCATTGAGCTCCTCTTCAGTGGAGATTTTCGCGCGGCCGCCTCCCGGGAGTTTAATATAAATTGTACCATCAAGGGTCCACACATTGCGCATACCAAAGTGTTTCCGAGCTCTTTTATGCACCACTTGCCGAGCTCTGGTGAGAAACTCTGACATCGACACAGGGGTTGCTTTAAATTTGGCCTTCAGACTCCACACTTCGGCTTTGGTCCGATGATCACAAAAATGGATAAGAACCGAGCGTACTTTTTCATTATTTTTGACCCCCAAACGGTGGCATCGTTTTAGTGAAGAGCTGGTTATATGAGTGAGACCCAGAGTGTTATGAAATAGTCCTAATACTTTCTGTTCAACATCAGTATCAGGATCTTCAGGGATACCGTTCAACAGCAATACTTTCTGCCGACTCCTCATATCCATGACATCAATGGCCTTTGCATTTTCACGGACCTGCTGCCCAAGAAGATGTAACATTTTAGTTACTAAGTCCTTAAATGCTCTGAGCTCCTCTTTTAGCTGAAGTAAAGTTGGGTTATTTGGACTTGTTGCAGCATTTAATCGGCTTTCAAAGTCAGACATTTTTTGAATCCAGCATGATTCCAGCTCCTTTTGGGTCTTCTCCACATCGGGTAAAAGTGCCATTTGAGAATAGTTTAGCAGAAACTTGTTTGACACTCAGTGAACACAGTGTTTATTTCACAGCAGAAGTTAAAATATGCAAGTAAGGTTATGCTGAAGGGTGGTGCTTTGTGAGTACACAGAACGATTTAAAAGCACATATTCAATGTGTAACACTATTTAAGTAATGTTTTCTATTGAGTCCAACACAAAAATAGTAACAAACTAGATTGTAAATATTTTTTAATATATTTTATACTTTAGAAATTGAAAGCAGATGTTTAATTTACAACCTACCCTCCGAAAAAAAGTATCCGAAAAAGAGTATCTAGGTGGGCAATAGATTGCTGCAATAGTAATATGATATTTTTTAGTTTCAATACCAATTGCCACTGATTGTATGTCTGGTCCTTGATGTTTAAATTGCTAATAGTGATAGAGATTTTCTTTAACAATGATAGCACTGCCCCCTCTAGCACAATTGTCTGGATGGATAGCATGATATACCGCATATCCTTTAAATTTTATGTGTGTCTAAAGGGTAAAGTGTGTTTCCGAAATTAAGCAGGTATCTATATATTTTGTGTCTAGGACTACTTGAAGTTCGCGTTGATGTTGCTGTAGCCCGTTTGAGTTCCATGCCATTATCTTTAGTGTGCGATACATTATTGCTTATTTGTTTGTATAATTATATTTTTCTCAAGTTTATTGAGCCGCTCATTGAACGTTGTCATGAACTTGAGAATTTGGTTTAGCTTGTTATCAGTTTCTTTATTATTCGTATTTGGGTCGGGTTGTTGTTGTTGTACCTTTTTGTTAGTAGCTGCTGCCTGAGCATAAGATTTGGGTACGACTTTTTGGTTAATTTCCTGGTTGTTAATACAAGTACTTTTTTTGTCAGCAGTTTTTGGAATTTGTTGTACCGATACTGGTTGACGATTATCTGCTTTATTTTTATTTTTAGTCTTAATTTTTTGCATCTCTTTTGCTACGATACATCCTCTATAGTTCGCAGGATGTGATTCATCACAGTGGATGCATTTAGCTTCAGCATCTGACGGTTTCTGACAGTCTGTAGTCAGATGTTTGCCAGTGCATTTGACGCATCTTGGTTCTCTTGCGCAATATTTTTGACCATAGTTTTGGCATCTCTTACATTGAGGAACTAGTTTAGAAGTTTTTAATGGATGAATTTCTACTTTACACACTAGGGTGGATTTTATATTATAGACCTTATTTATGTCTTCTTCATTATTAAAAGTAAGCATAAACATGTTAAGTGGCTCTTTGTTCTTCCCCTTTAACTTGTTTGTAGCGTCTAAGTTCTTATAGCCTTTATCTACTAGATCTTCGACGATTCTTTCTGGTTCACATGTATGGTGCAATTTTTTCGCAACGACTCATATTGGCCTCTCACGTTTGTTTTCGTACGAGTGCTATAAGCGAAAGTTTGTGAGGATGGATGTATGTGTGTTTGTTATACTTTCACGCAAAAACTACTGAACGGATTTGGTTGAAACTTTACAGTAGTATAGGTTATGCATCAGAATAACACATGGACTATAATTTATACCGATTTTTTTGTAATAAGGTTATACTATAACGAGAAATATCTGCTTAGTCGCAAAAAAAGTTGTCCTCTTTGAGCTATCTTCGCGTACGCTGCCTAAACCGTTGGAGATATCCAAATATAATGTACGGTAAGATTGTTTGGCTCACATAGATCTAAATAAAAGTCCGCGACAGCATATATCTATATTTTATGTATAACCCACAATAACTCTTTTTATACTTTGAAAATTTAAAAAATATGAAGTTGATGTTTCCATGGGTTTTATACGAACTAAATATTAATCCTTATCAAAATAAATGATTTCAAAAAATCAAGCATCTAATACAGATTAAATCTACTTTTTACACCATGTAAATTGGATAAGTAGTTTAGAAGATATTACGAGTATAACATATTGCGTACTCAATTGATTGACCGACAATACGCGCCGTGCGCCGCCGCCGTATACAACGAAGTTCTATGAAATTAATTTTTAAATGGTTATAAATCACGGAGCAAAATGGGAAAGGTCGATGTGAATGACGTCCCTGTAGTTCCGGGATCAGAATAAGGCTACGGTATCCCCTGTCTGTGGTAAGAGGCGACTAAAAGGGGGCTTTCGGGGTTGCGGGCGGCTAGACTGGGAGCTCGAAACACCCAGTCAGCAACTTCGGGAAAGATGTCAGCATGTGTGGTCGCATGCTGTCGTGAGAGCCAGGATGCAAGGAGCTTGAACAGTCCAGCCAGGCGATCCTGGGAAGGATGGTTGTATACGTGTGGTCGCATATCGTGGTAAAGACTAGATGGAGTGGTGGGCCCAGACGCTCACTTGGGAGGAGCCCGATGGGGCAATGCACACAGAGGATTCCACTTCCTTTGAAGATCCCGGAGTCCTGGTGCGATAAGAATCCCACATAACCCTGCATCGCTCCCACGGCGTATGGTACCTTTTAAAGGTTTCCCCCTCGACAAAAAAAGGTCAATAAGAATGAAACAGTGGAAAAGGTTAGATATGTCATTCAATCGTCATCGACCTTTTGATGTTACACAACTCGGCACATAAGTCAGATTAGCAGTAGTTTAGGTCGTAGTTGACCACGCTAGCCAACTGCGCGTTGGTAACCGTCACGCGTTTTGAGACCCTTTCTTAAAACTTTTAATTTCAGAATAAGTATTAATATCCGTTGCCGACAAAACTAATTCAAATTAATATACGTGCCTGTGATTTGAAATTTGAACACACAGATTTAGGAAGTAGGGCAAGGGTTCAATCTGAAGTCAATCACAGATTCGTTGCTACTCTCGAGGACTTTGATGATCGCCTCATATAAAAGTGAGCCGGCAGCCACACCCTTCTAATGAAACACAAGAACTGCTTCACGGTAGAAATAGGTGCGGCGGTGATAACTCCCTGGTTTAACCATTGCTCTACCACCTTGCAAACTTTATGTGGCAGACTAAATTCCACGCGAGCGAAGCCGCGGGCAAAAGCTAGTATTATACTATAATATGAATTAAATATATATTTAGATTTCTAGCATGCCTACCTACTGTACTTTTATTATATGTTAACGTTAGTTTTGTCTTGTAAGTGAAATTTATGTAATTTCTTTAGACAATAAAGTTCTTTAAACCGATATTTGTTACTTGATTTCTCCGGACTGGGTGAACCGATTTGTATGTTTTTTTTTCATTTAAAAAGTAGTGCGTGACACGCACTACTTTTTAAATGAATGGGGTCCCATTTTTTTTCGTTTACTTATGACAATGGCATCCATAAGAAAAGTGCATAAGTCTTAAATTTGCATTAACGATGTGCGCGATAAATGGACAAATAACTTAATTTCCCGCCAACCGATTTTGACGATTTTTCTTGTATTTGAAAGAATGTACTTCAAAGGTACTCTGATGAGAGTTTCATAAGGTTCTGACCATAGGATCCATAATAAAGTAATGAAAATTTTCAACTCTTTGAAGGAAATTAACGAAATTAGCGATACTCTGGCAAACGTAAGCTGTAAGAGTCCAATTGGGTAGAATGTAGAATAAGATTACTAAGCAGATATTTCCTAAAAAAAATTGACCTTCAACTCTTCAATGCTGATGATGCAAGGGTACTGCTACCCTGAACCGTAGAAGTAAGTCAATTTGTTTTTACGGATATACAATAAGATTATTAAACAAATTCATGGGACAAAAATTTGACCTTCAGCTCCTCAACCCTGATGATGCAGGATACTGCTAGCCTTACATATAGGAGTTGGCCATTTGGTGATTTCGAATATATAATAAAATTACTAAGCAAAGATACATGATGAAAATTTTGACATTCAACTCCTTAACCCTGATGATGCACGGGTACTTCAAGCCTAAGCCATAGAAGTTAGCTATTTGGTGCATTCGGGTATGTAATATAATTACTAAGCAAAGACACAAGATGAAAATTTTGACCTTCAACTTTTCAACCCTGACGATGCAGGATACTGCTAGCCTAATCTATAGGAGTTGGCCATTTGGTGTTTACGTATATGTGATAACATTACTAAGCAAAGACACGAGATGAAAATTTTGACCTTCAACTCCTCAGCCCTGACATGCAGGTGTACTTCAAGCCTAAGCCATAGAAGTTAGCTATTTTTGAAGTTAGCTATTATTGTTGTACATAAATTGGCCGCCGCAAAGAGGCTTCTTGTTGGCTGGGTGTCTGCAAGAGTGGAGGTATTGCCCGCCCCTTCCTTGCAATGTTTTCGCTGCCTCGAATTTGGGCACGCGCGGCATGTGTGCACCAGCGCCAAGGACAGGAGCGACCTGTGCTACGCATGTGGCGAGCCTGGACATAGAGTGAGGCAGTGTGTAGCCCAGACGCCGAGATGCGCCGTGTGCGCAGACCTTGGACGCCCGGCCGACCACCGCCTTGGTGGCCGTAAATGCAAGCCCCCGAAGAGGCGGCAGCGAGGCAGTGGAGCGGGTGGGGTGGCAGCCCCGACCGGCTCCCAGAGGACCGGCGGGCCAGTGCACCCCAGCGCGTCGCCCCGTCATCCGCCAGCGGAAGCTATGGAATCTTAATGGCCACATCTCCGTCACTTAAGATCCTCCAGGGAAACTTGAACCATTGCCGCGGGGCGCAGGACTTGCTCTAGCAATGTCTGTGGACTGCTCGGTTTCCCTGGCGGTGGTGGCGGAACCATATAGAGTTCCAGAGCATCCGCGCTGGGCTGGTGACGACGCGCACACCGTCGGTGTGTACTGGGCGGGAGGTGAGGGAGATCCTCCGTGCACTAGACTCCATTCCGAGCGGGGTATTGTCGCAGTGGAGTGGGGTCCGCTCGCGGTGCTGGGAGTGTACGTCTCCCCCAATTGCAGTCTGATGGCGTACGAGGCGTTCCTCGACAGGGTGGCGGAATGCGTTCGCTCTTGTCTTCCCCGGCCGGTGATCGTTCTGGGCGATTTCAACGCCCACTCACGGGCCTGGGGAGGCAGGCGCGACTGCGCCAGAGGTCGCGCCACTCTCGAGTGGGCAGCCGGGCTGGACCTTCGCCTGCTGAATCGTGGCGGGGTCAGTACATGCGTGCGCTGGCAGGGAGAGTCGATCGTAGACCTTTCGTGGGCGACTCTCTCTGCCGAGCGACTGGTCGTAGGCTGGAGAGTGGCCGAAGATCTGATCACGCTGTCTGACCATCGCCACATTTTGCTGGACGTAGCGTTGAGGCCTCCGGCTGCGAACGCCCGCCGCGCGAACGACCGTCCACGGCGATGGGCTCTGAGGCATCTCGACGGAGACTTGCTCGTCGCTGCCGCCCACGTTATGGACTGGTCCAGCGGAGGGGGATGACGTACTCGATCCCGACGAGGAGGCGATCCGGCTGAGGGATGACATGACGGCCATTTGCGATACCGCGATGCCGCGTGTCAGTACACCGGACGCCTCCTGCCGGAGGCGTCCGGTGTACTGGTGGTCAGAGGACATTGCACGGCTGCGTACAGCATGCCTGCGCGCGCGACGCCAGTACACCAGAGCTCGGCGACGCCGCTCAGCCGACGCCGCGGAAAGGGAGGAAGCGTACGCGGAGTACCGGGCCGCAACAATGTTGCTCCAAGGCGCAATTGCCGAGAGCAAGGCCCGGAACTGGAGTGCACTCGTGGCGGAACTTGACCGGGACCCATGGGGACGCCCGTACAAGACGGTTCTTGGCAAGCTCCGGCCATGGGTGCCACCGCTTACGGAGACCCTAGACCCGACATTCGTGGATACAGTGGTGAATAGCCTGTTCCCAGGAACCACTGACGAGTCGGGTCCTTCCGCGGCGTCGCCGGATCCCTCCCCGTGGACGGAGGATCTAGTGGTGACAGAGGGCGAACTCAACGTTGCTTTAAAGCGCATGGCGAAGCGTACCACGGCGCCGGGGCCGGACGGAATCCCAGGACGTGCATGGGTCTTAGCGCTGACGGTGCTGGGGGTGAGGCTGTGCAGGCTCTTCACTGCCTGTTTCCGCCACGGACGATTTCCGTCGGTGTGGAGACAGGCAATGTTAGTGCTCCTGCACAAACAGGGTAAACCCAAAGAGTCTCCGTCGGCGTACAGACCCATCTGCCTGATGGACGAGGCGGGCAAGCTGTTCGAGAGGATCACCGCCTCTCGAATTAGCAGGCACCTTGCATGCCCCGGCCCGGACCTGTCCGATAACCAGTTCGGCTTCCGGCAGCAGAGATCGACCGTGGACGCCATCCTCCGTGTCCGAGCGCTCTCAGAGCAGGCCATCTCCAAGGGCAGAGTAGTCTTGGCAGTCAGCATTGACATCGTCAATGCTTTTAACTCTCTGCCCTGGAGTGCGATTATGGTGCTTTGACGAGCACCTCGATCGTCTCGTCCCCCGGATTCTCAAGGTAGCGGGTGCAATGCACAGACTGCTGCCGAATGTTGGGGGACCAAGGGAAAAAGTCCGCCGCCTCTATGCGGGGGTGGTGCGCTCGATTGCACTCTACGGGGCGCCGGTGTGGTCGGACAAGTTGTCTGGCAGCCGGCGCCGCGCGCGGAAGTTAAACTCCGTGCACCGTATGATCGCAATTCGGGTCGCCCGCGGTTATCGCACAATTTCGTACGAGGCGGCGTTTGTCCTGGGGCGGCTTCCGCCTCTGGACATCCTGGCGGATATGGACGCACGGGTCTTCTTTAAGATCCGCGTCCTCCGTCAGGGGACTGAACCCTTCGACGCAGGGACGATCGAAGCTCTTCGGAGGAGAGCCAAATGGCGCGCTATGAGGTGCTGGCGTGAGCGACTCAAGGAGCCGCATAGTATACGCCAACGGGTGGTCGACGCTATCCTGCCGAACTTCCACGCATGGATGAAAAGCAACGGTCGAGTGACCTACCGCCTGACTCAGATACTAACCGGACACGGCTGTTTCGGTCAGTATCTGAACAGGATAGGGAGACAGGAGACAGCCCTCTGTCACCATTGCGGGCACGACGAGGATTCCGCACAGCACACGCTCGAGTACTGCCCAGCTTGGGAGTCTCAGCGGCGGATCCTCGTCCAAAAGGTTGGAGCGAACCTTTCACCGGCGGCCGTCGTTGCGGCGATGGTTCAGCGGCGAGAGGCCTGGAACGGCATGATCACCTTCTGCGAGGACGTGATGTCAGCGAAGGAAGACGCCGAAAGGGCCAGAGAGCGCGCTGAACCCTCTCGGAGAAGGATCCGCCGCGGCTGCCAGTAACGGCACCCTGTAGTTCCGGGACCAGAATAGGGCTACGGCATCCCCTGCCTGTCGTAAGAGGCGACTAAAAGGGGCTTCCGGGGTTACGAGCGGCTAGAGTGGGAGCTCGAACCGTTCAGTCAGGTGATCGCGGGAAGGACGGCGGTACGTGTGGTCGCATACCGTCGTAAAGACTATCCCGCCCATCTGGGAGGAGCCCGATGGGGCAACGCGCTCAGAGGATTCTGGTTGAAGTCGTTTCGAGATCCCGGAGTCCTCCTTTTTAGCGCCGAGAACGGCCACCGGGGGGGTTTTAGTGCGGTAAAAATCCCACATAACCCTGCGTCGCTCCCACGGCTTCGGGTACCTTTTGAAGGTTTCCCCCTCGACCGACAAAAAAAAAACCTATTATTGTTTATTAGTGCTTTCGGGTATGTAATATAATTACTAAGCAAAAACACAAGATGAAAATTTCGATCTTCAACTCCTCAAGCCTGATGATGCAGGGTACTGCAATCCTAAGCCATAGGAGTTGGTCATTTCATGCTTTCGGGTACGTAATATGATTACTAAGCAAAGACACATGATGAAAATTTTGAACTTAAACTCCTCAGCCCTGATGATGCAGGGTACTACAAGCCCAAACTATAGAAGTTGGCTCTCAGGTGCTTATAAGAATACTAAGCAAAGACACGGGATGATTTTTTTAACCTTCAACTCCTCTCTGATGATGCGGGATAATACAAGCCTAAATTATAAAAGGTAGTCACATAGTGCTTACGTTTATTATTTAGTTAAGAATATATTATAAGTTCAACGACAGTTTAATGAGAAACTGAAATGTGATTAATAAATTAAACTTCAATTCATCAACCCTGATAATCTAAGTACACAACCTACTTAAGCCGTATGAGTTTGGCAATTTTTGACATAATGATGAAAAGTGTCACTTTGAATACCTAAATCCTGAAAATGCAGGAGTATTGTCATATTATTGCTAAGAGTTGGATTAGCTGTAGTTTTTTAAACAGGATGGGTAAGGTAAGGTTAGAATGTGGAGGAGTTGATTGAAAAGATGTATCCCGATATTGTGAATTAGACCACTAAGAATGTAAATTGGTTCAAAAAAGAGGTTTACAATATTCGGATTCGTTTCTTTACGATGTGTTTGTCCAGGTAATTCTTGAGCGACCAAACCGATTTTAATGGGACTACTTTTTATCATAGAATTCCGGTGTTGAGATTTGCGCTGGAAAATCTTTGTGATACATTGATTTGCACGCGGGCAAAGCCGCGGGTACAGCTAGTATTTAAATATATTGATCACCCCACCTGGCATAAAGTTGCCTAAGTTTGTCTCACAACTTATTATAATCAACAAGGTCAAAAGCCCTGGAGAGGTCCAGAAAAGCAGCGTATGCCGGGGTCTTACGGTCAGTGTAGTATTTGACGGTGTGCTTGAGCACCAATATTGCGCTTTCTGTAGAGAGATTCTGTCTGAACCCAAATTGCGCATCGTGAAGCTTTATATATTTTTTTCAGGTAGCAATCAAGCACACCATCAAATACCTTAGCAACTATAGTAGCCAATATTATAGGTCTGTAGTTATTTTCGTCAGTGACATCGCCTGTTTTGTTTTTTATAATTGGTATTACAATCGTTTTCATTAGGCCATCAGCTATATAACTGTGTCGCATACAAAAGGTAAATAACATACCCAGCACTCGACATATGTGTGGCCCTGCATGTTTCAGGTGCTCCACACTTAACCCGTCATGTCCCGGAGATTTTCCCTTATTCATATTTTTCAATATTTTTACAATATCGTCGCGGTAATTCTAGCGGGATCATCACACACTGGCGTTAAAGTTTGGAGTATCTTATTTATTTATTTATTTATTTAATAAAGGCATACCAAGTACATATACAAAAAAAATCAAATAATGCATTTTCCACAACATTACAGTTATATGTACTTAAATGAAAGGTTTGCACGACATTTTCACAAGGATGATGATAATCAGATAGTCAGTATTCGTATTGTTTGACAGTGAAATTGATGAGATGGGAAGGATAAAAACTAATTAAATGTGATGTCTGACAACGCTACATATTTGTACGGTCTTCGACCGCACATTGCTGATCACGCATTTACTTCATTCACATAATTATAACATTCAGTGCATTACGTGACGCGTACGAAACAAGACATCTTCGCGAGTGTACTCGATCAATCATTCATACAAGCACTCATTTACTTTAGTTATATATAACTCAATAAACCTTTATTTGCACTCAGTTTTACTTATCATTTCACAAATATCAAAAGGTGTTCCCAACATCTTTATGGTCCTTCGAGCTTCGGAAAGCGGGACCTTACGCGAGTGTCTGCAGTGACATTATCAAGTGACAACCTCTTGTTTGTATCTGTGGATTCCGTGCCCGCTTACCAGACCAGCACCACACCCTCATCAATCATCGGGGAGAGTCATTCATATTTCTTTCCCGAAGCATTCAAGTAAGGTCTTTTTAATTTTATCATTCAACCATGGCGCACTCAATGGAGGACATCTATGAGACCCAAATGCAATTGAAGGGAGCTATGGAACAGCTCCTTTCAAACTTCAAAAAAGATGCAGCGGAGCGCAAGACTCCGGATTATATTAGGCGCCGACTAGAGACTCTGGACTCTTATTGGCAGGAGTTCCAATCCAACCATATTAAAATGTGTGGGTTTGGTGACAGAAGTCATTGTTACTTTATCAACGTTATCTATGAAAAGGTAGGGGAATTTTATCAATCAACCAAAGATTTCATTCAAAAGCATGCCAAGCAGGTTGCCACACCGGTACAACCGGCAAAATTTACGATTCCATCCTCGTCCAGCAACAGGTCGCAAGGAACCAATAGCAAATCCGAAGACCTGCTGCGTAAACAAGTTTCACAATTTAGGGCCTTTTCACGCACAGTATCAAATATAGACGTTAATTCTTTAAAACACCAATGGGAATATGAAGATGCGCTAAGATCAATTCAATCAAGATGGTCTGTTATTGACTCCTTACACTGGGAGATTGATAGTGAACTTGGTGGAGAAAATGCTGACTATGAGGAAGCTTTCTCAAGCCATGAAAAAACATACAACGATCTAAAGAAAACACTCAACGCCAAGATGTGGTCGGTTTCACATCGCGACAAATCAACACCTCAAATAGAAATTCCTTCTTTCGGCGGCAGCTATCAACAGTGGTCATCATTTAAAGATTTATTCATGGAAGCTATACATGACAATCCATCTCTTTCAAATGCTCAAAAGATGCAGTTCTTAAAGAGTAAAGTGAAAGGTGACGCCGAAAAACTCATTCAACACTTGACAATCAGTTCAGAAAATTATAACGCTTGTTGGGAGATTCTTAACAACCGATTTAACAATAAAAAATTAATATTCACAGCACACATAAATACGTTATTGAATGTACCCGTTATGCAATACCAATCGGCGGCAAGCATTAAAAAGATACATGACACCACTAATGAGTGCCTTCACGCAATCAAAAACCTCGGCGTCGAAATATCAACCTGGGATCCGCTCATCATTCATCTGCTGGCCCAGAAGCTCGATGCTGAAACTCATAGTGACTACATAGAATCACTCAAAAACCCACGTGAAATTCCTGTGTTAAAGGATTTTCTAGATTATTTAGAAGCGAAATTTACTTCGCTAGAAACTTCGCGCAGAAAAGCTGACAAATTAAAATCCCAACCGCACGTGGAATATCAACGTGATCGAGAATCGCCAAATAAGCATAAAACGCCTTACAATCAATTTACCAATTATCCAAATTCTAACACGCAAAATAAACCATTCATTAATTATTATAGTAATAAGACTCAATATTCAGCAGCAATAAAATGCCCGCTATGTAAAAATGATCATGGAATATTTTATTGTAAATCATTTTTAGTACAAAACGCTGATCAGAAAAGAAATACAATTGCAAAATTAAATTTATGTAGAAACTGTTTGTTTAATCATAATGGTAAAAATTGTACGTCTGACAAAAGATGCCGTGTATGTAACTTAGGACATAACACGTTATTACATGACTCATTTTGTAACGTTAAAAAATTTGAACGAAAAGCAGCAAAACCCTCACGTTCCGATGAAAATGACAATAGTGTTCCGTCTAGTTCTAACAATATTCACGTGTCGAAAACCGATCTTTCAGAAATTCTTCTAGCTACTGCTCTTGTTAAGATACAAGCAGCAGATGGCTCATTTAAGACCGTGAGAGCACTCATTGACCAGGGTTCGCAAACCTCACTTATTTCTGAAAGAGCCGCACAACAATTAGGTCACCCGAGAAGACATTGTAATGGTGTCATATTCGGCGTAGGGTCGTCGGAAAACAGCTGTAGAGGTTTAATTACAATCAATTGCACTTCCATTCATAGCGATTACGATTTTACAGTAGAAGCTTACATCATGCGTAACTTAATCAATAATTTACCGAATAAAACATTCGAAAAACCTTCTTGGCCTCATTTAAATAGCATATAACTTGCAGACCCCGACTTTAATTTGAGTCGCCGGGTTGATCTTTTATTAGGAGCCGATGTTTATTCGAAAATAATTTTAAATGGCATTATTCGCAACAATAATACACCAGTAGCACAACAGACTCAATTAGGTTGGATTTTATGTGGCAATGTCACAACCCTCCAATGCAACGTAGTTATCAATAACATTGATGAGTTGAAAAGATTTTGGTCAACCGAGGATATTTCTGAAAACAATGATATGTCCTCTGAAGACTTAGAATGCATGCAATATTATCAGGCAACAACAGCACGTCAAAAGAATGGAAGATATGTAGTACGCATTCCATTTAAAACGAATTTTGAATCACACTTAGGGAACTCTAAATCGACAGCCATTGCACAATTCAAACAATTAGAACGCAAGTTTAATAAACAGCAAAACATAGCAGACAAATACAAATTATTTATTAATGAATATCACGTTTTAGGGCATATGCATAAATGCGAACGTAACTCGATATTCGGTTGCTATTTACCGCACCACTGCGTGTTGAGGGATGATTCAAAGAGCACAGCTTTAAGGGTAGTTTTCAATGCTTCATCAAAAACATCCACAGGGCTTAGCCTAAATGACGTCATGAAAAGAGGGCCTAATTTACAAAAGGACTTAATGACCTTAATTATGAAGTGGCGTCAATACGAATTTGCTTTTACGGCAGATATTGAAAAGATGTTTAGGCAAATTTTCGTGCATGAAGAAGATCAAATATATCAAAAAATTATCTGGAGAGACAACCCTAGCCAAGTCCTACAGGAGTATCAATTAACAACTGTCACTTACGGTACTAAATCGGCACCTTTTTTGGCTATGATGACACTCAAACAACTAGCAATAGATGAAGGGCACAAATATACACAAAGCCCAGCTCGGATGGTGCTCGAAGAAGATTTTTATATGGACGATTTAGTTAGTGGGGCGTTTGATCTCAAGTCAGCGAAAAAACTGCAAGAAGATCTTATCAATATATTAAAATCAGGTGGCTTCAATTTACGTAAGTGGATTTCTAACAAATCGGACCTGCTTCAGGATGTCAACGAGTGTCAGGATCACACATTTGACTTCAAGCATACAGAATCAAGCAAAACTCTCGGACTTCGTTGGGATCCCGTAAAGGACGAATTCAAGTTCCAGTTCAACATTAATACCTCATCTAAATTAACAAAACGAAGTCTGCTCTCAGACATATCAAAGATATTTGACCCTCTGGGCTGGTTATGTCCTGTAAGCACAAAATTAAAGCTTTTATTTCAAAAAGTTTGGACATTGAATCTTAACTGGGATGATAAGTTAACTGAAAATATCAAAGAAGAATGGCAGAAAATCAGAAATGAGTTAGAACTTCTTAACGACTTTCAATTACCTCGTTGGTTGAACTGCACCGAACAATGTGACGTAGAGTTACATGGGTTCTGTGATTCATCAGTTAAAGCTTACGCATGCGTTATTTATTGTAAGACTCAAAACATTCATAATAATAATTCACACATTACTCTCGTGGCAGCTAAATCTAGAATAGTTCCTCAGAATAAAAATATAACCCTCCCACGCCTAGAGCTATGTGGAGCTCATCTTCTCTCAAAATTAATGTTAAAGGTACAGAATAGCCTTAAAGGTCACAACATTAGCATTTATGGATGGGTAGATTCTACAGCAGTACTAGGATGGATTCAGGGTGAGCCAAGCCGTTGGAAGCCGTTCGTGTCCAATCGGGTCCGTCAGATCACAGATGTGATGAAGCCAGCATGCTGGAGATATGTAAAATCAGCTGACAACCCAGCAGACTGTGCGAGTCGAGGAATTTCAGCATCACAACTACAAGAGCATTCACTGTGGTGGAATGGTCCAGATTGGTTGCGAAATTACGACCAAAACAAAGAAAAACAAATTCCGATAAATTCAACCAACCATGAGTTAAGATCCAATAAAAATGTAAACGTTATTACATACGACATAAAAGACAATTTCATTGAACAATTAATAAATAAACATAGCTCGTTCACGCGTTTAGTAAGAATTATGGCATGGGTTCAGCGTTTTGTAACACGTGCGCGTGTCACGTTGCCATACCTCACTACGGACGAATTAAAAGGCGCTAAACTAAAACTTATCACACATTTGCAAAAGATGTATTTCACAGAGGAAATAATTCAGTTACAAAAACATGGAAACGTACACTCAAAGAGCTCTCTCATATGCCTTAATCCATTTTTAGACAAAAATGGAGTAATGAGAGTCGGAGGTCGTCTGAGAAATGCATACGTCAGTGAAAATATGAAACACCCATTAATTATTCCAGCCGGTACCCATCTAACTGACATTTTAATTGATCATTCACACAAATTTACATTTCACGGTGGGCCACGGCTGACTTTATCACACATTAGGCAAAATTATTGGATACTGGGAGGAATCCGTGCCGTAAAAAAGCGATTACGCACGTGTACGACATGCAGACGTCACAGTCCATCAAAACATACTCAACTTATGGGAGACCTGCCATTCGCGAGATGTAACCCTTCGCGACCCTTTCATCACACCGGTGTAGACTTTACCGGTTTTGTTGATGTTAAGAGCAATACGGGTAGAGGTGTGAAGACATCCAAAGGTTATATAGCCGTCTTTGTATGTATGGCTACCAAAGCAGTTCATCTGGAGCTAGTGTCGGACTTGAGCTCCTCAGCATTTTTAGCCGCTTTACGAAGGATGGCATCCAGACGCGGCGCACCACGTCACATTTACTCCGATAACGGAACCAACTTCGTTGGAGCTTCTAGAACACTACAAAACAGCTTCGTGGATCTACAACAGCTTTTGGATCCAGCATTACTTCAAGAACTAAGTGACATGGAGGTTGAATGGCATTTCAATGCTCCTTCTTGGCCCAGTGCCGGGGGTCTATGGGAAGCAGCAGTAAAGAGTTTAAAGTATCATTTACGTCGAGTTATTGGAGAGCAAAAACTTACATACGAAGAATTTTCAACCTTACTTGCCCAGCTTGAAGGTTGCCTCAACTCAAGACCGCTATGCACCCTAACCGAGAACCCTGAAGATCTGTCTATTCTCATCCCATCACACTTTCTCTCCAGTGGGCCTACATTGCACATCATAGGCACTGAGAATGACGAAAGGAAAAGATGGCAACTAACACAAAAAATATTTACAGACGTATGGAAAAGGTGGAAAATGGAATACCTCACGCAATTGAACTTCAGAAGCAAGTGGCAAAACAGAAAGGAAAATGTACAAATAGACGACATCGTTGTTATACATGATGCAAATATACCAGCAGGAAAGTGGGCTCTTGGCAGAGTGATCGAACTGCACCCAGGTAAAGATGGCTACGTACGTGTTGTTACTCTCAAAACAAAAACGGGAGTAATAAAGCGACCCATTACAAAAATATCACTTTTAACCAATCAAGAACAGCAAAACACTCAAAAACAAGATGAGACGGAGCAAAAGGAGACACGACCAAGGAGACGTCGCAAACCGTTGAATATATTTTATACACTCATGTCCACGTTATTCCTTTTCGGTTTGATCACATCAGGACAATGTAATTATCAGCTGACAAATACTCAATTTACCAATAATCAGGCTCTGTATTTTGATAAACTATCAAACATGCAAATCATAAGAGACGACTGGAAACTGGTAGCCTATTACAACACTCGACCTTATTGGCAAGGAATAAAGGCGTTTACAAAATATGTCGATTATTTAGAAAAGAGTTGCAATAACACTATACTGAACACTCATTGCAACGCGATCCTCACCCAGCTGCGTCACGGGGGCGCTGAACTCGAATACTATAATAACGTGTTGATGGGTCAGCATTTGAGACGTAAGCGTGGTTTTATCAATGGAGTGGGCTACCTTGCCAACAGTCTATTCGGAGTACTGGATCAACATTTCGCAGAACAATACCAAAATGACATAACACTTATAAGAAACAATGAAAAACATCTGTTAAAATTATTTAAAAATCAGACATCAATCATTGAAGCCGAAAACAATGTATTAAAGAGAACAGAAGATACAATTAATAGTCAATATAAAATAATAAATCAACATATCGTCAATTTGCAAACACAGACAAATTCAGTTAAACAAGATATTGCGTACATGCAACAAATGAGCGATTTCACCCTTTCAGCAATAATAGCCAGCAATATGTTAAATAACCTGCAAAACATCTATACTTATAATAAAGTTGTAGAGAGGTCAATTCTGTACATGAAATATTTTTCCAAAATAACTATCAGGGCGTGATTAGGGATCGATACTGATGCCAAAAATGCAACCAGTAAAATTTTTGTCTGTCTGTCTGTCTGTCTGTCTGTCTGTCTGTCTGTCTGTCTGTCTGTCTGTCTGTCTGTCTGTCTGTCTGTCTGTCTGTATAACCGTTATAGAAACAAAAACTACTCAGTGGATTTTAACGAAACTTGGTACGATTATTCTTTATACTCCTGGGCTGGTTATAGTATACTTTTCATCCCGCTACAATCAATAGGATCAGAGCAGTAAAGGGAAATGTTGGGAAAACGGGAGAAGTTACTTTTTTAAGCTTCTGTCGCGTGTGCAACCTTAATGGTTAAAGCTACACAGAAATCATGTATGAGGGAAATATTTTCCTTAAAATTATCTAAAAAATATCCTACGACAGCATATGTCCATCTTTTATGGTTGACTCACAATAACACGTGTAACTCCCGATAGCTTAGCAGTTCAAAGCTTTCTGATTATATTTGTCTACTCTTACGTTTATAACTCAGTCATCTATCTGTACGAAAATGAACATGAAAATGAAAAATGAAAATGAAAAATGAAAAATGAAAAATGAAAAATGAAAAATGAAAAATGAAAAATGAAAAATGAAAAATGAAAAATGAAAAATGAAAAATGAAAAATGAAAAATGAAAAATGAAAAATGAAAAATGAAAAATGAAAAATGAAAAATGAAAAATGAAAAATGAAAAATGAAAAATGAAAAATGAAAAATGAAAAATGAAAAATGAAAAATGAAAAATGAAAAATGAAAAATGAAAAATGAAAAATGAAAAATGAAAAATGAAAAATGAAAAATGAAAAATGAAAAATGAAAAATGAAAAATGAAAAATGAAAAATGAAAAATGAAAAATGAAAAATGAAAAATGAAAAATGAAAAATGAAAAATGAAAAATGAAAAATGAAAAATGAAAAATGAAAAATGAAAAATGAAAAAGAAAATGAAAAATGAAAAATGAAAAATGAAAAATGAAAAATGAACAGTGAACAGTGAACAGTGAACAGTGAACAGTGTCACGGTGACGTAACAAATATATTAAATAGGGACAATTCTTGGCTATGCGAAAGATCCATCTTAACTCCTCGCAATGACCAGGCATTTGAGATTAATAATAAAATACTGTCGAATATACAAGGGGAAAGCAAAGTTTATAGTTCAATAAATAGAATGGTCGATGAACAAGACGCCACTAACTACCCGATAGAATTTTTAAATTCTTTAAATATGCCCGGACTTCCTTCTCATGAAATTTGTTTAAAAATTGGCATTCCGATTATTCTGCTCCGAAATTTAAGACCACCACAACTTTGCAATGGAACTCGGCTAAAAGTAACCCGGTTGCAACAAAATATTATCGAGGCTCAAATTTTAACAGGTTGCGGTGCAGGAGAAACCGTCTTTATTCCCAGAATTCCCTTAGTACCTAATAATTTTCCATTCCAATTTAAAAGAACGCAATTCCCAGTATCGATTATGCAATGACAATTAATAAGGCTCAAGGGCAGACTTTTCGTGTTGCTGGAGTAGATCTCGGTGTCAGTTGTTTCTCGCATGGTCAGTTGTACGTCGCTCTTTCCCGGGTCAGTAGTTCCAAAAATCTTTACGTTCACGTGCCGGATGGATCAACATTCAACATAGTTTACCCGGAAGCTTTGCATTGAAGTATTTTCGTTATATAAGTACTTAAGCCTTCGGCAGGATCGGAATAGGGCTACGGTATCCCTGCCTGTCGTAAGAGGCGACTAAAAGGGGCTTCCGGGGTTGCGGGCGGCTAGAGTGGGAGCTTGAACCGTCCAGCCAGGCGATACCGGGAAGGTGGCGATATGTGTGGTCGCATACCGCCGTAAAGACTAGATTGGGTGGTGGGCCCATCCGCCCATCTGGGAGGAGCCCGAGTCCTCTTTATAGCACCGAAGACGGCCACCGGGGGGGTTTTAGTGCGGTAAAAATTCCACATAACTCTGCGTCGCTCCCACGGCGTCGGGTACATTTTGAAGGTTTCCCCCTCGAAAACAAAAATAAAAAAGGTTCTTAAGCCTCATGTGAACGTGATCTAAACAATATTACCAATACATTAACTCAATAACACACAAGGAGTTACTCGCTGGCGGAGTCGCGGGCAAAGCTATTAACAATAATATTGTGCGGTTCCGTATTGCGATATTTTTCAACAGTATTGTAGATATGACATATTATATTTCCCTACTAAAATACGAAAGTTAATCTGTTTGTTACATCAAAACCACTGAACCGTGAGGAAGGACATAGGCTACTTTTTTTTACGAAAAACAACGGAAACGCGGACGAAGTCGCGGGCAACAGCTAGTTCAAAATATTTTATTAGAAACAGTCACAGATATACATAATGGACAAATAAATACTCACCTGATGAATCCGAAGCAGCTTCAAGAACAACTTGGTATTATTTCTTCTCACCTAAATAAGGATCTATCTCTTCCTATAGAAAACATTCAAGACATTCAACATATATATCAATTACTTCGTATTCGTACAAAAATGACACAACAATTTTTATTATTTGAAATTCGCATACCCCTAACGCTCAGAGATATTTTTGAGCTGTACCAGGTTCACTCTGTACCAGTGCAAGTGGGTGACCGAATGAGAAGCGTAATTCCCATATCTGACTATGTGGGGGTCAGCCTGAAAAAAGATATTTACGTACCTTTATCTAGTCTAGACATTGAAGCATGCCTCTATCATCAACACTTGTACCTGTGCTACGTGCATAGACCATTCTATAATATGAGATTCGAAGATAACCTGTGCGTGAAAGATAAAAACAATAAGTGTGCAACAAGCGAAACCGAATGCAAAAACGAGTGGACAAACTTACATTCAATTAATACCTACCTGTACTTCTGCTGCAACGATTGTTCATTACGTTTATTGTGTGAGCATCATATTTCTAATGTGAAACTTAACCGCGCCGGTGTAGTAACCCTAGGTCAAGATTGCATAATGAAAGCCGATGACTTCACTGTATACACCCATAATTCGAGGAGCAGTATCATGAACATTTCGTCTGATATCCAATGGCCAGAAGCCGGGGGCATAAACCGCATCATCAATATCTCCGTGCCGTTAGATATAGTTGACGACATGACAACTATAAATCACACACAATTGGTTGAGATTGGTAAACAGATTGACCATCTTAAATCTGAGATGGTGCTGTCCGACAAAGTCTCTAGTCACGACATTCATCACTACACGGCCATCTACGTGATCATCGGAGTGGCGGGCGCAGCGTGCATCGCCGTCACGTGCACGAAGCTGCGACGAAGGTGCGTCTTCGCGCCGCCGCCCGCCGCCACTACTGGGGCTGCCGCGAGTGCTAGTGTTAGTGTTAGTGGTCAGTGCGGGAGTGCGTCCAGTGACATAATACACCTTCAAAACATTCATGTGGAACGATCGACGTCACCCGTAGCTAGGAAAACAGTTTTTAAGTGATTAGTGTAGAGACTCATAAGTTCTATCATTAATCCAATTTTGTTTGCCAATCATCTTGTATTAGATTAGATATTCACATCATCCATTCCATTTCATCTCATTTCTTTCGCCCGGGAGTATGTACGGTCTTCGACCGCACATTGCTGATCACGCATTTACTTCATTCACATAATTATAACATTCAGTGCATTACGTGACGCGTATGAAACAAGACATCTTCGCGAGTGTACTCGATCAATCATTCATACAAGCACTCATTTACTTTAGTTATATATAACTCAATAAACCTTTATTTGCACTCAGTTTTACTTATCATTTCACAAATATCAAAAGGTGTTCCCAACAATATTTTTTTTTCTTAAAGACAAATAAGGAATCCGCAAAGATATCAATATCAATCTTATGAAATATTAGATTAAAATTTTCTTGCATGATGTTAATTGGTGAATTTCGAGCATATTTACTTTTGTTGTTATTCTTATTAAAAGGTTTATAAATCCTATAAAATGTAGCCCTGGCTGATACTCTAGATACACTTATATTAATTCGATTCAGGAGGAAAGGACAGTCAATCATTTCATTTAACAGTTTATACAAGAAAACACTACCAAAAGCCTGATTTCGCTTCGATAAGGGAAGGTAATTCAATTGACGTAAACGGTCCTGATATTTGAATGAATGAATGAATGAATGAATGCTTTATTCACAGTAACTACATGTTGCACACAATATAAAGCGTTTTATAGAAACACAAACACAAAAAGAAATGGCTATAAATTGTATAAAGTAAGTAAGAAAAAAAAGTGACAATAATTTAATGCAACACAATCAATGACTGCGAACAGGTACAGACTCAGCGAATGCCACAGCTAGGAAGACCATGCCGTGACGCTGATTTTCAGTCTGTCCTTTTGTTATAGAGTAACTTGGACGGCTGTTTCAAGTTAATTTCGTTTTTGTTGTTGTGACATGTTGTTCTTATCTATTCAAGTCATATTGTTATTATCTATATAAGTCACCTGGATGCTTAAGTTGCGTATAAAGCAAATACATAATGAAATAATTCAACAAAATTTATTTAGTGGTAGTAGTAGATATAAATTCCTCTTTACCAAGTCAATCCCGTTGTAAATTATTGGGCGTTGTAAATTATTAATGATTGGGCGTAATAATATGAAGTATGTTTTTTATCCTGGGGTTGGAAAATTTTTTATGCAAGGATTTAAAGTTGGTTATCATCAGATTATTTTGTTTGAGGAGTTTACATATAAATTTTGTGTTCCTAGTATGTTAAAACGTTTGTTGGAAGGTAGGCCTTTTGCCTATCCTCGTAAGTGTGAAGCAGATTTAATTTTTAAATTTTCTGGTCCTGTTATTTTTGTTAGTAATGAATGTGATGAGACTATGGATGATGCATTAAAAAGTCGTTTGTTGTTTGTTAGTGCCAATGATCCGTTCTGGGAGGAAGTGGAGGAGTGGTTACCGAAGGCCGAGGAGGAACAAGAGATTGATGATGGCGAGGAGGAGGTTGTACTTATTGAAGATGAAGAGGAGGAATAGGAGGGTGTATAATCGGAGAAGGAGAAGGAATAGGAATTTGGTTACTTCGGCGCCTTTGTATGGTGTGATTCCTTCTATGGCAAAAGTGATGAAATATGTGTATAACGGTGGTGCATTGCGCTCTATATCTTGGCAGTATGGTGATGGTCATGCAGATTTTGAGTTTGGGGATGTCGGAGTGTATGGGATGAGCGCAATCGGGAACGCAAATTTTCGACAATTCATTCAGAATCAGTATGCTATGTTTATTATTAATAAGGTCGAATTTACAATAAATGGCTTAGAAATAAATCGATATTATGATATGGGTAAATTGGAGAAAGTGAATGGTCGTTATTCAGATTTGCGAGTAGATCCTTTGTTTTGTCAGGATTCCGTATGAATTTCTACTTATTTTGTAAACAATCATGGTAGTTTTGGTCAGCCATTGATTGGAGTTGCTTATGAAGGAGTGAATAGGTATCGATTGAAAAATGGTCTGTATATTAAACATACTTATTATCCTCGTAATAAAAAACGTATTGAAACTGGTGAGTTAAATCGTATTTCTGAGATTAATAAATTGTGTAAAGCTATGGGTACACCTGATGTAGTGAATAACGACCATGCTGCTCGTTGTTATATAGGTTTTGATGGTATTGGTTTTCCTACAAAGGATATTCTGAGATTATATAGATGATTTCTGTTCTTCTAGTAATAGTCGTTTATAACATATTTTAAAGCCATATTCTGTTTTTAAACTGCGGAGAGGTGGTGGGAGGTTATTCCAGCACCTTGTGGCTCTGTATTTATAACTGCCTCTGAAAGCCGCCGAACTATAAGAGGGATACCATAACTTATCGGGGCCTGGCCGGGTGTTAAACAGGTTATATTGTTTGGCCCATATGAGTTTGTTAAAAAGGTATAGGGGTGCTTTATTTTTTATAATCCCAAATATTAAAGTGGAATAATGTAGCTGCCTGCGACCATCCATTTTGAGTATATTTGCACGGTTGATAAATGGAGTAACATGCGTTCGTGGCGGTATCCTGAAGCAAAAACGTGCACAGGCATTCTGCACCCGTTGAATAATTTTTTTTGTGCGCACTAGAAGACGCGGTCCAATAAGGGTGTCACCGTAGTTAAACTTTGAAAGAATAAGTGATTCGCATAAATTTATTCTTAACGTCACACTAAGATAATCCCTAATGCGGTAGAGGACTCGTAATCTATAAAAGCAATTTCGTGCTACTTCTATTATGTGTTTTTCAAAACGTAGATTTTCATCCATAAGAACTCCAAGGTTTCGCGCTTCTGACACTCTGTCTATTATTTTTCCATTCAAAATAAGAGTGAGATGTTTTGCAGTAATTTTACGAATCTGCGTCGGCGATCCTAATATTAAATATTTAGTTTTTACCGGATTTGTTATGTGTAATTTGTATTCCAGCTTTAAATGATAGGTTATTAATAAACTTTTTTTGGACCTTTTCGATGCGTTGAAAGTTATTCTGATAGACTGGATACCAGACGCGTATTCTATATGGCTTCTCACCAAAGCATTATACAGTGATTTAAGTGCAAGAGTAGATGTGAATTCTTTGGTGTTTCGCATTACAAATCCCAACATTTTACAACAACTTTTATTTATCACATAGTTTACATGGCTAATAAATCGTAGTTCTGAGTCGACTAATACAACGAGGTCTCTCACCTCATCCACTCTTTTTATCATTTTATTAAATATTTTATACTTAGAATTATATTTATTGCGCTTCCTACTGAACTTAATATGTAAACATTTATCGATATTCATATTCATTGAATTAGTTATACACCAGTTGGCAATATTGTTCACGTCCTTTTGTAATAATGCTTCATCTGTTAAATTTTGGACAACTCTGAAAACTTTCAAATCATCGGCATATAGTAACAATTCTGAATATTTGATACAGTGTTTAATATCATCGATGAACATGCTGAACAAAATTGGGCCCAAAATAGATCCCTGTGGAACGCTTGATAAGGGAATACATGAATCCGAGCTAAAACCATTTACTACAACTCTCATTTTACGATTTTTTAAATAAGAGCTGAACCAGAGCAGGATTGTCCCGTTTATATGAAATTGGTATTTTAGTATATACAGAAGTATATTATGATCTACTTTATCGAACGCTTTACTTAAGTCATTATAAATAACATCAACTTCCTTATTTGAACCAACATGTGACAGCAGTTGTTCTACAAATGGTAATAAGTTGGTGGATGTTGATCTCTTACCTACAAAACCATGTTGTTGCTGGCATAATATATGTTTAGTATGAAAAATAATATGTGAAGAAATTATTTGTTCACACACTTGCTAATACCGGTAATATGCTGATGGGTCTATAGTTTTCAACCGAGTTTTTCTCGCCGGATTTAGAAATCGGTACTACGATAGCCTCTTTTCAAGATTTTGGAAACACTCCATCTTTTAAGGATTTATTGAAAATTATTTGAAGGGGTATAGATAAAGGTCTAGCGCATTTCGAAAAGAATATTGGTGGGATGCTATCATGACCGCAACCTTTCGATATGTTCAGTTTTCTCAGGCGAGTTTCAATTTCAGTGTTAGTGACATATACAGGGTGTTTTTTCAAAGAGTACCCAAATCGACACAGATGGTTCAGAAGCGGTAAAATAACAGATTTTTGAAATAAAAAAAAAATATATATTTTTTTAAAATATTTATCATTTTATCCCCTAAATACAGAACTCATGGACATGATTTCAACAACGAAAACGTTCATTCATAAATTCTGCTATTTATTATCACACTACTTTCTGCGCCCGCACACAAACATACTACGGACAGTTGTATGCTTCCGCACGAGCTCCCGCCCCTAACAAGGCGGACGACAAACGTGCCAAACTGACCCGACACTATACTGAGGACCTCCCGGACGTCAGCCTGTACGAGATTAGAGAGGCTCTCAAACAGCTGAAAAACCACAAGGCACCGGGCGATGACGGAATCACAACAGAGCTGCTAAAAGCTGGCGGTAAACCCCTCCTAGTGGCGCTCCAAAAGTTGTTCGATTCCGTCATTACTAGCGGGACAACCCCGGAAGCGTGGAGCAGAAGCGTAGTGGTGCTGTTCTTCAAAAAGGGCGATAAAACCCTGCTGAAGAACTACAGGCCCATTGCGTTTCTGAGCCACGTGTATAAGTTGTTTTCGAGAGTCCTCACTAACCGTATTGCACGCAGGCTTGACTTCCAGCCTCCCGAACAAGCCGGATTCCGAAAAGGCTACAGCACCATGGACCACATACACACGCTTCGGCAGATTATACAGAAGACCGAGGAGTATAATCTGCCGTTATGTGTTGCTTATGTGGACTATGAGAAAGCCTTCGATTCTATCGAGCACTGGGCGGTGCTGGAGTCCCTTCAGCGATGCCAGATCGACTATAGGTACATCGAGGTGTTGAAGTGTGTATACACAGCCGCCACCATGTCAGTCCGAGTACACGACCAAAGCACGAACCCCATCCAACTGCAGCGGGGAGTCAGGCAAGGCGATGTCATATCGCCGAAACTGTTCACCGCTGCGTTGGAAGATGTGTTCAAGCTGATGGAGTGGAAAGGTCTTGGCATCAACATCAATGGCGAACACGTCACACACCTTCGATTTGCCGACGATATAGTCATCTTGGCAGGTTCGCTGACGGACCTCAGCACAATGCTAGGCGACCTCAACAGTACCTCACAACGGGTGGGTCTTAAGATGAACATGGACAAGACGAAAATCATGTCAAATGTCCATGTCACACCCGTACCGGTAGTTGTTGACGGCGCTCCTCTCGAAGTTGTCGACGAGTACATTTACCTGGGACAAACGATCCGGATGGGTAAGTCCAACTTTGAGAGGGAGGTAACTCGAAGAATCCAACTCGGCTGGGCTGCGTTTGGGAAATTTCGTAGTATCTTCTCGTCCACAATTCCTCAGTGCCTGAAGTCGAAATTGTTCGAGCAATGTGTGTTGCCAGACCACGTTTCGGCGCCATGACCTATGGCGCCGAAACGTGGTCCTTCACTAAAGGCCTCATTGGAAGGCTCAGAGTCGCTCAGCGTGCTATGGAGAGGGCTATGCTCGTAATTTCGCTACGAGACATGATTCGCAACGATGAAATCCGTAGACGAACGAAGGTTACCGACATAGCTCTCAAAATCAGCAAGCTGAAGTGGCAGTGGGCCGGTCATATCGCTCGAAGGACCGATAACCGATGGGGAAGAAAGGTCCTCGAGTGGCGACCACGTTTAGGCAAAAGGAGTACAGGTCGCCCCCCTACCAGGTGGACCGATGACCTGAAGAAGACAGCGGGAAACCGTTGGATTCAAAGGGCACAGGACCGGTTGGAGTGGCGCCATTTAGGGGAGGCCTATGTCCAGCAGTGGACATCAAAGGGCTGATGGATGGATGGATGGACACAAACATAAAAACTATACATGGAGATATCGGTAATATTCGGCTAGCGATCGCCTAGTTTCGCACAACCCCTTTCCCCGTCGCCGTCGCAGACACCTGTGATGCGCAATCGCCACCCGCCGACCTCCAGTCGACCGTGACCGATATTTGAATGCGTTTGATATTTTTTTATGAGTAAAAATGGCGGCACAAAATCAAATAACTTACACAAACCGCGAGTATTATGAGATGGTACGGTGCTACATTTTAAGTGATGAAAGTTTACGTGGTGCGCAAAGACTGTATGAAAGTGACTCTTTACCGCGTTTACAAATAAACGGAAATAATTTAAGAGTACCCAACACTAGGACGATTTTCGCAGCTAACCAAAGGTTGTTAGATTTTGGACAGTTCACGACGCCGGTCCATGCATCATCTTAAGGAGGTCATGTTGTGATTAGCCCGGGGATCGAGAACGCTATTCTCGAGTTTTTTGAGCGAGATCCTCGTGCTAGTACAAGCGACGCAGCCCGACGATTCGGCGTAAGCCGTTATTACGTGTGGAAGTTACTAAATTCTTTAGGATACCATCCTTTTCATTATCAACGCGTCCAAGCACTCCATGATAACGATGGTCCTCCTCGGATACAATTTTGTCAATGGTTATTGTCAAACCTTGACTCTGTAAACATTTTATGGACTGATGAGGCGTTATTTACGCAGGTAGGACTTTATAATAGTCACAACGAACATTATTGGGCACTGAGCAATCCCCACGTAATTAAAGACAGCCATCATCAAGTGCGATTTAGCGTTAATGTGTAGCGGCAGTGCAAGTACCGCACAATATTTATATTCTTACTACCCCCGGCTACGGTAACAATGACTTGCATCAAGTACCAACATTACATTTATTATGCAACTACCCCGGCTATGGTTACAATGATATTTTGATTTCTTCCGAAGAGGAAACCATATAAAGACGTTCTGAATAATTTGTTTTCGAAACAAGAAACAACTTCATCGTCGGCAAAATATCTTCAGCTTCAAGATTATCCATATAATCTTCATCACGCAGCATCATCGCCGGAACTCGCCGCCGCTTTCTTGGAGCACTCGCCGCCGCCGATCCGATGATGCGCGCGCTAGCAACCCGCGCTATATTTATAGCAAGCCGGCAGCACAAGCGAGACGGCCTAGATTTCTATTTCTTTCTAACATTTCTTGTAACTACCTTATCTATTATTTACATTTTTATTTATTCATTATTTATAATATTATTTACTTAGTTACTTAAGAATTATTGGTAAAAATTCCTTTTATTTTATTGGTTTGTATAATTATTTAAGTCATTATTGGTCGATCAAAATTGTAGCCGGGAATATAAATATAGGGTGCCTTCCTTAATAAAGCATTCCATTCTCAAGCCTCAACCTTCTGAACAACCAGTAGTTTTATTCAACCGCCACTACAATACCTGGAGTCAGTAGGACACCGCTACACCCTACAGTGGTGATCCTACAAATGTATGGGCTGGTATAATTGGTAACGTAATCGTGGGCCCGTGCTTCATCGAGGGACGGTTGTCTGGGGGTAATTATTTAGAAATGTTATGAAGTGTCGTATCAGATTTATTGGAAGATGTACCCCTAGCATTATTTAATAATTTTTATTTTCAACATGACGGTGCACCACCTCATTATTCTACTACTATGCGTGACTATTTAAATAATGAATATGGTGATAGGTGGATAGGACGCGGGGGGCCGATAGCGTGGCCACCTAGGTCACCGGACCTTACTCCGTTAGACTTTTATTTATGGGGAGAAATTAAAAGACGTGTTTACGTTGAGGAAGCGCAGAGTTATGAGGACCTACGCAATAAAATAATTACTGCTTTTAGTGAAGTGAAAAGTGTTCAGACACAAATAATGTTAAAAAACAATTTAAGAAAGCGTGCACAGCTTTGTATTGAGAGAAATGGACTCCACTTCGAACAGTTTTTGAAATACCAGTGATATGTAGACAATACCAGTGTGATTTTTAAGGGACTTAAAGTAAGTTGATTAATTATGTAATTAGGTAAGTTAATTTGTTGTAAATAGTTGATTCCATTTTTTTAAATACGCCATAATAAATTAAACACGCAGGTTAGATTTAAAACAATAAAGTAGTAACGTAGGTAGTGTGTAGTTGTTCATTATGACGGTCCTAAGCCCGTGAAAAGTATGAAGGAAAAATTGGAATCTTAAACTGATTTATTTTGTTAAATGAGTTGGTAATAAACATTTATTTGTGTGCGTGTCATACTCGATAATAAGAACCGCGCGTCGGTATACTTGTATTACGAGTTTGTGTGCGTTAGTGCTTGTGTCGATATCAATGACTGCGCGTATTATGCAATGGTTGTCCATAATGTACGCAGAATTTGGAATAACTTAGAATTAATGTAATTAAATAATTAAGAGTGATTTTAAAGTTTTAATATTTTTTATATAACATAATTGATGTCTAGAATATGGTAAAAAAATTTGGGTACCCTTTGAAAAAACACCCTGTATATTGCTTAAACATCTAGAATCAAAGGCTGGACTATATGTATTTAAACTATATGTATTAGATTTGCTGGGAGTAGACATTTTAAAAACTGACGAGAAATAGCTACAAAATAGATTAGCTATACCAATACCATCAGAGGCAGTTCTATCATGTATGCATTTCATAGTTTGAGGTATGTTACTTTTATTATTTCGTTTCGATTTAATGTATGATGATGAGAAAAGCTTGGGATTTTTGACAACGTTTTTTTGTATTTCTTTTATATATATAATATAAGATTTATTTATTAATATGTTACATCTCTTTTTTAGCTAATTATATTCATATTCGTCCAATTTATTATTAAATTTCTTCATTTTAATTCTATGCTTTTCTTTTTCTTTCAAAATTTTTATAATATTGCTAGTGTACCATACAGGAAAGTTATTTTTAGTAGATCTTTTTTTGGGTATTACGTCTTGAATTATTTTATTGATAATATTGTAAAACAAATCTGTATTTTCATCAACCGTATGCGATGGATCTAATTCTTTGTTCCAATCTACAGCACATAATTTCTCGCATAATTTGTTGTAATCAGCTTTATAATATTGTAACATGTTTTTTTTTAGGTTCTAGTGTTTTTTGTTTCCCTAATGTGAGGTCAATTTGAATTGGAGGGTGATACTCGTCGATTTTGGTGATAATATCAGTTGCATTGGTTACTGTGATGGGATAAGATGTATTTGAGAAAATAAGATCTAAAATTTTATGTTGTTTGTTTTTAATGTTGTTGTATTGGTTTAAGCAGGCCCCCGCTGCAAAATCAATTAAATGTGTGCCGATGGTAGAACCTGAAATCCGAGGTTCCATATGTGTGTTGGATGGTGAATAAGTCCATTCAATTTGACTTTGATTAAAATCTCCAATAAGCAAAATATTATCCATATTATCTATAAAGTTTTCAAGTTTACTAGTAAAGTGTGAAATAGTTTCAATATTTACTGGGGGTGGTAAATATATAGAGCATATGTGTAATTTGTGAAGAGTATGCTGGTTTTGAAACTCAATAGTAATCCACAGATCTTCACAACTACTTTCAAAATTTGTATTACGGGAGGCATTTAATGATTTTGAAACGGCTATGAGAACCCCCCCCCCCACCATCTTTATCTTTGCCAAATGTGTTCGACTGTCTATCCCTCCTAAAGACTTTGTGGTGGCATTAACCTGTGAATGCACTTTGTACTCACGCGTTCTAAATACCAACATTATGACACGTTAGCTATAAGTTTCATTTACAATATTATATATTTAATAAATCAGTATGAAATCAAGTTTGGTGTGAATTACTCGTGTGTTCCCTTCTTACTCACAAACTAACTATCTCAACACACAACACACGCCACACACCAACATTGGTGACCCCGACTAAGAAGCACCCCGACAGAAAAGCACCCCGACGAAGAAGCAACTCTACTAAGAAGCACCCTTACAAGACACCCTGACTAAGAAGCAACCAGACTAAGCAGCAACCCGTCTAAGAAGTGTTCCGAAGAAGAAGTATCCCGTCGCAGCACAGCACCAACAGAGGAACCCACAACATTGGTGATTCCAACCAAGCGGTGCCCCTACGAAGCAATACCTCGCCTCAGCAGCACCCAACGGGTTTTTATTTTATTTTTTTTTTATTTTATTTATTCACAAAATCCACAGCTTATTACAATAAAATTACGCTCTAAACTTATAATGTAGATCTTGAAGCCAATTACGGATTTACAATATACTTATTTAGCTAAAAAAAACATCACAAAGTATTCATCATATTTCTTACTAGTAGATGTATGAATATAAGAAAAATATATTTGTTAAAAGTAAAGAAAACGCTCGACAAATGTTTAATTGCGGAAGAGTGTGCACGTGTGTATGTGTGTATGTGTGCGTGTGTGTGAGTGAGTGTGTGCGTGAACGTAATACAAGAATAACTATATAACTAAATACAACGCTATATTGATATAAACAAATAAATGTAATAAATATAAATATAATATAAATAAATATAAATGATAATATATAATAATAAATAAACATGATGTAGGTAAATTATAATGTACATATATATATATATACCCAATAAGTACCTGCTAATGATAACTTTATTGCCTTTATATTACTGCTATTTGACATTTTAAATTTTAGATTATTTTATAATTTGACCTATTCTCACAAAGTACCTTAGCAACTTCACGTTTGAATGAAGTTTTACTACAGTGAAAGATATCAATTGTATTAAATGTTTTATTATAAACTAGCTTTTGCCCGCGGCTTCGCTCGCGTGGAATTTAGTCTGCCACATAAAGTTTGCAAGGTGGTAGAGCAATGGTTCAACCAGGGAGGCATCACCGCCGCACCTATTCGTGAAGCAGTTCTTGTGTTTCATTTGAAGGGTGTGCCTGCCGGCTCACTTTTATATGAGACGATCATCATAGTCCTCGGGAGTAGCAACGCATCTGTGATCTACTTCAGATTGAACCCTTGCCCTACTTCCTAAGGCGATTAACATACGGTACCGCTCACTGCCACGGTAGGCGGTGAAGCGGATCTCATGTTGTATTGGGGTCTAATAAATCCGTTGATGCCTCACAAACGTACACCGACTGGCCGCGCGGTCCAGCGGTGTTCTCATCACCACCTTGTCTCCGCGCGAACTACAGTGCGCCTCACACACGGGCTGGCGCCTAACAGCGCGGATCATCGTTGAAGCAAAAATGCATTTCCCAAGTGAGCGGCTGGGCCCACCACTCCATCTGGTCTTTACCACGATATGCGACCACACGTATGCCACCGTCCTTCCCGGGATCGCCTGGCTGGACGGTTCAAGCTCCGTCCATCCTGGCTCTCACGATATCATGCGACCACACATGCTGACATCTTTCCCGAAGTTGCTGACTGGGTGTTTGGAGCTCTCCGTCTAGCCGCCCGCAACCCCGAAAGCTCCTTTTTAGTTGCCTCTTACCACAGACAGGGGATTCCTTATTCCTGGAACTACAGAGACGTCATTGACCTTTCACATTTTGCTCCGTGTTTTATAACCATTCAAATATTAATATCATACAACTTCGTTGTATACGGCGGCGGCGCACGGCGCGTACTGCCGGTCAATCAATTGACGCAATATGTTATACTCATAATATCTTCTAAACTACTTATCCAATTTATATGGTGTAAAAGGCAGATTCGATCTTTATTAGATGCTTGATTTTTTGAAATCATTCATTTTGATAAGGATTAATATTTAGTTTGTATAAAACCCATGGAAACATCAACTTGAAATTTTTAAAATTTTCAAAGTATAAAAAGAGTTATTGTGGGTTATACATAAAATATAGATATATGCTGTCGCGGACTTTTATTTAGATCCCACCATACATTATATTTGGATATCTCCGACGGTTTAGGCAGCGTACGCGAAGATAGCTCTCAGAGCACAACTTTTTTTCCGACTAACCTGATATTTCTCGTTATATTACAACCTTATAAAAAAAATCATTACAAATTATAGCCCATGTGTTATTCTGATGTATAACCTATACTACTGTAAAGTTTCAACCTAATCCGTTGAGTAGTTTTTGCGTGAAAGAATAACAAATACACATACATCCTCACAAACTTTCGCATTTATAATATTAGTAGTATTTGGATATCTCCAACGGTTTAGGCAGCGTACGCGAAGATAGCTCTCAGAGCACAACTTTTTTTCCGACTAACCTGATATTTCTCGTTATATTACAACCTTATAAAAAAAATCATAACAAATTATAGCCCATGTGTTATTCTGATGTATAACCTATACTACTGTAAAGTTTCAACCTAATCCGTTGAGTAGTTTTTGTGTGAAAGAATAACAAATACACATACATCCTCACAAACTTTCGCATTTATAATATTAGTAGGAAGGATTGATGTAAATTCCCAAGATAATTTAATTATAAGCGAGTCTACCAATACCCTAGGACTTGGTTGGACACCATCCAGCGACACATTGCATTTTCCAATAAAAAATATTAATTCTAGTAGTGATGAAATAGTTACAAAACGTGTTGTTATGTCAAGTTCTTTTAAGATTTTTGACCCTTTAGGTCTTTTAAGTCCAATCGTAATACAACCTAAAATCATATTACAAAGGCTCTGGCAGCTCAAGGTAGACTGGGATGAACCAGTCTCAGATGAAATAAGGCAAGAATGGTCAAATTTTACAAATAGCCTATCGTGGCTAAAGAACTTAAAAATTCCGAGATTAGTCCTATGTGATAAACCTGTATACACTGAATTATATGCTTTCAGTGATGCTTCCCTATGTGCATATGGCGCATGTATCTATGTAAAATCTAAAACCTCAAATGGGGATGTACTTATAAGGCTTATTAGTGCTAAGTCAAAGGTAGCGCCCGTGAAGCCTGCAACCATACCACGTCTTGAACTGTGTGCGGCTTTACTATCTTGTAAGCTTGCTAAGTCTGTTATGGACGCACTTAGGCAAAAACCAAGAAGAGTCTTCTATTTTTGTGACTTAAGTGTAGTTTTATGTTGGATAAGTAGTGATCCGAGTAAATTAAAAACATTTGTAGCCAATCGTGTTTCCGAAATAACAGACTTAACCAAACCTTCATCGTGGCGATATGTCCCCACTGCATTAAATCCTGCAGATTTGATTTCCAGGGGTGTAGATGCAAAATCTTTAATATCTAACGACGCTTGGTGGTCTGGTCCTAATTTTATTAGTAGAGATGAGTCAGAATGGCCGGTATTAAGAGAAAATGCTACAATAGAATTACCTGAAACAAAATCACATTCCGTAACAATACATGAAAGCATAATTAAATTTGATAACTATTCTTCATTAAATAAACTTCAAAGAGCGTTTGCCTATGTAGAAAGATTTATTTTTAATCTTAAAAATCCTAAAATTAAATGTACGAGTACACTATCCGTAGATGAATTAAACCATGCATTTTATACTCTGTGTATTATTGCACAGCGTGAGTCATTTTCTACAGAATTTGATTTACTTAAAAAGGGTAGGCAGTTAAGTACTAGAAGTAAAATTTTATCTTTGTCTCCATTTCTTGATAATAAAAATAATTTAATTCGAGTCGGGGGACGTATAGAAGCTTCTGGGTACGCTTACGACAAGAAACATCCAATATTGCTACATGCCACTCATAAATTAACACAATTGTATTTTGAGAGAGAACATTTGACAAACAGTTGCTATTGGCAATTGTAAGAGAAACGGTCTGGCCAGTAAATGGTAGAATCCTTGCCCGTCGCACAGTAAACAAGTGTGTGCGATGTAGAAGACTAAAGGGCAAAACACTATGCCCCAAAATGGGCGATTTGCCGTCACAACGCATAACACCAGACTTTCCATTTCTGTCAGTTGGCATAGACTTTGCTGGGCCATTCTTTATTATCAATCGTAAAGGTCGCGGTAGTCGTATAATCAAATGTTATCTGTGTCTTTTTGTTTGCTTACGTTACAAGTGTATACACCTTGAAGCAGTATCTGATTTAACAAAAGATTCATTCATTATGACTTTAAGACGATTCATTTCACGTAGAGGCGAGCCAAAGGAAATGTTTAGTGATAATGGTCGCAATTTTGTTGCCGCTGCAAAAGAACTAAGTAGCTTCATAAAGGAAATAGAAGAACCGATATCTGACTTTGCAAGTCAACAAGGCATTGATTTTAAATTTATCCCTACTTACGCTCCTCATTTCGGCGGCATTTGGGAGGCCGGCGTAAAGTCTGCCAAATTCCATTTAAAACGTGTTATTGGCAACAGTC